>CM060900.1:380388631-380838631 GCA_030762935.1 Hymenopus coronatus | reverse complement strand
CTACTACTGCTACTATCACTACTACTACCACCACTATCACTACTACTACTGCTGCTACTATTACTACTACTACTACTACTGCTACTATCACGACTACTACCACCACTATCACTACTACTACTGCTGCTACTATTACTACTACTACTACTGCTACTATCACTACTACTAACACCCCTATCACTACTACTACTGCTGCTACTATTACTACTACTGCTGCTGCTGCTACTATCACTACTACTACTGCTGCTACTATTACTACTGCTACTATCACTACTACTACCACCACTATCACTACTACTACTGCTGCTACTATTACTACTACTGCTGCTGCTATTATCACTATTTCTACTACTACCACCACCATCATCACCACCACCACTAGTATTACTATTATCACTACCACTATCACTATTAATACTACTACTATTGCTGCTGCTACTATTACTATTACCACCACCATCATCACCACCACCACCACTACTATTACTATTATCACTACTACTATCACTATTAATACTACTACTATTGCTGCTGCTACTATTACTACTACTACCATCATCACCACCACCACCACTACTATTACTATTATCACTACTACTATCACTATTAATACTACTATTGCGGCTGCTACTAAAACTACTACCACCACCATCATCACCACCACCACTACTACTATTACTATTATCACTACTGCTATCACTATTAATACTACTACTATTGCTGCTGCTACTATTACTACTACCACTATTACCATTATTACTACTACCGCTACTACCATTTCTACTACTACCACCACCATCACCAGCACCACCACTACTATTACTCTTATCACTACTACTATCACTATTAATACTACTACTATTGCTGCTGCTACTATTACTACTACCACCACCATCATCACCACCACCACCACTACTATTACTCTTATCACTACTACTATCACTATTAATACTACTACTATTGCTGCTGCTACTATTACTACTACCACCACCATCATCACCACCACCACTACTATTACTATTATCGCTACTATTATGACTATTAATACTACTAATATTGCTGCTGCTTCTATTACTACTACTACCACTACTACCATTATTACTACTACTACCACTACTACCATTATTACTACTACCACCACCATCATCACCACCATCATCACCACCACCACTACTACTATTACTACTACTATCACTATTAATACTACTACTACTACTATTGCTGCTGCTACTATTACTACTACTACCACTTCTACCATTATTACTACTACCACCACCATCATCACCACCACCACTACTACTATCACTATTAATACTACTACTATTGCTGCTGCTACTATTACTACTACTACTACTACTACCACTACTACCATTATTATTACTACTACCACCACTACTACCATTATTACTACTACTACTACTACTCCCATTATTACTATTACCACCACCATCATCACGACCACCACCACCACTACTATTACTACTACTATTATCACTACTACTACTATCACTATTAATACTACTACTATTGCTGCTGCTACTATTACTACTACTACCATTATTACTACTACTACCACTACTACCATTATTACCATTACCACCACCATCACGACCACCACCACTACTATTACTACTACTATTATCACTACTACTATCACTATTACTACTACTACTAAAACCACTAGTACCACTACTACCATTATTACTACTACTTCCACCACCAGCACCACCACCACCACTACTACCACTACTACCATTATTACTACTACTTCCACCACCAGCACCACCACCACTACTACTATTACTACTACTACTACTACTATTAATACCACTATTACTACCACTACTACTACACTACTATTACTACCACTACTACTATTACAGCTACTACTACCACTACTACTATTACAGCTACTACTACTACCACTACTACTACCATTATTATTCCTACCACCACCACTATCATCACCACCACCATTTCTATTACTACTACTTCTACTACTACTTACACTACTATTACTACCACTACTACTATTACAGCTACTACTACTACTACTACCACCACTGCTACTACTACCACTACTACTATTACAGCTACTACTACTACTACTACTACTACTACTACTACTACTACTACCACTACTACTACCATTATTATTCCTACCACCACCACTATCATCACCACCACCACTTCTATCACTACTACTACTACTACTACTACTACTACCACTACTATTACTACCACTACTACTATTACAGCTACTACTACTACTACTACTACTACTACTACTATTACTACCACTACTACTATTACAGCTACTACTACTACTACTACTACTACTACTACTACTACTACCACTACTATTACTACCACTACTATTACTACCACTACTACTATTACAGCTACTACTACTACTACTACTACTACTACCACTACTATTACTACCACTACTACTATTACAGCTACTACTACTACTACTACTACTACTACTACTACTACTACTACTACTACTACTACTACCACTACTATTACTACCACTACTATTACTACCACTACTACTATTACAGCTACTATTACAGCTACTACTACTACTACTACTACTACTACTACTACCACTACTATTACTACCACTACTATTACAGCTACTACTACTACTACTACTACTACTACTACTACTACTACTACTATTACTACCACTACTATTACTACCACTACTACTATTACAGCTACTACTACTACTACTACTACTACTACCACTACTATTACTACCACTACTACTATTACAGCTGCTACTACTACTACTACTACTACTACTACTACTACTACTACTACCACTACTATTACTACCACTACTATTACTACCACTACTACTATTACAGCTACTACTACTACTACTACTACCACTACTATTACTACCACTACTACTATTACAGCTACTACTACTACTACTACTACTACTACTATTACTACCACTACTACTATTACAGCTACTACTACTACTACTACTACTACTACTACTACTACCACTACTATTACTACCACTACTACTATTACAGCTACTACTACTACTACTACTACTACTACTATTACTACCACTACTACTATTACAGCTACTACTACTACTACTACTACTACTACTACTACTACTACTACTACTACTACTACTATTACTACCACTACTACTATTACAGCTACTACTACTACTACCACTACTACTATTACAGCTACTACTACTACTACCACTACTACTATTACAGCTACTACTACTACTACTACCACTACTTCCATTATTATTCCTACCACCACCACTATCATCACCACCACCACTTCTATTACTACTACTCCTACTACTACTACTACTACTACTACTACTACTACTACTACTACTACTACTACTACTACTACTACTACTACTACTACTACTACTACTACTACTACTTTTACTACTACGACTACTACTACTACTACTACTACTACTGCTGCCACTACTCTTAATCATATTTTATTTTTATTCGTATTGTTCTCATATTTACTGTTGACGAAACTCTGTTTTGTTTTATATTTACTTATAGTTTGAGATTTTGTATTGTAAAGCATTAAGGAACTCTCAAATGTCGTTAATTTTCCGTTAGTCTTTGTCATACTGAGTTGATTTTCAGGTTTGTTAACTTTGTCCTGCTGAAGGGAAATGCATTTTTAAGTGCAACCCTTTTATATAGTATTAATACAAGGCTACAACTTTCGAGTAACTAACCTCAGTGTGTGTTCAAAATTTGTGATACTTTAGCTTAGTTTAATGAAAAGTCTATAGTTTCATGAGTGTCAGTTACTTTCTTGTAATATACACAATTTTAATATATGTTAACTGATTATATACATGACAGAAAAACTGATTGAAATTATACGTAACTCTTGTATGATGTTTGTGTTGGAGCATATTTTAATAGGCTTTAGTTATGTGCAGTGACAGAAAGAATATGACACAGTAGAATTTGTTTATATTACTGTAATACAATTTTGACCGTAACAAAGGGCAGCAACAAAGTTTAAACATAGTAATGTGGCATATTATGCTACTGGCATTCATTTGTGTTTATCTTGGCAACGCTACGATAAGGAATGTCGAACGAGCGAATACTCGAACGAGTAATTGCATATTTTTCACGATAGTGAAGGTCGACCATAGCTCAGAATATTCATTGTTGTTTTTCGAACCATTTGCGCTCGAAAACTGGAGAAAGACTCATCATGTATCATATGAAACAAAACGAATAAAACGCATTTCATTGACTGCTCAAATGTACAGTTAAACTATTGGGAGAGAAGTTGACATGTCTTATCTGACCATCCAAGTCCGATTATAGGTTAGGACTATCTGCCAGTGTAAGCTATTTTCGGCGAATAAGAGATGTCCAAGGACATTTGATTCGAGTACTGCATTGTTTCATTCATCTCATTAATTCGTAAATGCCAGTCAATTGTAAGAACTTCAGATATAAAGATGTTAGTGAAAGCTGGTCTGCACCAAATGAAACCAAACCAAATGATAGGGAAGCGATCTTCAGCATGAATCACGTTAGGAGCATAGAGGTGAAATATACAGGTATAAGAACACTTATATCCAGAAATATGGTAAAACTTGAAGTAGTAGCCATATTTTTCTTTTCAAGTCAAGCAGAACTGCAAATTACTTTAGTGGTCCAAAGCTTTGGTAATTTGGTACTACAGTGTATAATAGCTTAAATACATAATATGAAGTATTGCCGGTGCAATGTTCGAATTAAACTTTCTTTCTCGTTCTTTGTTTATCCTCCTCATATGTGGGACTTACAATTCAGCATCTGTTGAGCACCAGAGACTCTGAATCAGAGAGAAGCCGGGATGGGTGATCAGCCCAACGCCTGGTATGAAAATGAGGAAGTGGATGATATGAAATGACGGTGAAATGGATGCCAGGAACGACACCGAATGCGATATACCCGGTTAGTTCCGAGAAACTCAGTTAGATGTGATTATAGTACTCGTATAAACAGAAAAGAACAAACACATTGATGCTTGCCGCGCTCCATTAGTAACAAGAAGTTAGACCCTATTATACCCTCCCAATGCAGATCTCTGCCATCCCACACAAAACTGCATACAGAATACTTTATATTTGCTTTATCAAAGGTATCTGTGGCGAATTAAAACAAAACTTTACACAGCAAAATATATAGGCTGAATTTTTTGGCAACTGTCTGAAATCCTCTTTATCCGGGAAGAATTTATGGTAAACTATAACTGACTGACAACAGCTTCCTAAAAAAAGCATTACTTTCTTTTAAACACAATTCATTTCAAATAACATTTTTGTGACATAATCTGTTTTCGAGATCTGTTGTTATAAGTCAGAATTCCTCAATACTTTTGTAAGGTTTTTAAATAGTGCCACCATTCAGTCGTTTCTCGCGATGTCATAGTTGAGTACGGAATTTCAATGTCAGAAAATAGTAAATCCATTTTAACGTTTAAAATTTCAAAACAATAATAAGTAATACATCGAGATGGTTAACGTCAAAAAAAATGTTATTTGACAATGTGTAAATTAGAACTAAATTTTTGTGCAGTACACTTTTATCCATCTGCTTGAGTTTACGAATTATAAAACAATAAAGAGGGCTTCAGATGCCAGTCCCAGAAAATTTAATAAATATATTGTCATGCAAATGGCTGAGAAATATGGCGTTTTCCTCAAAATCGTCGAATGTTTTCAAAAAATCAAAAGTAGGGCAATTGTTTGATATAAGGGGTAGTTGGGGTGAGGGATTTTCTTAAAACTCTTCGTTTCATATAGTTGAAAGGCGCAAGGCTTAAATACAGTATGGTATTTAACCGACTTTTCATTTTCACTTAAGTGTTCACACACATACACCCACGCGTGCGCACGATAAGGCGCGGGCCTTTTTCTAAAAATGCTTCTTTTGTTTACGAGGAGTTTCAAAATGTATAATATTTCCGGTAAAATCTCGGCATCTTGCTATGTGTATCCGAGAAAATAAGGATGCAAATTTTTGGCTGTTAATGGAATACCATATTGCACTAAAGTTATTTTCTCTATAGCAGATACATTTGAAATAAGTTGGCACTTTAACAATACGAGAGTACTGATAAATAAAATACTTAGGTTAACTTTCATTAACTTTTTGTAAAAGGAATCTAGTTCAGAATATGTATCTTCATAAGAGAATAGTACTTCAGATAATTCGTATTCGATGGTAAGCCTGTATACGCGTGACATTCCTAATGCAAGCATGTCGTTACTTGTGTCGGCTTATAATCTGGTCTGGGAAGGCACACATACGGGTACACACGGGTATGACCAGGTCGGATTCAGATCCGGTTTAACGCGGTATTGACCCGAACATGTCACATTAACCGACCAGACCAGCCCGATGCAAAACTCTGGAGGGGAGGTATTCTTAAAAACCATTATGTTGCATGTTGATTTACACATATCAATTTGGTATTATTGCGACATTTATTGTTGAGTTTGGAGGTTCATACACCCGCTCACACACGTCAGGTTTTTATAAAACGTTTTTTATCGGGGAACTTCAAAACATGCATTTTCGATATAAAGTTTTTAGTGGAATGCAATAAATCTACCTATTACGTACGTGGTAGACAGAGCAAAACTACAAACTCTTAAGTGTAACTTCATGAAAACGTTTCCCAAACAGTACACGGATAGTTCTTGTTTCGATAACAAGCTCTTAATAAGTGAGTGTTGTTTATGATCCAATTTCAGAACTATAGGACGCTAACAATGCGTTTATCAAATTTCGGCTGTGGCAAAAGTTCCCTGTTTCGTTAGCGAAATAAGCTATCGGGTAAATAATGAGCTATCGAGTAATATGATCAGTCCGAAATTTTCCTGTGAGAGATTTCGAGGTAAACATTTTTCTCCATTCATTGCTATTATCACATTGCTTCACAAATGCGGTTCATTTCCAAATAAGAGTTTTGGAGGTTATGTAATAGTTAATGATGCTAGACATTTGGCATTAGGTCCAAAATCTGCTTCGGTTTCGGAGACCACGCCAACTTTCTGATTTATACGGCCTTTATACCGGTAATTTAGTATTTATTTCAACAGTGTAGTTCCCTACATAAATTCAGACGATACTTCCGTTTATCCCCATAATCCTTGTTCTGTTGTTGGACTGAAAATACCATATGATCTTCTACTGTGTGAATTTGGAGATATCTTAAAAGTTTTATCCTATAGAAGTGAATCTGACTGACATATTTGTATACTAGATGGCCTAACTGCCCCATATTTGACGTGTGCAGCGATTTTTTCGTATGCTAAGAGTTGCAGAACTCAACCGGGCTATTTGAAGTTAAAAACGGCCAGTGGGAAGCTTCGCGAAAGCGACCTTTGTTTTACCCCTCTCAAATAACGCGATCTGTTCACAGTCTCCACAATAAACAAGAAGGGTAAAATGAAGGTTGCTCAACCATTCCATTTACCGGTTTTAACTTTAAATATTCCTGTTGACTTCTGCAACTCTTTTAGCACTCGAAGGGATATCTGCACACTTCAAATACGCGAATTGGGCCGTCTAGTTTACAACTTCCTCAGCCATACAGCACAGCTGGAAATGCTATTATTTAATATGCATTTCTTTTAAACTTTTCTTCTGTAAAACCTGATTTTACAACACAATACCTGGGATTAATTTAACATTTGTTCATTGTGCTTACGTATCCACATGAAATACATTTTAAGTGCTGAATTTATTAACTTATACTAATATATGCTTATTTTGTCAAAATTTTAACAGAAGTTTCCAAACTATAGATCTCACATTTCATACAAAACTTAAATACAATACTTTCATTATTCTGAATAACTTACTTCGTCAGCGTAGATCAATCTATTTATTATAAACATGAATAAACGCAAATTGCCTATATGTACGTACATAATAGTTAGAGGAGGTATTGCATTCCATCCATAAATTCTATTTATAGATTTTGGCAGAATTATATATCTTAAGAATTCCTGAATTAGAAAAAAGTATTTTTAGAAAAAAAAATCTATGTGTGTCTGTGTGGACAGCATAACTGAATAACGAACAGTGGGTTAAACACCAAACTTGGTATTTAAGTTTAGTATCTTCCAAGGATATGACAGGAAGCTTTTCAGAATAATTCCTCACCTCAATTTAATGCTTAAATGGAAAATTTTTCCAAAATTTTTGATTTTCTAAAAAATGGCAAACCTTACTACAAAATAAATGTAGACCTTGTTAAAATGCACAATTGAGGTAAAAATAACCATTTCCGAGATATTTTCTCCTATTTGTTTCAAGCTTAAAATACTTAAACTGTTCTCAAAAGAAAGCTCTTATCCATTTTATACTTATTTTGTTTTACACCTTGCCATGGAAAGAGAACCGAGTTTCAATGAAATCGCATTGCGACATCTTTAAAAAAAATAACTCTCGCTTTCGCCTAGTATATTCCCTTACTTCCTTTCTAATTGTTAAGTAATGAGACCATTTCTGGTAATGCTTATTTTGCTTAGCATTTTGTAGATAAAAGAATAATGTTTTGTAAGAAAGGTTTGTTTGCAGAACAGATAGAGAAAGTCATGTGAATGGAATATATACGATTTTTTGACTCTTTGTTATTCTATTTATTCCGCGAATTGTTGTCCTTTATTAACTTTTATTGCTTTGCCTTTGTACCGAGATTTAATTGCTTTAATACTGTGCTTACGATATCCACATTTTCCCGTTATAGTCAACAGTATACTTGCCTAAGCAATTATTCGTTGACATGTTGCTATTTTAGTTTCAGTGTGATTTTGCTTAAGGGAACTAATGAGTGTCCTCTGTAGCTTGGTAGTTACTCTAAAATTGTTTGAAGATTTGCAGTTGAACGTTAATATTACAATTAAGCTTCAAAATTTAATATTAAACGATAAAACAAATCCATTAGATTCGCAAAAGCACATGAACCACCTACTTACATAGAGGTTGGACATTATACCTGATACTGAAAGTCAATCAGCGTGAGATTAAGAAGCTATTTCTCTCTTTAGAGTACTTACCTCTGGTATAGTGAGGTTGCAGGGTTTTCGTTTGCCTCCTGACCTAATTGTCTACTCACTTCATTCCCTAGTTCTGATGTAATCTGTTATGCTTAACATACCTGTATAAAGCTATCTAACGAGTTTTGTCTTCAGCTCTTGGATTGCAACACGTGTGCACAGTCACCTTATGGCCTAATACGTTGACTCCCTAATATATACTTATCTTACTGGTTATCTTCATACACTACCTCTTTTTCGCTTCCTGTTCCACATCGCGTCCATCTCAGTCTTACTACATGTCCTCCCCATTTCCATTTGGTCCTCAGTGCTTGGTCGTTTGTTGCTGCCATTCTATAAATATTTACTTTGGAAACATAGTCTTTGTTTGAGATGTACAGTAGGTGCAAGTAAGACTTTGTTGTTTAGATTTTAAAATTCTCCCATTGAAAGTGCTTTTCGGGGTGCAATTTGAACTATTTATTTAAAGCTTTGTAACACGTTCTACATACATACAGTTATACTCAATATACATAATTTTAGTATTCGCTAAATCTTTATGGCGGTTATTTTAGTCCTGGGAATTCTCAGTTGAAGATCGTTTTTAATATATACCGTCAGCTCCAGAACAATATATAATATTGAGTGTTGTACCAAATTGGAGTGTATTCTGATTAAAATTGCGTTGAATAGAGAATTTTAAGATGAACGCCTATCAAAAATAGGTTGAAAATATAAAAAGTTTAAGTCTCAGAGATAATCATGGGCAGCAAGTATGTAAATGCTAACAATCACAGGATGTCATTAGGGGGTTCCAGAAATAAATGCTGACCATTTAACATCGAGATTTGACATCCTATTAGATAGAACTACTGCCTAAATTTATGCAACAGTCGTTTGCAAACAACTGCATCGTTATGCACATGGCCATGTGAAATTTCGTTTGTCGCCATGAGGCGAAATAAGCCTGGTGCATTTCTATGAGACAAAATGTTACAGTTGTGTACACGGGTATTGTGTATACCAAACAGGAAGACCAGTGCGTGCTAGAGTCGCGTGGAACGCCGTGTTTCTCTTGCATAGAATGTGGATTAACTTGGGCATAAAGCAACGTTCTTATGTAGGACAGAATAACTTTTGCTACCTCAGTCTGAAAAACATGGAAAAGGAGTGTTAATGAAAAGACAGTTTAACTGAGACAACGGTATTTACTGGGCATTTATGAGGAAGTAAATACGAACAGATGGCGCCGAGCTTCAAATACCTATATTAATAAATCACAGGATCATCCATAAGCACTTACATTTGTATGCTTACATGATCTTGAATCGTCTCCAGTCTAATGATCGTCCGCTGCAGATATGACTCTACGTGCAAATTGACAATGACAACACAAATCTAGACAATGTTTTCTCTGACAAAACAACTTTTCCACTTATGCGGATATATCAACAAACACATCTACCTGGGTCAGCTACTCCTCGTTTTTACGTGGATGTCTGAGAAACACGCTCAAAGTGAATGTTTGTGTATGAAAGAAATTCCGTCATTGGACCATTCATCCTCAGATACATTAAATTGGTGTCTGGATATATTACAGAACTGTGTGGTTGTCCAAATCCCCTAGGAAAGGTTTTTCAGCAGGATTGGATCCCAGCCCATTATCATTAACGTGTGCTCACTTTTTGAATGCAAAGACCGTTAAGCTGTTTTACAACATTGCAATTAGTCTCGTCATGTATATAATTTATCGTATTACAAAATCGGAGGCTTATACAATTATTTACACCATTTAAAACATAGTTGAGTATATTTGCTACTTTTTAATAATGAACTATTTACAACATGTTTATGATAAATTTGTATAATGGTTACATTTTATAAGACTAGCTTTGACATTGCTCAGCTATGTAAAAATTGTTACATTCAAAGAACTGTTCTGAGTAAAAAGCTTTATCTTTCAGCCAATTGTCTAGAAATGTTTTGAATTTATGACTGTGTATTGAGGTAATATACTCCGAAGTTTGTTATACATACTTAATCCTAGATATTTAGGGTTGCCATGAATTTTTATAATCTTTCGTGTTGTGTAACCAAGTATTGTCTGTCGCAGTGAATATTTTACTAGGTTTTCTTTTATGAACTGATAAAGTTGTCTGTAAGGATGGCTATAATCTAGATTAGCAATAATTCCGGTTGCCTTTTTTGCCACTTGAATATAGTTTGTGTTCCTGCAGAATTACCCCATAGAAGTATACCATATGTTAGACACAAATGTATGTTTAAGTTTTCAATAACACTATGACGAAGTCTGTATAGCAGGAATAAAACGTGAGCCAATTTTACATTTATGTAATTTATGTGATGTTCCCAATTAAGTGTTTCGTCTAGGTGAATTCTTAGAAGTTTGACTGATTTATTATCCTGATTCTTGCATTACATTGAAATAGCATGTTATGTTATGTCTATTGCAGTGAACTGTGTGCATTGTATTAGCTACAGGTAGTGATAGGCAGGAATGTGGAGAGGAAGACCTTTGTCTGACATCCCAGGTCGCTCAATCTGCTTTCTTGTCATTATGAAGGAATCTGCGTATCAAAAAGATGTGCTGCTAACATTGTGGAAGAACCGAGGCAACGCAATTACAAATGCAGATGTGTTGGTTACTTCATTAATGCTAAAAACACTTGTTGGAAAGTTGAATGCAGTTTAGGTATCTGCAAGGCAACTAAAAGCGCACACATGGGATTGCATTAACCATTATTCCAAACTTGAAGATTTTTAATTTATATAAAAGCGTATTTAAAAGTTATTTACACTTAAAATGAGTCAAGTAGGCCGGCCACGGGGCTCAACTCGCGACTTTCCGAATACTCGGTTACAACCCATCGGGCTGACCTCAGCCTGCCAGCATTTTCGCTCACTCGCACTTCTTTGTTTCGGAAGCTACTGGGGCCTAGAAAAAGTCGCAATGGCTATGGCAGGTTATGAAGGGAAAATTCAGCTCTATAAGAACTAGTTACTTTGTTTTTATCAAAAGGGAATGGCAACAGCAGTCATAACTTCATAAATTGCGAAGGCCCTTTTATTACATAGGCAGTACAACCATACTAGTTGATAAAATTACGAAACCCAAAGAAAACGCCATAATTAAACAGAGACAAAATACGAATAAAATGTTGCCAAAATGAGGTTTTGCCAAAACACGAAAACAATATCAAAAGTTATTTTAAACCAAAAACTTACTGATTATATTTTAAGGTTTGAAGCACGCAATTTGCTTAGGTTTTGTTGACTTTTATCCATATTTGATAACAAGACATCAAATTAAATACGTTTCTTGCAGTTTGGATTTTAATCATTGTGAAATCCTTAAGGGGCATTATGACGGAGCTTTCTAACATTTTGGATTTTAAAGTTTATTACATGAAAATTAGCACACTTTAGCAGAAAATAAAGAAATAACTGCGCTAAAAGCTCTAGCTCAAATTGTTGCTCAGATAATACAATTAAACGTTAATTAGCGAAAATAATCCAAAATTTCTAAAACTGACCAGCCAATTCAAATTTGTCAGAGAAGTATGAAAGTATAATTTCATAGCACTTTAGTGCATTGAAAACAAATGTATTTTATTTAAGTTGAAGTATTTTGTAGGGGAAAATACATAGTTGTTTTTATGAAGTTGATGGTGTTAAAATGTTCCCTGTTTTTCAGTATAAATTAATTTTTGTGCAAACGAATAAAGCAGCCAACAAATTAATACTTATAACTTTAGATAAAATAATTTAAGTTATGTATGTAAAGTTGCATACCAATTAGAGCAAAATTGAAACGCAAGCAATATTCTTCATGCGCAAAAACATAAAACTTTAAAAAATAGAAACACAGATACAGAAAGAAGTAAGCTCAAAATATAACGCATGGGTGCTTTAAACATGCTGATAAGGTTTCAAAAATGGGGTTGGTGATAAATATATGGTCAAAATGATATCAAAGGTGTCTCTACAAATCTTAGTGATGTAAATAAAACATTAATAATTGCAATATGCCACTAAAAACAACGTTTTGCGAAAATAAACAACGCTTGAAGAATAAAGGGCGTTTAATTTTGCACCTGATGTCAGAATGAAAGCTATATTTTCTCCACTGTACCTGATTTGGTGGAAAGAGTAGCTTAGATTTTATAAATGTTTCACAGAAAACTTCCTAAATTGTATATTTGGAAAGTTGGTTCATTGCTAATGGATGCAATTTTAAAAGAAGACTTGCACATCTTAGAAAATACGAAGAAGTGAAAAAAGTACACAAAGAAACTCCAAGAAAAGGAAATGCCTCAAGTGTAGACAGAAGACATGTGCAGAACATTTTTTAAATATGAATATATGAAGACATATCCCAAAACTAAATGCTATTGACATTTTAAATTCAAAATATCTTAATTATAATTTTAAAGGTTATATGCAGTTTCGGTTTAGTTCAAATAATAGGCTTTGTTGGTTTTCTTCATAGTTTATAATACGTGTAATGGAGTAGAAGTTACGTAAGTAAGTTTATATATCTTAATTATTGTGAAATCCTTAAACTTAAAAGAAAAGAAAGCGTATTGATTGCTTTGTTCTTGGTTAATAATAATTATAACTTACCTACCACTAAAAGCACTGGATCGTGAAAATGGTCTTTAAGAACTGTGCGCGTTTAGTTTGATTTCATAGAGGAAAATTTATATTTTCTCAACCGTACCTGGCTTGTTAGAGAGAGTGGTATAGTTTTCTCGAAATGTGTTTAAAGATTTTGCAAAAAATATCACAAAATGGTAATTTTTCTTTGTCACACGCCTTGAGTTCTACTCTGCTAAAAGTCAAAATATTCGTTGGTCTGTGACACTGGAAGGGCGAGTTAATACGTCACATTGCTTCCCTGGCGACCACCGCAAAATGCCGATACATGTAACTGGCCTGGGAACGAACAACTTTGCTCTTTGGGCTGTCTCGAAAGACTGACCAAGAATACTTGTACCTCAATGTTTTAGAACAGTATGGGTATTCTTGACCCCGCGGAGCACTTTAAATGACCCCACTTACATTTGCTGTTTACAAATCACAAACCGTCTCCAACTAGAGCAATACTGAAACAAGATATGAATTCCACAATAGTTAGTGGGACATTTAGTAAACAATCAACTCTTTGATATTTTGATGTACAAGATAATGTGGTGTGTGTATATATGTGTAGAATAAATACAATACAGAATGTATAAACAAATTCAGCTTCTTGCTATTTGAGCAATAGACCCATACTAAACAAAATGGTATATAAACACGCAATTGAGTTTATAAACAACTTAAATTTGCAACAGCATAAAACCTAAAGTTAATTTTAATCTACATCTATATACGGAAATGACTCTTATGTAAAACAAACAAAATACAAGAATTAATTACCTTCCCCAGTGATGTAGTGTATCGGAGGGGACTCGCACCTCAGCCAGCGATAGGCTATCTGCACGTTAGACCCTGGGAGGAGAGGATCAGAGGAGAGCAATTACAGAGGGCAGCCGGAATCGAATGCGGCAGGGAGTCATCGTGGAGAGGCCGTAACAGTTCCCAACCAGTTCTTCATCTCGACGCGGTGAGTGCTTGGAGTCAGCGCCTCAGGTCAGAATAAACGTTCCTGAGTATACCGACAACCCCAGCGCCATCCTCCCGCCGAGAGCTAAGTTTCTAAAGCACAATCATCTCCACGAGAGGGCACCACTACCGCAATCCTAGCCGACACTAACAACCCTGAAAGAAAGACCAGACGGATGAAATAGAGCTGCATAGGACGGACAGGAAATTCGGAGGAAAGAAGAATCCTCCCCAGCACTCAACTAGTGACCCGGGAAACCCGCGACAAAAACTCATAGGTCAGAGAGGTCGGCCCTGGTGAACCGATCCCGTGGCCCCTCGAACGCCATCCCAGACGATACGCTCAGCCACCTGACTTGGTATTTTAGTACCATACAAGTTAGTTTCTGAATGTAGTCTTTAATGCCACTATGGATCACTGCTTTAATAAATAATGTTTTTAAGATATATTTTCCGCGAAATGATACAAAAACCTGAAATAGAAAACCTAATTCCATTTTGAGACAATGTCAATTGAAGCAAGATGATATCTACTTATTAAAAAAAAAGATTGAATATTGTTTGTTCATTCTTTCTGCAACTTTATAAGCTTTTAAATTTATTTCTTTAATTTGAAGATATAAGATGTCTTTAATGTGGTATATTGCGTGAATAATAGTGAATAAAGTATATGATTTCGTTTGTCATTTGACGGATATGTTACATTTTTCTAAATAGACATTTTTAGCTTCTCAAAACCAGGATATAGGGGAAGTTACGTCGTGTCACAACAGCTTCTCTCTCGTCGAGTGACCGGTGTCTCGCCCATACCTGATTTAGAACAAGAAGTTTCATATTAATATATTATTGTGGTGGACAAAGCGGCGCAGGGACGGGTTTTCTCCGGGTTCTCCGGTTTCCCCCGCCATCACATTCCACCGGAGCTCCATCTTCATGTATCATCAGTGTCTTCGCCTGCGGTGCCATTGCATTAAAAGCGGGCGTTAAACACTACAAAAAAAAAAAGAAAGAAAGAAGAAATAAATGAAAATGCTCCATTTAATCGGAGGATCAGATCAGGATCAAATTTCACACACTGTATCATAGGCAGCCGGCCCCAGTAGCCGTGGTGGTTTGGCGTTGACGCTCTGTCGCGAAAGCGGGCTCGAACCACGCTTGGGTATGGAGGTTAAGTGTTGTGTGTTTCTGTGTTTATGTTCTATGTAAGTCATTCTCTCTCTCCTGATGACCAATTAGGTTACGATTGAAGGCCAATATGTTGGGGGGGGGCATATGCACGATACCTTAATTAATTTTATTTGGTTTTATAAACACTAATATCACACTATTGACCCGAAAATTAAGCGACTTGTAAAAACCAAAAATGTTTAGAGCGTAAAATTTATCAGAAGTGACTATGGATTCACCTAATAAGTTTGATCGCGCAAATTACTCGCGAATTTTCCCCTTAAATGTAACCCACCATTAGCAAAATCAGAACATTTTCTAAAAAAAATTACCAAGCTAGTAGATTAATATGAAAACTAATCACCAAGCAGCAGTGGCGGCCGGCCTTTAGGGGCACATCAAATTCAGACAATAATTTCTCCATTATATTATTAGGTAAAATACTATAATCTATAATGCATTTTGTATAAATTTAAACCCCATGTACACAAGACAGTTGTAGTGAAAATGGTTGTTGGAACCATAATATATTCCTAGTCCAATATGTAAATAAATACAAAAAAAAATATTGAAGCACCATTTGCGTGTAGAGTACGTAACATTCATCCCCGGCCGCATTTTTCGTACGCAAGAGATTTTGTGGTCATCCTATGCGCACGCGCAGAAGAATTCAATGCTTTCAGATGCAGTTAATTTGTTGGTGCGGGGTTCACGGGGCCGAGAGAAGAAGGTTCTCTTAGGACACAAAAACCTCTGTGGTCATTTGCTGCGCATGCGCAAAGAGAAAATAAGAACCGACAATAAGCAAAAACTGAAGTTTGAGTCAAATCCCTGACAAAAATATTTAGCCAAATATCTCTTCACGTGTAAGAGTAAATAATAAAAAACATTTTTTAAGTGTAAATGTCTTCTTATTTGAAAACAGGGTTGATCTATAAACCTCCAGAACGAAATATACAAATAGAAGCCAATATGGTGAACATTTACAATGTTTGTACCAAGCAGACGACAAGGTACGCTCGCGCGCCAACGCTCAAGGCGTACAAGCAGTGTGTTGCGAAACTACCCTAAGTTTACTAGGAAATAGATTCGCGATACATTTGAAGCTTCACTGGAAAACAGGAAAACGCCAAATAACCAATAGTTATTGAAATTATGAACATGAACAAACAGGACAATGGACCTTGTGAGAGGTGATTAGTGGCTAGTGTTTTGAGAATGTGTGCTTAATAGTAAACTGATAACTGGTGAAACACTGCCTAGAATGTATTTCACGTGGTAATGAATCATAATTCGAATGCGCTGGAGAATAATTTGGTGAAATTAATTGCAGAATGATATTCCGATTTATCAGTTGCTAGCGTTCAAAGAAACGGCAGTGTTAAAACTCGCCTTAAGAGGGAAAATCCTAACACAGTTAGGTGATGGTTTGTAAAGTATACAATTGTTTATAAAGGAAATGCTGTCATAAATATCACAATCGCGATCTACTTACTTTAAGGTTAGTTTTCATAACTTTCTGAGAGAAAAGCGAGCTTCGTTTGTGAAAAGAAACATAGTGAACGTTGTAATTGGCATACATAAAGTATTAACGTTCTGTAAGGTGGTATTGAAGACTGGAAACTTAAACTAAGTCATCAGCTTTTAAGACGAGCTATGGAGTTATGGAAGTATATTTTCAAGCAAAGGATCGAATAATGGGCTTCATCTACAAACAGAAAGGATAGTGCAAATACACAAATTAGCATTTCATTTCTACTGTTAGCTTTTAGTATCCACTAATTATAGTGTGTCGTCATCCGTAATCTAGGGGCAATATACTAGCCTATGGTTATCAAGGTCGCGGGTTCAAACCCGGCTGATTTTTTTTCAGGCATTAAATTACCTTCCTTCATAAGAGAAGTAAAATCGTTGATACCGTGTTGTAAATTTACGGCACGTAAAAAGAACCCTCAAGCCTGATAAAGAAACCTCTTAGCAATATTAAGCGGTCTTTCACGCACAAAATAGAATTGAACGCTTAGAACCGTAGCAGTTAAAGAGCGTCCATAAATAACATTCAATTTAGTTTTAATTTTAGTCAATCTTAAAATTGTGACCTAACAGATAATTTGGCCACGAGCCGCCAGTGCAAAGCAGCTTGTTTTATGAACTTGCGCTTGGTCTTAATGACGCCATTTTTCAACAAATTGCAGTACAAATACCACAAACTTACTAGGCGAATTTTGGTTGCATTTTGTTGCGCTAGGAACCCTCGTTGCCAAAATTCGTTAGTACATTCTAAAAAAATTCTCTATTACATTTATCCATTTTAATATATTTCCTGGGGACCTGAAAATTGTAAAATTGGGCTTTATGTATATAATAATAAAAAGAAAACCGCACAAGTGTGAAAGTATGAATAAATCTCTAGCTTTATCACTGAGTTCTGTCTGTGATTTTGAGCACTCAGTATACAATACCGCCTGTAGTATTTATCACACTTTAGTTCAAACGTTAATAAACACATTTATCGGTTACCATATGGAACTTATATGTATATGTAAAACATGTGCTTAAAACCGCACACGGTAGGCCTCGTTTCGAATTTTCTCACAACTGATTTTGCGGGCACCATGAAGCTTATAACATAAAATACATCTTCAATTTCGGTTCTCTATTTCAGATTCTCTCATTTTAGGCAAACGTAGAAGGGGGAAAACAGGTGTAGCGGAGAACCTTTATCAGAAAGAACTTATGATTCAACCGGTACACACATATGCGGCAAACTTCGACACTCCTTATTACTCTTTTAAGGTATATTGCCTTTAATTTTTCCCACTCTTTTATATCCTTCTTTAGATTTTTCCATGTTAAATGGTTGCCACACCTTATGATTGGGACAATTTTTGCTCGGAAGAGTTTAATTACAATTAAGAGTGGTATTTTCTGTATACGGTTATTTCGTTTATGGCTCATATGGTCATCGGGGCCTTTTCTTTTTCTTTAAATGTGTATAGTCTACATAATTTAATGGATGGGTTCCTAAGATTATCAAAGTAAAATAAAGTATATTTCAGATTTTATTCAGAATTTTTCAGTTCTGTTCAAGAATTTATCCATTATACCGCCGAAACTTCACTATAACTATTCAAGAATTTGTGGATCACCTACAAAAGAATTTCATTACTACCTATAAGTTAGCTCTAACATCCTCGAGCAAATTTGTGTACTCATTAATTTCATTATTGGAAGTTACAGAAAGTTTTGCAGAACATTTCATTTGTTAATAAATTAAAGTAAACAAAGACCTCTTTAGTAGAGCAATCCGATTTTTCTGGTATTATTATGCCCAAATGCTTGTGAAATACTGGCATCCTGGGGGAGAACTTTGATCTCTTTACAAGCTGCTCTTTTATTTCCATAATATGAGGGAATAAATCAGGCATATACATGCATTATACATTTTCTGTAAAACACCCCACAAGTGTGTTTTGTTATAACTATGAAACCTTATAAGTTAGAAATTGCTGGATACTCTTTTAACCGCCGTCACCGTTCCTGTATGCACGTTAATTAATAGAAGCCATGTGTATACAGAAAACGATGTTGATATAAAGTGGGTTGGGGAAAAGGAGAAAAGGAGTATCCCCTAGCATCACTGCCTCTAGAATGATAGCTGTTAATTAAGGGCATGTTTTATATGGTTTGAGGGTAGCCACTTCCTGCTGAGCAACACAGGAGCCACACTATTGGAAAGGCGTTTAATTTATTTTGTATTTTTTTTCCTGGGTGTTGCTAGTGTTAAAGCTATTGTCATCATTCAAAATGTATATGTTTATTCTGTAACAAAAACTTAATTACTACTGAACAATCTTGCTTATTTAATATTTTGAGGATATGTGCATGTATATCTAAAATATTAAACAACTCCAATTTATGGTAGCTTTTCAGCATTGGAATATATATCCCGTCTCTAAATTTGGTGCCGGACATTTAAAGTCCGGATATGATCATTTAAATAACCATATGAATATGCGTATTTAAACATTTTCATTATTCATTGTAGCAGATTATTGTATCTCATGTAGTTTTCAGCGTATTAAATTTAAACATTTTACCAAGACTAGGTATTCAATTTATCAAGGAAACTCAGCTAAATATCTGGTAGCATTATATTTATATTGTTGATAATATATTCTAAACCAAATAGTTACAGTACTGCATAGGAAGAAGAAAACATTATTGTATATGAATACTGTAGTTTGAGAAATACAATTATATACATTGTACTTTGTGTATATAAAATTGCTATTTTTTCCATCTGGTGGAGAAATTCTATGTGGAGAAACTGGTGTTAAAACTAAAACATTATATCTTCATAAAATAATTAGCGCCTTTAATTATTATATATAGTTTTACATAAACTATTTTTAAATAGTCTTCCTTTTAAGTGTGATAACATTTCAATAGCGAATGACTGGGATTATTTAATTTTGTTCCAAACTATATAACAAGCCTGATACTAAATATTTAAAGCTATTGTATTACTCTAGAACATTCAGACCAATATTTTAATGTAGTGTGTTAGTATGTTGGTAGGCTAATCCCAACGTTAGAACTATTTTTCTAATATAATATGTATAATTAGCTTCACATACAAGCTTGTTTTTATAAATGTAGTGGTAAATATGCTGTTCTATGTGAAGGTTGTTAAATCTATAACCATAATTTTCTGCTAAAAGTAACAGTGATAATTTAAAAAGTAACCCTAAAGAATGCACTTATCAAAATTCATAAAATATCTAATGACATTTATTTAGCAATTCAGTTTTACAGGTATGCCAATATTTTGAAACCTAAAAGAGTAACATTTTAGTAATGTTTAAAGTTTATGCAGTAAAAACTAAGCCCGCAATTTTAAAATTAAAATATCTGATACACTTTAAAGGGAATTTAAGGGTACAGCTAGTAATCCGTAAATGATACGTACATTATAATTTCTCTGAAATAATACTTGAATATCGCAACATGCCTGCAAAATTTATATTTCCAACTTTATTGTTAAAACTTGTGCGTTTTAGTCATCTTTTTCCCAAAAATATGTCTGAATAGAAGTATCAACATTTCTCTGTTTGGACACTTGTTGTGGTGCAAGGGTGAGACATAGCGCTTGATTCTATAGTAGAAACTTGAACGATGCTTATGAAAACCTCTTAAGGATATTCTAGGGGAGATTTCGGCATATACCATTTGAATATATCGCTAAGGACGTAATTACTTTTTGATGTAAGTGTTTGTTTAATATGTAACTAAGCAACAAAGGTATGGAGTATATATCGAATACTACATATCAATTAGCAATGCTAGAAATAAATAAAGGCCTTAAATTACTACAGACCCAGAGATTGAAGAAGTTAAACCATATAATATGGGCTGCTCCACCTCGTCTGAGTCGGATAATTCGTGCCTCAAAACCAACCTCTAAGCCAGAATTGAGGGGGGGATCGAGATAGCCAATATCTCACTGTGCGAAGGACATAGTACATGTGTTTGTGCTTATTATCCCTCCAGTCTCGTCTGCGGTGCCACAAGTATTAAAAGCGGACGTTAAAAAAATCCCTCCAGTCAGCATTGACAAAAGTTTGTCCTCAATACCGAGGCGTACTGCATATTGCAGGCATATCCTGTGAGTAAGTGAACAACCCACGGCTCTTTGGCGCGCGGCCAAACTGGAACAGGCTGCTATAATGGAAACACTCTCTCATGCCCACCAAATTACTAACATTGAGTACTAGGTACAGGTATGGCTACGCTTTAAGAATATCTCCACTTTGAAAACGCGAACTAGAACTTCCGTAAATAACGGTATAAAAGCAGGAGAGTTGGTTCCTGAAACGAAGCGTGACCTTTACAGCTCTATTTTGTACGTATTCAAAGCTATGTGATTAAAATACATGTAGTCGTCCACCAGAGGTAAGTATACAGTGTAGAAAGTGAAGAGGGAGAATAATTGCCAACCTAAAACATCGTGAACTTTAGAAAATGGCGAAAAAAGTCATAACTACTGCATCATGACATTGTTCTCACACGCTGATACAAGATTTTGCACTTATTCACCTCCCATCAGTATGTCTGCTGATGATACAACAAATGTTATGGAATAAAAATTGTCGTTGCATTTGCGGAAAATAAATGAAAATAGATGCCTAAATCACCAACAAAGTTCACGTCATATAATCATAAATTTCACGCAATTTTATTTTTGACGAATATTTGTAATTGCTCTCACAGCTCTGTTAAAAGTCACTGCAAAAATATTGACAAGGGATCTAGCAAACTATTTCATTAAAACATAATTAGTATATAAAAGAATTGATAAGCAAGAAAGCCAAAACGATAGGAAATATAGTTGAACTGTTATTATAATTTACACAGAGATGCAGCCTCCATCTCTTGTGCAGTCTGTTGGCGTTTGTAGACAGAAGTCACTAGACCGTGCTTATCTGCAGTGGATGAACCTTGGCGCTGTTGTTTACATTGATATATTTCGTGAATATAGATAACTTGAAGCCAGCTGTTCTAACAATTCCTATACCCTCACAAATACATTAAAGAAGGTGAATTTACATATTTAAGACATACAAATTACAAATATGTTGCCCTTTAAACAGACACTCTCGGTGAGCATCGAGTGGTGAGAATTGTAGTTATGTATTTTAATATATATATAATATGCAATCTTTATCACTACCATTAACAAATTTTCTGATAATTTGTATTCCAACTGATTATCTCGTGGGTTAAGGGAGCATTAAATGGACACATTATTGTAAACCTGCATGTTTTCCTTTTATGTTTAGTTAGTTTCTAGAACCTCTTTGTTTATTAAAACTATATATAATATAGGTTTACTCTTTTCTCTGGTGTAATTATTAAATAAAACGGGATATACCACAGAAATCATGAACTCTGTTAGGATGTAAATTGATTTTTAACTCTCAGAGGAAAGTCCTCTGAGCATGTCAATAGCACTTATACCAGATTTCAGCTCTTTTTCTCCGCTTTTTGGGTTTGTTCGTTATAAGAGATTTTGTGAGCTATCTGCATTTGTTCAAAATGTCAACTCTAAAAGATGAGGTTGCCTGCGGTGCCACAAGTGGTTAAAATGGGCATTAAACACTATCAAAAAAGAAACAGGAGTAATATTAAGAAAGAATCCACCTTTTGAAATAAGGATTTTCAAATTCTTTATACATATTCACGAAACTTAAGCAATAACGTGGATTTATATTGGATGAACGGGCTCGTAGAGCTGGAAACATTTCAAAACAAGGTGTATATTTTGATTGAAAGCTTAAACATGCTGATGAAGGTAAATTAATAGACACTAAAGATTGTGTTGTGCAAATTGCATCTTAATATCCTGTTTCGTTCCAGAGGAATTTAGCATTGTCAAGGTTTAAGATGTAATTTTGCTGAAGGTGCATTAGTATGGCAACGAAAATCTCTTTATTACTTCAAAATCGTTTAGAATAATTGTTTTTATTGTAATTCTGTAGCATAATTTTTTCTCGTTACTACAGCGTTCGTTCTCTTTTGCTTTGGCTGTTTCTCTACTGCAACTGTACATTCTGAACTCACTGCCGAAATTGACCTTCTGGACAACTTTCCCCCTTTTATAACGGCTGATCAAGTGACGAAACTTCCAGAACCAGAAGCCACTATTACGAGTGTAAACCACATGAAGGTGTCACAAATTCACACATAGATGCGCCAATACCTTGCTTTGATGTAAAGCGCCCGTCGGCTTCACAGGTGTTCACTCACGCAGGTGCCATAATAGATCCAAAATGGAAATGAAGCCGCCAGCAACAATTAGCTATGAATATTTGAAAGCAGCCGTTCACACACGCGGTGGTTCAGGACGGCAAGGCATAGGCGAGTACATCTGGTGCGGAGTCCCACTGTTTACTCGTCGGGGGCGGGGTGTCCCGGCCAGCATCATTGTAGCTCCCAGACGATCTAAATGCACAACCAGCCTCTTCCCTCAGGGCAGTAGATGTTAGACAACGTCGTTAATTCTCTTCACCGCGAGGAATAGCCCTTACTATGGCTGTTTAACATTGGGGGACGTCCCTTGGCCCGGGTGGAGCGATATAGCCACACTAGATCACCCTGCCGGAAACCTCGACTTTTGGTCTTCCGATCATAACGGGCCTTTTCACGATTGCTCGCTATCTGGATGAGTTGAAGTGTCGTGAAGTCGGTGTATGAGATCCTCCACATAATTAATACTCCCAAACATTAGGTTGCATGGAAGACGTAGCTCCCTATCAAAGAACAAACTACTTTCCAGTCTCGCCAGTTGGCCGTGACCTCCTCAAAAGCTCTTCTAGGGTCTTGATATACTGTGACGTCTGACAGTGGGTGGAGAGATGCTGTGTACATCCAGTGCACTCCAAGTCCCTCCAGTGTTTTCCTCATCAGATCAGCTTGAATCTGGTACCCTTATTACTGTTTAACTCCATAGGTACTTCATAACGGCAAAACAATTCTTTTGCGAGGCAGTTCGGGATGACTTGGTTTCCAATGAGTCACTTTGAGCCTAGTAGGACTTTACACACTAAGTTTGTCTTTCGGGCGGAGCCAATCTCTCACTGCCGGAATCACCTCCGTGGCCTAGGCCAATCTAGATGGTGGAACTATGTGGCTGAAGTAGTCCACCTGCTTACGGAAGAGTTGACGGAACTTATTCTCGTTTAGCTTCCAGTTAACTGACTGTAGTCTCTGAGAGTATCCTGGTCAGGTTCACGAGATACATTCTTCGAAGTTGTTGCCGATGTCGTCGAGATAGAGCAGGCAGGTGTCGTAGGTAAACCCTCCCTTTCACTGATTCCGGAGACGCTGGAACGTGGCTGACTCCTTGCAGAGCCCAAAGGGCCTAACCTAAATTTCCAAAGCCCTTGGCCTTAAGAGAATGTGGTTTTCTCTTAGTCTCTGGGATCTAGGGCCACTTGCTGGTATTCTGATTTCAGTTCCAATGTCGAGAATCACTGAACATTGATTACATAAAGCGAAGTTTAAAATATCAAAAGCTTCACTAATTACTCGATCTTTCTATATGCCACAAATTGTTTTTTCATCCCAAATATTAAATCAGGATTACTGTTTCCTTTCCGTTTCATACTATTCTCAATTTTTAAAAACATTCACTTCTAATAAGCAGGTCATATCAAAATGCAATAAAATGATCCCAGAAATGAACCTGAGAATCTCAATCACTAAAATACTTGATATTGCAAGTAATGAGAAGAAACTAAATAAAAAGCTCAGCCAACTGGAATTTGAATCTGGTTCCGCTGATTAACTATATGGATACGCTCCTGTAGTAGTTAAAATACGTAAATTTTCAATACCTCTTAAATGCATGCAATCTCATAGCAATATATTAAATGCAAAAAAAAAAAAAAAAAAAAAAAAAAGCGTCCGCCTTAAAATGTGGGAAAGCATTACTAACAGATGTTACACGCTTTTGCAAACATTAATAGTGTAAGTACTCATAGATTGTAAAAGAAGATATTAACTGTGTGTAATATACATTTCAGATATACTCCTCAACACATTCTTGGTAAATGAATTGTTTTTTTTTTCTCCATACCAACCATGTGTTTGACAGAAGTTGTAGAGACAGACTAAAAATTCATTGCCATAGCCGGGATTAGAACCACGGATCTCCTAATTTCCATCCAGGTGCTTTGATCACTGAGCTACCATGGCAACATACCAGTACGTCACTAAATCTTCATGGCCGCGCCGTGGCCGAGTGGTTAGACCACTTGCCTCTCACCTAGACGGCCGGGGTTCGGTCCCAAGCGACCGCATGTGAGATTTGTGGTGGACAAAGTGGCACTGGGGCGGGTTTTCTCCGGGTACTCCGGTTTCCCCCGCCATCGCATTCCACCGGTGCTCCATCATCATTCATATATCATCAGTGTCACCGCCTGCGGTGCCATAAGAAGTTAAAGCGGGCGTTAAATACTACCAAAAGAAACTAAATCCTCCAACTGACTCGAATTTTTTCCAGAACATCACAAGGAGATCACAAATTATTTCGAGATGTCTTACCTCAAAACCGACTTGCAAACTTAAGCCGGGACTTAAGTACTTACTGAGATTCGTTATTCAATTCCCTGCTATGCATTGCATGTTTCAGTCAGTCTCCACTTCAACTTCTGTCCTACACATGGCTGTTGTGAAAGAAACAATTAATTCACATCGATTGATCTAATAGTTGGTTAACTATACAACCCAGGACACTAGTACTTATAGACTTAGTTAGCCGCCATTGAGGGTTGATATCTCAAAATAAGTTGAGATATCCTTGTGGTATACCAGAAAAAACACGAGTCAGTTGGAGAACTTAGTGTCATGGTAGTTCAGTGGTCAGAGCAACTGGGCGGAAAGCAGAAGAGCCGTGGTTCAAATCCCGGCTATAGCATTGAATTTATCAACCTGACTCTACCTCTCCAATATTTTTGTGTATTATCAAGGTACCAAACTCAGCTGGCAACAAAAGAATATCGTGGTATGATCCGTCACCGGACTGGCCTATAAGCGATAACATTTCATATGTAAGTAATATCGACATTAAAATAAATGTCAAACTACAAAATCAATTGGGGCTTCTATGCGAATACGCAGGGTAACTTTTATAACTTTAAGGCCATTTTACCCAGGTTTTATGGCGTCCGGAAACGAATTTTGGCCGTTTAATATCTTTCCATTATGATTGAAATTTAATGACGACAAAATATGACATTCTTAGCCACATGTAATGTAGTTTTTCACCATCTGAAATAAATTCCGATTTTTAAATACTTTCGGCTATGTGTTACAGGCAGCTTTTTTTTTCGTGATTACAAAATATGGGTTCTTCTACTGACCGGTTAGAGAAAAATATAATAAACATGTTTCAAGTGAGAATGCTACTAAACTTTTAACGATTAAGGATGCTCTAATACGATCATTCTAAAGCACAGTTTGTGAGTTTTAGAAGCTAGAAAGTGAGCTGCTTTAAACTTTTAAGTTACTTTACTTAATGCGGTGTACCTCTTTTATCGAGTGATGTTAAATCTCTCACTTTGTATAACAATTTAAGTTCAAATTATTTTGTGCTTCGGTTAATAATCCTAACTCACATACTTTGAGATTCCCTTCCATGTAGCAGCCGGTAATTTTCGATGCAATGTTCCCCCCATACAACTGTAATTATAATCTCCACAACGAAATCATTACCAAAAGTGGCTTCTCAGTGATGAGATAATCTAAAAATAACAGAAAGCAGTAAAGATAATATGGTATGACAACAAAGATAACCGATGCAGAAAAATAGTACAAAAGAAAGAAAGAAAGCCCATGGCAAGACTAGGCGGCATGTAAGGCAGGAAAGAACGCAACTATTACAAGCTCAGAAATGAAGGGAAGATATTGCCCTGAGGAGCATCAGAAGTTTCCAGACAGTTGAGGTAGCTGCTATAATAGGGCATTCTGGGTGAAATAAGTTAGGCAAAGAAATTGAATTCGACGAAATACAAGAGCACAGGGCAAAAGGAATTCTGCACTTCATTTATTACTGGAGAAATCCTTCAGTTATACGCACCGTGCACGCTTCTCTGGCGGCAAGTTTGGTTACTAACAAGAGGATAACAGAGACAGTGGAGTAAGAATATTAGTGTGTGCTAAGGTGTCAAATATCGAACCTCCTGAAAATGTAAACACTACAAGAAGGCGGAAAGGGAAAAATAACTGCTGTGTTGTAGATTACTTCGCTAGCTATTGCCTTTTATTCTTTTCCCACGCGGAAAACTGAAGCACAAAGATGAAATCTATGGATACCGGAGAACCCTGAGAAAACCCGCCCCTGCTCCGCTTTGTCCACCACAAAGGGATTGAACCCGGGGCCGTCTTGGTGAGAGGCGGATGGTCTGACCACTCAGCCACGGCGCGGCCAATGTTCTTCGTTCCCAAATGTTTCCTTTATACTAAGCTGTTATCTTTATACATTTTTTTTGTATTACCACAATTTCTAATGTTGCTAAAAGGTACATTTGAATGCAAACTTTTTACAACTCCTGTTTTGTAGTGTCGAGGTTACGTTTATGTTAAATGAGGAGTTATTGGTTTCGGTTGTTTGGGTCCATCTTTTTATACTTTTTTTTTTTAACATTTCGGTTTCGCAACTTCTTTGGTCAGTCATTTTCAATCCTGTACAACAGCCTTTTTTTTTTTTAAACAGGAACGGAGTCTGATCAGGACTCCGGTACTGTATCCCTATTTACATTTCCCCCCGTAGGTTTTACTGATTACTGGTTTACTGGTTTTACTGTTTCTTTTACAAACATATACACATTGCACAAACATATAACAGCCATGCCCAAGGCGGGACTCGAACCCACGATCCCCTGCCCACGAAGCACCAAAGCGTGCCGGTCCCCATGGCCACGCTCGCTAAAGCGTCTCGCTTTGGTGCTTCGTGGGCAGGGGATCGTGGGTTCGAGTCCCGCCTTGGGCATGGATGTTATATGTTTGTGCAATGTGTATATGTTTGTAAAAGAAACAGTAAAACCAGTAAACCAGTAATCAGTAAAACCTACGGGGGGAAATGTAAATAGGGATACAGTACCGGAGTCCTGATCAGACTCAGTTACTGTTAAAAAAAAAAAAAAAAAGCGAGACGCTTTAGCGAGCGTGGCCACGGGGACCGGCTCCTTGGGGCGATAAGCCGAGTAGGGAGGGGAAGTGCGTTACTCACCCCACATTTTGTTGTCCATTAGCGAGGAGTAATGTAGTTGTTTTGATACACATCAAGAGCAGTGTAGGTTTCTCGTCCATTCTGCGCGTCAGTAACAACTTCTTGGCTGGTATTCCAAGTATTTTGTTTTTATTAAGTATATTTCTTTTTCAAGAATTATTACAACCACATATTGTAGTTAGGCAAATTATACGATCTTTAAGTTTGTAACTTTACCTTTAAATTTTGCACGAAAAGGTCTTACAATTTAATTCTACCCCTGAAAAACAGCGGTTTCTTTGCGCTTTAAACCGGGATTTTCGATAACTTGCGCGTAATATTTTCTCTCTGCAGGTTTCATACATGCGTACTTGACTATAACTTGAGTTCGTTAAGCTTTCGTTCTCTCTAAATCCCTAATAGAAATAGATTTATAAGTATACTTCATACATATTTAAAACGAATATGCACATTTAATCACATCAAATAGATCTAAAACGCGGTCAACTTTTCAGAATTGTAAATTCAATTTCAGATACTTTATAAAGTAAGAATTATTAATAATGAAACCCGTAAAACAGCAGAATTATGTTTTACTTTCCATATTTTAAAATATAATAATTATGCCTGTAAGATCACATAAGTCCACTTTATGCTTCCTATTATAATGGCGTTCGATATTGAAGTGTTTTATAAGTGCAGTGTGAGTACCGCGTATTAAACAGCGGGCTTTCTTGTTTTCGAAGTCATATAATATTCTCTCTGCAGTCTTAATGAAACCGACGTTTCGAGGTCTAAATGATGCGATCCGAAGCAGGTGAAGGACACAGTTGTAGAAGGGAAGGGAATGGATGGTGAGTGAGACAAAGAGGTTTCAGTGCAGTTATCTTTGGAAACAGTTTTTTGCCATGTTTACTGAGAATATCCAAACTGGATGGCACTACGGGGCTAAGCTCACAGCTAATAGGTGAATTCAGGGGTCCTGAGTGTTGTAAAGGCTAAGATCGTGTCCCGTGAATCTAACTCTTGTATTTGCTACTGAAAAGGTAACTCCTTTACGCCGTACTTTTTTTTTAGTGTACATAAATGCAAAGGTGTTTATTTTACAAAGAATATATTATCACAAAGAAAAATTTTCGCCTATTTTTGTGCTAGACGAGATGCATCTTAGAAAACTCACATCTTCCCTGAGTATTCCCATCATCAAGCTTATAAGTATTGAGCGTAGGTGGGGTAACGTTTGAAGGATTGCAAGCTATCAGCTCTGTGAGAATTGATGTCAGACGGAGTGCGGGTCTCTACACTCACTGTCCACTCACGTGATTAGTATTGGTCCCGTCAGTCAGTTTTGTCTTTGCTGTTCAAAAACCGGTTCGTAGAGCACGCGTTCCGTGCGACTGCAGGTAAATATATACATACCACAAATGCAATCTCTGTATTTAAAACACCAATGTAATGGAATGTTTAGGTGCGTTTTGTTTCAACCATCAAGGAGTTCTAGATTTGACACATACTAAAACGGAAGCACTTAGTAAATCTAATGATAACTCCTGAGTCCAAATCAGTGCCAAATATTCAAAGATCAAGCATATTTACATATGCGGTTTTTGTGAGGATGTCAGAGGGAGATAGAGAAATGAAGAGACAGGGTTGTTTGTGTTTATAAGAAGAAGGAAACCGAAGCAAAAACCAAACACGAAAAGTAAGTCGATATTTTCAAATGTACCGGTTTGTTACATATGCTGCAACTCATTGTATGAGATTTGTCGCAACATTCCCTACCGCGGTTGATGAACTCTCCTCTTATTGACTCAGCGTTCATTCTTAATACTGCGGCGCTTCTTTGACAAGGGAAGTACCCCAACTAGACAGGCCCGATTAAATTTATTGCTAAATAAGTATAGTTTTGTCGATAAAATCTAGTGGAAGTCATGCCTGTCACGAGATATAATATTTCGAAATTTGTATTCAGAAATGCTTCTCTGGCACGCAGCTCGACTACGGTTATAGGCTACATCGACGTCCCTACAGCCATATTTTACATTTAAATGTATCTAGGGTGAGTTCCCCTTTGCATAATTCGCTTCTGTGAGCAACAATGGATAACTGACTTGGTTACAAGGGATAATCAATATGATTGTTTGCCGCCTCATTTGAGACAGTTTTTACGTGTTGAAAGCTGAGCATGGAACAGAGCATTCAAGTCTTGAATATTTTAAATATAAGATTAGTGTCAACATGAAATAACACAATGTTCGACCTTTGCCAATACCCTATACTTCATTTAATGACTTTCCAAACTAACAAAAAATAACAAACAAAAAAAATTCTAAGGAAAATAAAGACATTAAGCCGTAGATCTTTTGTGATAAGATCATCATCACCGCTGATCAAATCGGTGATAGTGTGGTTAGAACAGTACAAACATTCACGACTGTAGGATTTTCACATCCATCTTCACTGCACACACACACAAAATAACAAAGAACATTTCGGAAAGTCCGTCCCTTTTTACTCTCTCTACACATACTATGTACATAGTGTATAGAGAAGGTATTGAATTGCACCCAAAAATTCGACACAGAGATTTCACCGGAAATACATGTTTTGAGGCCTCTGGTTCCTAAAAAGTATTTTTAGAAACAGGTCCATGTGTGTCTGTAAGCAACATAGCTCAAAGGCGAAAAGTTCGTTAAATACCAAACATGGTAGGCAAGTTGAGTATCCTTCAAGTATTTGACACAGAGATTTTCAAGAAAATACCCGCACCATCAACTAATCTTTACATGGAACATTTTTCGAAAATTATGACTTTTTGAAAAATGCTAACGATTTTGATTAAAATACCTTATATTTAAGATACGTCTATGACAAACGAAATGTACGTTCTGAATTTTCTGGGGATAGCATCTGAAGACCTCTCCATTCTGGTTGACTATGTATAACTGGTAAACCATAAGAGACGGACAGAAACTTACTACACAAAAAATGTATGTCTCATCAAAACACAATTAATGATATATACATTTTTTATAGAGTTCACCGTTTTCGAGATATTTCGGATTATTCGTTTCGAATTTAAGCCACTTAAGCTCTTCCCAAACGTGAATATATCTTATTTCTCTTTTTCTCGTTTCTCATTTATATACTCCTGGCAAGTAAAGAGAATGACATTTCAATTGTTTCACATAGTTTTAGACATATCGTTTTAGCCATTGCATTCCCATATTTCCCTTCTACTTATAAGGAAGCAAGTGATATGACTAATTCTACTTATTTATCTTGATTAGCATCATGCAGATAAAATATTAATCTTTTGAATAAAAGAATTGTTTACGAAACAGTTAGAGGAAGTCATGCGTATGTAACACATCAGGAATTTTTATTTTTCTTATGCCTACAGTATGGTATTTTTCAAGACTGGTAAAGCTAACCTTAGTACACAACAGAATGCAATGCCATTACAGTACTTATTTCATGTAGTTGTTATCGTTACTTCCATTACTAATATTTTATTTTAAGCAGTGCTTTCAGTCTTCGTGTTGCAAGGGTTGCACGAATCTTGTTGCTGTAAGAACTATCTTGAGTCACAATTCTCTTATTGCGTAGTGTCTTTGCCATTTCCTCGTTATTAAAGCGGCGCTATCTGTCTTTCCACTTCAGGAATACAACAGATGCAATGTGTAGTTTGTAACATCAGACGACCCATTCCTGCTGTGTAAACTTTACACCAGGGCCTCTCAAGCGCTTAAAACAGCACGCGTGCAAGGTGCAGAATTTCTCTGCACCCTGCATCATCCCAACTCTCTCGGCTCGCAACAGTTCGGAGTGAAGAAGAGAGAGAGCTAGCGTGATAAGCGTATTGAAGAAGAGAGACCGCGTTATTGCTGCAAGTTGAGGAGTTGAAGTATGCACTGTCATCAACCTAGCAAAGTCGTATTTTGCACCCTGCGCGCCATGCAATTCACCGGTGTTTTACATGTTATTGTTGATTTTAAACAAGAATAATCCTGTGGTAAACAAAGTGGAATGGACTCAACTCGACACGTGTTTACGCTACATATGTGTGGATAAGTTTTCTACACAAAGTATAGCCGTGCTAACTTCTTGACAATAAATCGAGTAAGATATTGCCAGATATTATTAAATCAATTGATGTGTTACAGAATGTGTGTTTTCTTGTAGTAGCATAACGGATACATTCCAAGGTTTGCTTCTTAAGTATCGTGATACAACACGCGATCATATGCTTCTTGTCAACTAATAAGGTTTGCCTTGGTTTTGCTTTATTCTGAGAGATGGACAGGCCTGTTCGATGATGGTACGCTGATTGCTTTATAATTAATCCTGGGATTGTGCGGTACTAGAGATAAAGTGTTTAAAATATCAGAAGGAACTCTTCACAATAAACAATAACTGTTCGCCCCGAGACTTACTTTGTTCCGAGAATGACCTATGCTATAGGAATACAATTACCAAAAACTGTTTCTTTATTACAAAAAGCTTGACTATTCATATTTTAACAATTGTAAATTAATAGTGCATTAATAAGCCTGTTTTCTGCTTAACCTATATATCTATGCTTATCTATATGCATGTTGTTAACATTTGTTTCAGAATTTACCAGCCTGGAATATATACACGAGGTCGGCTAATCCCGGGCGTCTCAATGAAGCAGCACTATTTTTTGTTGTTGCTTTATTTCTCAACATAATCTCCAGAAAGCCTAATACATTTGTCATATCGGTGTTCTAATTTAATTAAACCATCTCTGTAGTACGATTTATCAAGGTCCTCAAAATAGCTGTTTACCGCATCAATGACCTCCTCATTGCTGTAAAATCTTCGTCCTCCAAGACATTTTTTGAGGTTTGGGAACAAGTGGTAGTCACTGGGTGCTAGATCTGGCGAATAGGTTGGATATTCAAGCAATTCGAACTTTAATTCGCACATTTTTCCCACTGCAATGACTGAACGATGGGCTGGAGCATTGTCGGAATGAAACAAGATTTATTTATTTTTTTCTGCCCAATGAGGTCTTGTTCTTTTCGCCTCATTACTCAAAAGTTGCAGTAAGCTTGCGTAGTAGTCACCAATGATACTTCTACTCTTTTCAAAATAATCAATAAAATAATTCTCTGTGCATCCCAGAAAACACTCGCCATAAACTTGTTAGCTGACAAAATTGATTTTGCCTTTTTTGGAGTTGGTTCACCTGGCGCAATCCACTGTTTTGACTGTGATTTACTTTATGGAGTGTAGTGATGTATTCAAGTTTCATCCATGGTAATAAGCCGTCTCAAAAATTCACTGGGATTTTTACGGTAGACCTCCACATTCTTAACAGAAACAGTTTTCCTTTGCAACTTTTGATCAGGTGTCAGAAAACGCGGCACCCATCTTGCACAGAACTTGTGAAAGCCCAAAATATTACCTGCACGTTCTTTTGATATGTTTACCGCCTCTGCTATTTCAAACAACTTTAACCTGTGGTCTTCCAGTACTAAACGATGCATTTTTTTTTCAATGTTCTCTGGAGTTGTCACTTCTACAGGGCATCCAGAGCGAGGCTCAGCACTAGTGCTCGTACGTCTCATTTTACACTCTGTAACCCATCTTTTAATCATTGAATACGAAGTGGCAGAGTCTTTCAATGAACTGTCCATTTCCTCCTTGATTTATTTAGGCGTTAAGCCTTTCAAATGGAAGTTTTTAATCACTGTTCGTTTTTCCAAATCCTCCATTTTCGTGAAAACTCTACAGTCGGTTTGTTTAATAAACCTGTCATTCGAAAACTAAACAAGCTATTGGCCTGTAACTATGGATACAAGCTAGTCTAGAGTTACACTATGCGATGCTACCATCTAACTGACCTAGTGACGCCATATCTGTGTTGGGTATGAAACAGAGGACGGGAATAGAGTGCCTTGGTTTAGGAGAGTGGAAAGCTCGTACGGTTTTTGACGATACTGGTGGAAGGATTTTCGGTGGGAGGATTGGATGCATATTTTCGCAATTTGCGTCAAGATTATGATAGGACAAATTAAATATGGTATATGTAGCATCAATGAGACGGAGTAAAGCATGCTGGGACTTGATATAAAACAGCCAAAGCTGGCCAAGCCTGGGCACAGGCTTAATGGGAGTACGGGTGCTAAAAGATAAGTTGTTGGTGTACCGATTTGGTATAAGAGCATTTTGTGTGTGAATACGTAGATGTTGGAGTAAGTGCGAGTGCGCGGATGTGTGATATCATAGTGTTTTTGTTTGTTTTGTTCTTGCAGTGAATGTGTGTATGTGTGTTTACAGTGTTATTAATATAAAATAGGGGTTGGTAATATTTTGAATTCAAGTATTTTTCAAAAGAGCATGCACGGTCTTCTGACTCATGCGACGGTGTGTTGCAATTGATATAATACGTTGCACTTAATAAACAGCACTACTTCAACTTCTATCTTCCCCTCTCTCTCGTCTGGAAGCCACTTGTCATCTACAGATTGTAATACAAATGCATTAGCTGCAGATTTCAAAGTATTTCTCGTGATTCAAGTTTCATTTACGAAATCGCAATGTTAGATTGGTTAGGACAGCTGATTTGGTGCTGGTCTTCTAATCTTAAGTTCTTTGATTCCAAACAGGCACAGATCGGTGGTTTTTAGTTGGGCTTAAAAGTGATAGCCTCGTGACTGTTGGTTTACTGGCATGTAAAGGAACTCCCGCGGATCAAAATTCCGGCACACCAAACGGTGCTGACATGAGGCTGGCAATGAACGGCATCGTTAACATAAACAATATTTATTTTTTCTGGGGAGAGTCAAGCAAAGGATATGACTGCAATCAGACCGACGCAGAGGGGTGTGAACACTTTCTCGAGTTACAAAGACAAGCGTCAAAATGCCATATACTGAATAAGTGCAAATATTTCTATCAACGATTAAGAACGATGTGATGATCCAGTATTTGAATTTTTTTTAGTATTTTCTAAAGTATGTTCATGAGGAACATTTCACAATGTTTTTACAATGGCTATCATTCCCTCTCTCAGACGCTGGTGACTGTTTACATAAAAGGTCCTACGATAGATCCTCCTCTGCTCTTTTCCTTGCACGGCTATATGTAGTGTGATGTGAGAGATGAATATCGATCGCACTGAAACTTCAACCTACATAACTTTACGATTCCTTTTCGTACAACATTATCTGATTAGGTTTCAAAAGGTGTTCAAGGTTAAACTTAAAATATTTAACACAATGGCACTATTATGCTTTATTTAAATTTGGTTTTATCGAACAAGTACATTTTTCCATAATTTTCATTAAAATGTTTTCTCTGTTAGGTAAATAATAATAATAATAATCATAATCATAATAATACAGTGAAGCACTAAGTGCTTTCGCCGTTGCATGCTATCGCTTTGATGTTTTGACTTATTTTGCCATATAGCGCTTAGTTGGAGTAGCAATAATAATAATAATAATAATAATAATTCAGCGAAACATTTAAATGCTATCATATATGTTTTTTTTACGGTGCCTTAATCTTTTGATTTACCCTACAATGGATCCAGTCTCTGATATTAAATAAGAACAGCGCATACACAATCAAAAAACTAGCTATCGGTGGATACCAATGGGTGAATTTATTCTGTTTAAAATAAAGGCTGTGTAGGAAACTGTTAACAACATAACTATCAGGGCTCTGCATTCGTTGGATAGTCGTTTATTCAAACAGGAAAATAGTAGTAGCTCAGCGTGCAGTAAGTGATAGTGCACAAACTTAGCATTCTGGAGCTGCTGTAACTTGATATAAAAAGTTGTATGATTAATTATACACAATTTAATTACACAGAATCATAATAGTGAAATAACTTAAATACGGTATGCGCATGACATATGTAAGAAATATTTATAGTAATTAATTTCAACCCTTTCACGGATGTGTAGATGACATAAACATGGTTAAATTTTTGCATATTTTCCGATACGCATGCTCGCTTTGTCGACTAGTAGAATTCATCCCATATTAAAGAATCATCTACAAACACTCCGCCATTTTTATTCTTTCTGCTGCCTATGCACCAAAGTATTTCCGCTTTAATTGCTGCTTCAGCGGTGCTATACAGTAGTAGGATTTTTGAATGCACCTCAGCATATAGCGCTGCTGCAGAACTTAGCCCGTTTTGTCCAGTGCTTACAGAATAAGGGTTAAAACTCTCATAAAATATTCAACATCACAATAAATGTAACAAATGCAAAGGAAACATGTTAAACACTTGAACAGTAACAATTTAAAATAACGATGACACAAGTAACATGCTATACAATAACGGTTACAATCTAGCGGAAGAGCTCAGGCGGTTTCGTTTGTGGCCCGTGTTTGGGAATTCGAGGGTTTGGTCCCCAGGACGACTTACGTGATCCATGTTTTAGAGGGTTTCCCCGGATCGACTGGTGAATCTGGGTATATTTCTTCCATCCACCGAATTTCCTATCCCTCCATGTCTTTCAATTGAGATTTCATTCATCCTTCATTCTGTTGGTTTATTTCAGAGTGAGAAGGGTGCTCGGTGCGGCGTAGAAGGGAAAAGGATGCTCATTCTGACTCTCTGATTCCAGACTTCGGCTGGTTGCTGGGATCAGAACCGCCCCTGGTTGGACCCGGATTGGGGCGGGGTATCATTGGGGTATTTATTGTATGTTTGAATCATCCACAAGTTTGTTTACTGTTGAACGCCTAACCTTTCGTTTTTTCAATTTACACTCTCTTTCTGTGTTCACTTGTTTATCTATTAGTGGGAACTGAACGAGGCCAGGCAGTGATAGAGTAACATGTTTCGAAACGGGCTGTAGAGACCTCCATCACGTCATAGTTGTACCGAACCTCAATCCGGCAATTTTGTGACCTCGGGCCGAGCTCCAGCAGTAAATGTTCAAATTGATACCCTTCTACCTCAATGCATTTAACAACTCCATGAATGAAGATTGATATATCTGTAATAAACCCCAATAATATCAAGCAAATTTAGTTCAAGACATTTCTTCCTACAACGCTTAGCTTTGGAGATTGTATAATCTCATCTTAAATGGTCAACTCCGTGTACTAAATCATTACTGGCAAATTGAAGAAAAGGGAGCATATCGTCAAGTTGTCGATGGCGAGTCGTTGTAAAAATAAATACTTCAGCCTGGTCTTCAATGTTGTAGACTTTATGGTCACATCACATTGGATCCCGTGCTTGTACTTGTCAATCCTTGCAAGCATATTCACAAATTCTCTGTTACCTGTTCCAGCTATCTGTATTCAGTTCGTCATACATACTACATGAATTGCTCCATAAAATGTTTCCCTTCCTGCATAAAGCATCGCATTCGTGAGTAGTGCACTTAGAGTGAGGATTCCACCAATCGTCGAACCCTTTATGTTGAATGACGTGAAGGCATCCGATTCCCTCACTCCCAGGCTTTCCATCTGAGTAGCGTACTCAATATAAATTTTCTGTAGCCTCGGACTGGAGTGTATTGAAAATGTGTGCACTGCATATGAGGGGTTATTTATAACGAAGAAGGTTGTCCAGTTGCATAAAATCACGGATTTCTGGCTAAAACAGTAGAAAAGAGAACAACGATATGGCTTAAGCTTCATGTAAAACGTAACAACAGTAAAAATAAGTTTACTTGCTATTTGCTGGATATAATAAATATATGTTAACATATGTAAGGGACTAAACTGGCGTTTTCGAAATTATTATTACCCTTACAGAGAAGAAAAGCTGAATGATTTAATATGAAGCTTTACACGTGAAATACATTAAGCCACACTAAAAATGAACAAGTGACATTTACTTCAACAAAATAAAACAAAATATACCATTATTTCCGAGTTTAATAAAACGTTGTATAAATGAAGCATAGAAATAGTTAACTTGTTTAGGACGAAGATACTCCAGGTGGTCCAATGCCCTGCAGATATTTGGTGTGTGTAGATATTTCTTCGTATGTTAAAAGAGTTTCAGAACACAAGGTTTTTTTTTTTTTTTTTCAAGTTAAAACCGATCGGTGAGGAACTAGCCTGAGCATCCTTCATTTTGCCCCTCTCAATGAGTGCGACCTGTTTACCGCTCCGCTGCTAAGCAAGTATATGGAGGGATAATGATTTACCACAGTCCTTTACCACCTGGAATGGCAGGGAAGACATAGAGGATAGGCGCATTTCCACTTAAGAGAGACGCTGCATATTTGAGAAGGCTAATAGAAGTGAAGCTGGTGTTAGAAGAGCTAAACGTTGGTGTTGCTCTACTTTTGTTGTTGTGGTTTTTATTTATTGTTAGTATGTTGCGATTTTATTTATTTATCACTTATACTGCCATGCATAAAATGGTCCATAATGCAACGCGACTGTTTATGTTGATAATGGCAAATTTAAATACACTTTCTGCTAGCGTGAACTTTCTCTGTTTTTTTTTTTCCCCTTCTTTTTCATGCATATCCTTTCTTTGATTGATCAACCAGCTAGAATGCTTTACAGCTAAGGGTGAATAATAGAAGCATTATGAAAAACTGCTTTAAATTCTGAGGTTGGCCAGAAGGGCTCCTCGAACAAAATGATGTAATGAAAAAACAGAGAGATGGTTATTACAGAGGTGATATATGAGATATAAGTGTTGAAATAGAAACATCTTGTTGAAGAAAGAACACTGCATTGGCTGAAAGTTTTTCGGATTTACGCGTCTGAGGTTGAACCGTCTGTACCACTTAACAGAATGCTCTGCGGTGGTTTTCAGTTCCGCCCAGTCGCGGCCAAGATTGGAACAAGCCTCCCTAAGCTGCCTTGGAGAAACAAGGTGCGAAGACTCAGACAGCGAGGGCGCCACCACGGCTAGCCTTAAGACAACGACTCCAATAGGTCCACGTCACGAAAGCAATGCTTGGGTATGTTTTGGCTGGGCTAAATTAGGGAAAAATCTTCTGGTAATTCAAAATGCTTTCTACTTAATACCCTCTAGGGAATTGCAATAGAATGTGGTGGCAAATTACTGTTCAAAAACCTTAAATCATTGATATTTAATTAAAACACAGGGATGGGCTTTGCCTTCAGAAATCACTTCAGTCAATTCATTTATATTGTGTAATATCCCATCAAGAAATCTTGCAAATTAAATTGCTATCATTAGGAGCAGCTGCTATCATACTGTGCATAGTTGCCAATGTGCAGAAAATTACAACAGCTTTGTTAATCAATTATGAAAGTTATAACATTCTTATTTGTACCACCATACTCTACTAATCATCGTAGGCCTGTAAGTGCTGGGAATATTTTTAGATCTATTCTGGATATTGTGCTCTGAGGAAAACTAGGTGAAAATCTACGACTCAGTACAGAGATGAGGGGAGCGTACGTAGGAGGAACAGTGGTCAAGTTCTTTAGGCAGGTGCTGATCTTCCTCTGTTGTTCCAGCATAATTCCAGCCATTGTACTGACAGTGTAATTTACCTCCTTGAAAAGAAGTCCTAACTACCAAAAGGTAGCGTTACAATTAATGGTTCACCATGTTCTTAATAAAGAGAGTTCATGGAATGTTTCGTTGAATTTTGGTGCAAAAATGATATACCATAATGCATTGCCATATAATACATAATATTTCACTTTACTATAAGAGAATATAACACAATGTAAAATAGCACATAATAAAAAGGGAATGACGTCGAATGATTGTGCCGCTCGGCTCTTACCTGGTTGTCCGGGTTCGAATGTATCTTGGGGACGGCATGTGGGCGAAGTGGTATCTGGGCGGGTTTTCTTCGCGTTCTCCGGTTTCCCGCTCTAGTCATTCCACTAACTGCTCCATAATTACCTTTACTGTCATCCATTTCACCATCATTTCATATTATTCACTTTCTTTCAATTTCAAACCAGGCATCGGCTGATCACCTATCCCGTCGTTTTTGTGATCCAGAGCCTCTGATCATCAACAGGCGTCTGATCCCAGGTACTGACTTGTAAGTCCTGGGGGTGTAAGCCTTACTTACGATGAGGGTAAGCAGAGAAAGAAAGAAAGATACAGAGAAGGCGCATTAAAACGTAAAATTAAATATGAGGATTAAGAATTTCTTGTTCTTTGTTTTTTGTTGCACTTAAACCTGCTAGGCTACGTCTTCTTACTGTCGGTTTTCTTAGGGCTTTCGAGGCTGCAATAACTTTAACCTCCTTCTCCCTGTCGGGTTGAAAGCTTTCATATACGTGTCCAGCTAAACGATACATGTGATTCTCTTCATCCATTGCTCTACAAGGTCGAGCCGAGTTTCATTGGACGTTCCAGTCGTAGCGAAACAATTTCAGCGAGATGTGCCCGAATATTTCATATCAATTACATACATCATCGTTCATTGGTTTGTATTTCTATCTCTGAATTTTTTCAGCCCAGTACACACAGAACTGATTCTGGTTGGTTGGGGTATACGTCGGTTACCTAAACGTGGAAATATTACGTTGGGAAAGTTCAACAGGAAAAAAATAGGTGTCTTCGACGGATGTCATGTGGATGAAAGTTGTTGATCTTAGAAATGGTAAACATAGATCTTCGTTGAATTAAGGTTCTAATTTAATGAAATACAGACGTTTCAATTCAGAAAGCACAGCAGATAAAATATCCCTGCTCAAGTTTGGCAATGCATTCAAAATTGCTGCTCCCAAGTATGATGATGTGCAAAAGCAACAGCTTACTTACTTCAGCGTGTTACAGGGAATGTTATATTAGCTTAAAGAGAGACAATTAAAGAATATAGAATGCCTTTCCTATATTTTCTCAAGCGCAACAGCGGAAGTAGTTTAAATTGGGGAGGGTACAACCGTAAACATTGTGAACAGATGAAGAGAAATGTCCCCAGAAATTATTTTGGAGTTGAATAGAAAATTCTAATAAAGATATAATAAAATATTCTACATTAGTTTTTCTTAATTATATTTATATATTGGCTACGGGCCGACCACTCATTCTATGGTTCGTGCCGTTATCTCCCCGAAAGGTTTCTGACCCCTAGGCACCCTTGAAAGTCCTAGGGGGTGTCAGTCCTACTTAAGGGGAAGGTAAGCTGGCTACGAAACGAAACGAAAGAATTCTCATATATAGGAAAAATAAAACATGGAAATATATTAATTAAGGTGCTAAAATGCAAAACATGTAATTATAAAATGTCACTTAAATGGAAATGGCTGCTGTGTGTTTTTACGGTTTATTATTTTGAAATCACTATGTTGTTTATATGAAAATGTTGCTTCATAAAGGAATTATAAAATATAAATACTTCTTATTTTGCATCATCATACATTGTGGATACCCTCCACTCCGAAAGAAAACTGTTAACTCAATATTTTTGGATAAATACCCTGTAAAGTTTAATTAACTTGAAGGGTGGAGCAATATTTTTCAAATTAATAATAAACTGAACTAGTTTTGTAGCTAATGTGTGAAAATAAGGTCAGTAAAGCTCTCATTAGGTAACATTGAACTTACCTCAATATATCTCTAAAGTAGTAAAAATGAGTTAACCCATTTTTGCACCAAAGTCCTCAAATAATATGCAATCTAGATTCTAGGGGAATGGACCACCTTTAATGCATTAAGATGTTTATAGTAGGTAAGGAATGTAATATTGCATAGCACCCAAAAGTTCAATACCGAGATTTCACCGGAAATAAAGGTTTTTCAGAATCCCTGAAAAAAAAACGCAATTTTAAGAAAACGTCCATGTGTGTTTGTGAACATAGCTCATGAAAGTAGAGTCGGATTACTTGGTATTTATGTTGAGTATCCTTCAGAGATATGACACGAAGACTTAAAAAATAAATCCTCCACGCACAACTACTCTTCATATAAACATTTTTTTCAAAATTGGTTTGCTCAGAAATGGCAGTGACGATTTTGATTAAAATATATTAAAGATATTTTACATGCTAATTGAAATTTATATACCTATTGAATTTTATGGGAATAGCCTGCGAAGTCCACTTCATTCAGAAGGAACTGTGTGTAATCTTATATAACTGTTATACCTTAAGCCATAGGCGAAAACGCACTTCTACATATCTCCTTAAATATACAATTTAGTCACAATCTTTCTTTTTCTTTTTCTTTTTTTTTTTTTTTGTGGCAAGAGTCATTTACGAGATATCTGTAATTAATTGCTCGAAATTTTAAGTGCTTTATTATTCTTAAAAAGTCCTTTCGATTTTCAGTCGTTCCTTCCGATTGCATGGACATTTCAAAGCCAGCGTATAGCGTCCAGTTTCGAAACATTTTATCATCGCAAACCTTTTTATCTATAACGAAATGTGTAATATAGCTGTTTATGCAAAGGTTTATTTCGACTAAAATAAAGTAGACACAAAAAATGAGCTCTTATACGAATAGCTTTATAGCGACTGGTAAACGATAGATGGGAGAATGTAAATGAACAACCGTTTATCATTAACTGTTTTTTTTAGGGTTTAAACATTATTATTTATTTTTAACGACGTTGTCAATTGTCAAGAGCATATCAGTGCCACTGGTGTGCTGGAATTTCGAACCGCAGGAGTTTTTTGTTTTTTTTTTTACAGTAAATGTACTTAAATGGGGCTGTCACTTTTAAGCATACTTAAAAATCATCGGTCTTGGCTCAGTTTGAACGCGAGACCTTGAGATAAGAAGGACAGGGCCTAACCAACTGCGCTACCCAGACCGACTTATTTACTAAAGATATATTCAAACGTGGTTTATCGCTGTATTGTGAGATGCTTATATTTAAGATGTTATATATGTATGTCTTCTTTATTGTGTAACGTTGTTTGCTTGTATCGGCATATTTTTATTTTCTGTACTGAGCACTATTTACAATGTACACAGTAGATAGAGAAGGTATTATAATCCAACCAAAAATTCGATGACAAGGTTTCACCGGAAATACATGTTTTGAGCATCACTGAATCTAAAAATGGTATTTCCAAAACAAAGTCCATCTGTGGGTGTGTGTGGGGGGGGGGTCTGTGGGCAGCATAACTCAAAAACAAAAAGTCGGTTAAATACCAGACTATGTATATAAGTTTGGTAACTTCCAAGAATGCGACACGAACATTTTCAAGAACCCTCCTCCCAAGCTACCCTTCACATAGAACATGTTTCGAACAATTTGGATCGATCAAACGATTTTTATGAAAAGACCATACGTTTAGAATATTTTATAGTACACGAAATGTAGGTACATCTTCAATTTTTTTGGGAATAGCCTTTGAAGACCTCTTCAGTTTGGATGACTTTTGCATAACTTTTAACCGCAAGATATAAAGAGAAACTTACTACAAAATATAGATATCTCAGAAAAACATATTTTATAATTTACGTACAATTTATTCATAGGGTTAAACGTTTCCAAGGTACTGTTAGTTATTTGTTTTAATTTGAAAGTACTTAAACTTTTTTTTTTCAAATAGAAAGTCATCTTTCATTGCATCTCTCTTTTGTTTTAATTCTGGTCAAGCAAAGAGAATCGCGTTTCAATTGTTTCACATAGCCACCAGCTTTCAAAAGATTTGACTGTCGATGTAGCCTATTATACGTCATTATTTCCGTTCTGCTTAGAAAGTATTTTTTGTAGTGTTTAACGCCCGCTTTAACTACTTATGGCACCGCAAGCGGTGACACTAATGATACAGGAATGAAGTTGGAGCACCGGTGAAATGCGATGGCGGGGGAAACGGAAGAACCCGGAGAAAACCCGCCCCAGCGCCGCTTTGTCCACCACAAATCTCACATTCAGTTGCTTCGGATCGAACCCGGACTGTCTAGGTGAGAGGCGAATGGTCTAACCACTCAGCCACGGGGCGGCCTGCTTAGAAGGAAGTAAATAATAAGACAATTTCCGCTAACGTATTTCTTGAGTAGCATCCCCACCTTTAAAGACCGAATTTAAGCCTTTGTTATGAATCGTAGATAAACACCTTCATAGAGATCTAACTCTTCATTACACATCGATTGTAATATAGGTCATTGCATTCTTTATATGTCCCTGAATTGTTTATCAGGCCAATGGCATGGAGGGATATCAGTTAGGTGAAGTAAAAGATTCGATACGTCAAGCTTTAAACCTTACGGAGAGAATAAATTTTGCGATCTAGGAATATCGGTCATGTTTAATTACGTTAATGTGCATATTAAAGTTTCTTAAAATTGATGAGTACGTGGGTCACCAACGCGCATGATTTCTGCTAGAGCAATCAGGTTTGCTCCGTGCACAGCAATGGGTAAACAGATAGGAGTTCTGACATGAATGGGGATCTCTGGTTCCCTGTACGGTGTTAATTTATAATGCGGGGAACAGAAACTAATCCAACACGCAGGCCATCAAACCCTCCCTGCCTCCCGTGCATTGTGCTATTTTGTGATGCTTCATCTGTTAAGCACGTTGTAGTTTGGTTGAATTCAGTTAGAACCAATTTTCTTACCAAGATGCCTGTTCACATTAGTGTTCACATAAGTGAGCATTTTTTTCGAATTGTGTGAGATACCAACTAATTATCAAGATGCATGTTGATATTCACTGCCATAAATGTGAACCATTTTTGCAATTGTATCATATAGCAAAGACCTGTTCATATACCCTTCCATAAATATGAAAGATTTTACTTTCTCTAGTATGTATGTACAATGCACATAATAGGTGTAGAGGGTATTGCATTTGATACCGAGACTTCACCGGAAATACATGTTTTGAGGTCTTCTGAATTCATAAAAGATTTTTAGAAAAAGGTCCTATGTGTCTGTGTGTGCGTTGGTGTGTGTGTATGTGTGTGTGTGTGTGTTTGTCTGTGGGCATCATAACTCAAAGGCGAAAATTCCGTTAAATACCAATATTGCTATTAAATTTAGTAGCTCGAAAGAATGGGATAGACACATTTTCAAGAACATCTCATCACAAACTACCAATTACATGGGAAGATTCTGGACAGTTTTTTTTTTTTTTTTTTTTTTTTTTTCGAAAAGTGCCTCCAACGATTTTCATAAAAATACTGTATGCTAAGCATGTTAAGTGTCAAAAAATAAAATGTACATATTGAATTTTCTGGGAATAACCTTTGAAGCCCTCTTAATTCTGGATGGCTTTTGCATAGCTGGTAAGCGTAAGAGATAGAAAAACTTATTGCACAAAAATGTAGAACTCATCAAAACAACCAATTTATGTCTATGCCTGTTTGTCCTGGGGCTAATAATGTCCGAGATATTCCTTGTTATCGGCTTCAATATACTTTTTTTTTATATTTTCCTCAAACAAGAAGTCATTCGTATTTCCTTTGTTTTACTGCTGGCTATGTAAATAGCGAATTTCAATATCAATCCCTTAGATGGATTTTAGAACATTTCGTTAATACTTTAGGCTAGAGTAATCCGTTAGTTTCCTTCTACTTATAAGGAAGGACGTAATAAAACATTTCTGCTAATGTTTATCAGGAATAGTTTGAAGTAGAGGTAAAAAATAATCTTTTGTAAGAAACATGTTTGCAAATCAGGTAGAGAAAGTCATGTGAATGGAACACATCAGATTTTTAAATTGTGCTAAATAATAATTAATTAGCAAAATGCCTGTTTCTACTCACTGCTAAACGTGAAAGCTTTTAATTAATTCTCATACTGGTTCCGTTATAATTCATTTACAGCAGTATTAACTAAGTTAAGGAGTTTGTTGTTTTACTATGTTAGTACTATAATAATTGCAATTTTATGCAATTGGTTAGGTTATGACTAACAAATCTACGAAAAATATACATGTACATTGCTGGAATATCAATATTAACTTGGAGATATATAGATAATTTATTCTACCAATAATTAGCCTACATTAGGTATATTAACATATGTTGCATACCGCCACTGCACAGCATTTTTTTTTTCTTTCTTTTGGGTGGTTGAACGAGCGAGCAGTGAACAGGGTTATACTTTCTGCTTTACTTAAAGAGCAACCAGTAGACGCAGTTGCTACAGCACTGACTGCGGCGAAGTTTACACCAAGAAACAGAAGCTCGAGACAACTAAAACATGACATCACAAACTGTACGTAGCGCATGTTTATTTTACTCTGAAAACTGGGAAATTTCAGTATGTATTCGGAAGCAGTGAAATGAAGTTAGCATCGAGTGGCTTCAAAGGAGTCGCATTTCAGCTAGTTGCCTAGTAATAGTATTTATTTTACATTATAAACGCATTTTTAAATATCTTTCCATAAGTCTCTTATTGACCAAGATGTTATTTATACCTAGAATGTAAATAATTCTAAAATATAATCTGTAACATTAACTAAGAACATTGAGTTTTCTTATGATGAAAACTGTTGAGCAATAGCTCGTGAAATTCTCTTTGTCACAGACCCAAGCCTTATTAACATTATGCTTAAGGGTTTGTAAGGACAAGCGTGTGTAGAGCAGTAATAAGCTAATTTGTATGTCCTATATTCTGTTTCCAACAAAACAGGAATTTGAACAAATGCGTCGGAAGTATGAGATGTTACTAGAATATAATTGGCGAGCAAAATCCCATTTCTGTGAAATTTCAGTGTACAAGCAGCAAAAATACATAAATGGATAATAAAGCATATAGATCTAGCGCCAATGCATTTGATGAGTTAGCCAACTAAGATTCCCCTTTCACGCGAATCTATCTTCCATACCTGCAATAAGGGGACCAACCGGTGAAAATTGCCAAAAATTCTGAACATTTTGTACGCAAGGAATTGCTTTTAAAAGTGATATATAATGTTGCAAAGACTAAAATCATTACACAGTCAATAAAAGAGAATAGTTTTGAAGTCTAAAAATCAGCTCTGCATTTTCCTGATAGTGTCGACTGTCGGAAATTTTAATGAAAGTAACTTTGACAGAAATAAATGCATTTAGAAATAGTTCTGTTAATTAAAATAGCTAAAAGCAAGAATAATATAACCTTAAATTTGTTTTCCTAATTCATGTTTGGTTTGCACATAGCCTCTTAAGTTTGTAAATGGATACAGATAGCCGTGTTCGTAAACGCACGGACTCGCGAATTTAAATGTGGGCAGAATCGTCCACCCTGGGGTTTTTCGCGGTTTTCCTTGGTTTTCTTTACTGGCAAATGCTTGCGCGCTATCTTAAAACTTTGGACCGGAAGATTGCCTTCACATTTCACCCCAACACCGTCATGATTGTTTCATGTTTCACCATTGTCTACCACCTGTGTTGATATATTATGTAGTAAGAGCGGGCGTTTAACGCTAAAAGAAATCTGCTTTCGCATTTCCATTAATTTCTCTACCCAGTTTAGCACTATCACTTACACACGGTTATTATATTTAGTTCATGTTAACCAATATAAATATTCGCATATATTGGCCTTGTTTTTTATTTCCTTGCAGGTGCAATGGTTAGGGAACGTAATAGGTCTTAAGCCATAGTCAAATATCAATGTGATGACCTTGAAATTCTGTTCTGCGGGATAGGGAGAGCGAGAGTAGTTGTATTGGTAGTTGAGAACAGTGTGGTGAACAACATTACTTCCATATTTACTTCGTTTGCAAAGTAATAATTTTACCTATTAAGAGTAGTATGTTTTCAGATTGGTAAGTATCTCCAAGTAGGTGAGGCACACACGAAACATACCGTTTAGTTTCCCCAAGATCGCGGATCAAATGCGTAACATTGAGTGCGCGGGCCTCGCGGTAATGAATGCTGTATCGAAACTCAGTTCAAATGCTTTATACAAGGCCAACGGCCTCACACTACATAGGCTAGTAGGTCACGTATAGAGGCGTGAAAACTTGAAACAAAATGAATAGCCTACACTGGTTGTTCATTTCTCGCTGCAGTTCACGCCAAGTAAAAACACCGGGTAGTAAATTATGTGAGTGTTTTGTGCAAAAATTGTTAGACAAAAATCAACTAACACATCAAAGTAAATATATATCAAGGTACAATTTATCAAAATATCTGTATCTATACCCCAATCACATAGGACATAAAGTGTATGCTTTAACCAGATCTACATCGTTTGTAGAGAAAGCTATTCTCTCTTTCGGTAAACCGAATATTTAAATGTCATTCGAGACTATTGCTAGAAAATTCAAGATATACTTTTCATTTGAAATGAAAGCCTCTTAAACATGTAGTAGTTTAATAAGTGTAGTTTCTCATGCTGGAGAAAATTCTTGAAAAACACATATCGATGTAAACGGTAGTTTGGGTAGGGCGATTTTCTTGAAAATTTTCCTGTCCTATTCTTGGAAGGTACTGATCCTAAACAACAGGCTTGGTTTTTAACAATCTTTTAATGTTTGAGTGAACTGTTCACACACAGATACGCATATACAGTTCCCTATTCCTTTTTGTGTCAGAAACTTTCGGTGAAATTTCGATTTCCAATTTTTGGATGGAATACAGAATTTCCGCTACTCCCAATTCGTATCAATGTTTGTAAAACATTTGGAACATAAAACTGAATTGTACTTGAAACATTAAGAAAACTGTTCCGCAAGTACATTTTTTCGTTAGTACTTAAAGAAAAAGTAATATTTTCAGTTCAAGTCAACTTTCTTAATTAAGTATTCAAATGGAAATGTGGATATTTGTTATATAATATATCCTCAATATTTGTTAAAATCGGGTTAATTACTTAACGAATACAGAATTTCAAAACTTTGCGGATTGGTTCGTTTAAGCTAAAACGCTTTCTGAGCAGAACAATTAACTCTAATTGAATGTGCCATTTCCTACATGGGGGCCGTACCGTGGCCGAGTGGTTAGATCCCAAGCGACCGCATGTGAGATTTGTGATGGACAAAGTGGCACTGGGGTGGGTTTTCTCCGGGTATTCCGGTTTCCCCCGCCATCGCATTCCACCAGTGCTCCATCATCATTCATGTATCATCAGTATCACCGCCTACGGTGCCATAAGTAGTTAAAGCGAGTGTTAAACACTACCAAAAAAATTCTACACCGTGTTATCTGAAAGTAGCGATGTAATCTATTCACCGCTACATATCTCTTGCTACCAGTGACTGCATGGTTTTGATTTGGCCACACAAAACATTTTAATGTTTGATGATTTCCTACTACTACACGGTTTTATATCGCATGCATACTATGACCTGTTTTCTTTAAGTTTGGTAATGAGCCTGATAGCTCTGCTGAATATTGATAGGACTCTAATGCTTTCAGCTATTGTGGGTTGATAAAAGCACGTATTATCCTTGCAAATAGAGGTGAACAGTCAAGTTGCGCAGTACAAGGAGTGGGGGAAGAAGGCGGAGACTGGGAGCGATAGCCATGGGTATGTAAACGCACGAAGATTTCGACTGGCAGCCGACTGCAGCAATCAGATCATGCCACTGCGCTCGTCTACTTGCACGGATAATACCGTGGAAGTGCTTTATTTTCTATTAGTGCATTCACTGGATAGTTATAGAAAATAAGGAAGCGCGGAAGTCTGGCATCTTTAAATAGGCGAATTAAGGGTACACATTATGTACATTAATACAAAGAATTTGATTCTTTGGATTGATGGGTGCGTAGGGTAATGCCAATAGACGCTCAACTGATTTGAGAATTCTTTCACCATTGAAAAGTCTTTTGATATTACTCTGATCGGACACAGAATATACACCAGGTGGCCCAAAAGTGGCGTATTTCGCGTGTGCAGGGCTTCGTGCGTTATAAAATTGTAGAACTCCACGTGGTAAATCTGATCATACGCCGGTTAGTGACGGTAACGAGAGAGACTTCCGTGGCGTTTTAAGGGAGAGCGATCTTCCTTCTTCTCTTCTTGCATATCAGCGTAAACGATGAAGAAGGCTGCGCTCATTGAGAGGCTAGTACTAGAGTCCGTGATGATATACAAGAACAGTAAAAACACAGTGTTTTGATTTAACCTTACCGTGAGTCCAGTCTCTAATGTTAAATAAGAACAGCGTAGTACACAATTACACAACTATTGGTGGATATTGATAGGTGAAATAGACTTTTTAATTACTTTTGAATCTAAACGGCGACTTTATGCTGTAAAATATAAAGACTCTGTAATTGAAGTGTAAAGCATGTTAACGTTCTCCGTGTGTATATACTGTTCTTGTACATATTCACGGACTCGCAATTACCACGGATTCCTTCACCGTTTACGCTGATATGCAGAAGGGAAGAAGGAAGGTCGCTCTCGCTTACAACGCCGCGAAAGTCGCTCTCGCTAAGGCCAGTGCCCGGCGTGTTATCAGTTTTACTCCGTGGCGTTCTATAATCTTATAACACATGACGGATTATTTGCACACGCAAAATACGGTGCTTTTGGCCGTTCTGTTGGAATGTTTCCAGAAATTTGAAGGAAAAAAAACTGAGCGGCAGAAGTTCAGGTTCCTTTTCATATTAATGTATCCATATTTCTATTCTATTCCATTGAATAAGAATAGCGGAGGCTACATTTTCATTTTAGGGCTTCAAGCCCAAAAGGATAAAGAGAGAGGCATAAAATATTTCAAAGTTGATTTAACATATGGGAAGTCTAAGGGAATTATTTATAAGTAACTTTTACATAAACAAGCTTCAGATTAGAGTGTATTCTATTCAGCTTGCATGTTTAATAGTGGTCAATCACAAAACCAACGAAAGTAATTAATTGATTTGTAAAAAATCTGATGTGTTCCATTCACATGCCGTTTTCCATGTCTCTGAAACAGCGTTGGTTAATAAGCGTATTCTTTTATCTGCTTCATACTAAACCAGATAAACATTAGCAGAAACTTTATAAGTAGAATAAGGAAATAAGTAGTGGAAAAAGGTAGTATATGTAGGGGAATGTGCTAGGCTAAACCGACAGTCTGTTTTGAGCTGTGGTTGCTGTGGGATTGAAATCCGTTTCTGCGTGGCCAGGAGTTGACAATTTCCCGTATGAGAAAAGCTTGTTTTAAAACTGAAACAATAACAAGGAATATTTCGAAAACAATTGACTGCACGAAGCAAATGTATGACATAAATTGTGTGTTTTAATGATATCTACATTTTTTGTGCAGTAAGCTTTTGTCTATCTCTTACGTCTTACCAGTCATACAACATTCAGAAAAGTTAATCCAGTGCAAACATATCTTCAGAGGCTTTTCCCGGAAAATTCAAGGTATACATGTTATTTATCATATAAGTATATTGAATAAAAGATGCTCTGATTAAAATCGTTACAGCCAGTTTTGAGAAAACCAAAATTTTCGAATTTTTTTCCAGTAAGGCATAGTTAGGGCTGGAGGATTTTTATGAAATTCTTCGTGTTACATCCTTGGAAGATGCTGAACTTAAATATTAAGTTTGGATTTTAAGGGACTTTTCATTTTTGAGCTATGATGCCCAAAGGCATTCACATATACAGGGAGCTTTTTTCCCAAAACATGTATTTCCGGTGAAATCTCGGTATCGAAATTTTGGGTGAAGTACAATACCTTCTCTGTACACTTTGTACATAGTACGTGTAGAGAAAGTAAAAAAAAATATGGTAATTTCCAGAAAGATACATTGTCGGTGCAGACCCGCAAAACAAAATTTGTCTGTTTAAAGTGATTTCCTACGTGTTCTGAATGTGTGTGGGTGTGTGCTTCCATATGTTTGTGCGTATTTGTCTGTGCTTTCCCGTTCCACTCAGGAAAGGGAAACCAAATATTATGAGACTTGATATTTAACTTAACTTGCATAGCAATTATAGTAAAACTATGCGGAATCGCAGTTGTTTCCCTCAAACGACATTATAATGGAGTACGAATTGAAACATAAATCTAAAAGTTTCAACGATTATTTAAATATTAACCGTGTGTAACTAGAAAGTGGAACACGTAAAATTGACAGAGAAAATTGAGATAAATTGAGCAAGGAAGAACAGTGTTTACTGTCGTCTAAATAAAAAAAGTCGACTAGATCGTTGGTTGGAAAAAATGCTTACTAAGAGCACAGGAAAGAATATGTTGAGAGTAGAAGTCAGTGCAGAAGAAGGTAGTACTAAATTATTCACAGAACTAAAGTATAGAGCCTTTAATGGGAAAGGAAAAACACGGAGGACTGCGGGAAACACATTTAGTAAAATTTCCCACGCAATGCATAATTAATTAAGAGTTAGAAAGCTTCAATGAAAGCTATTTTAACAATGTGTTCTTCTTTTTATTATTTCTCTAATACTAACAGTAACAATTGGCAAATGCGATTCTCTGTATAAGCATTCTGCACGTCTTTGGACATTTTTCAAATCCCAATTTGGAAGTTGCTGCTGATCAAGGATGAAATTGATCAGCAGTAGGCCAGCTGTATTTGCTTAAAATACCCACAAAAGTGTTTATGAATGTGGTAGATGTCCACTCTTATCTTAAACGAGCATGGTTACGAGGGTACTTTACGAACAGCGTAAAGCTTATCATTCGCTCCAGCTTGTTGCCGGTGAAGAAGTTATTATAGAAGGAAGAGCACAAAGTTCTTCCAAATCGTTAATAAGAGGCACTCCACAATGGCTTTCAATTACACTGTAAATTTTAGTGTTCTAGTCCTCTAAACACCTTACTAGATTTTTACCAACTCTTGCAGGTTTACTTTGCAGTAGCTTTCATTTGCGATTAAACGAGTGGAATGTTATACTGTTATCTTTGTAGACACCTTATAACTGATTCTCGAAAGATATAACGTTGAGAGAAACGCATTTTAGAATAAAAGCTTCCGAAATTAAATTCAGTTTGATTTATCGACGCCCTTTAACTGTTGCGATTTTCAGCGTCCCATTCTATAATTGGCGTGAAAGGCCGTTTTTTAAATTTTGTTCAAAGGTCTATTTATCAGGCTTGAGGTTCTTTTACGCGCCGTAAATCTACGACACAGCCTTTGCTTTCCTTCCGAAGGAAGCCATGCTAAGGATTTTTATGCCCGAAAGAGTACATGACCTTTCACAGTGTTTGAACCCGCGACATTGGGAACCGACAGGTAGCCTGTTACCCCTGTACCACGGAGGACGACTAAAAGCTTCCGCTTTAAGGGGCAATACTTCATTTCATTTCATGGAGGTATTCCGTTTCAGGGAGAACATGACATAGGTTAAAGTTATTTTCATGTTAACCTTTTGTTCTAAAGGGGAAGGTATGTTTTTACAGGAACTGATTTGTCGCAGAAAACAAAGTTTTTCTTAAAAATTTGTAATGAAATCCTTAGTTTAATAAAGTAATTAAGACGCATTTAAAATATAATTATACGATACTATAGTGAAACATCACAGACCGTGCCAGTTGAAGAGAGAGAGAGAGTGAGAGAGGGCGGAAAAAGAGGGAAAAATAGGGCGAGAAGGAAAGGAAGAAAGGAAGGAGGGAGAAACGCCGAGAAATTGAGAGGGCCAGATTGTAATTTCTGCAATTAACTCATCGCGTGGGCTACACTGCGGCTTCAGTTTGCCTTGGATAAGTGGATCTGGAATTAGTTAAAATATTCCTATTAAACGTTAAGAGTTCCAATTAAATTAACTGATGTTTGTGCGTACACATTTAGTGGGATACGAATATTTTTGTGTTCAGAACTTTGGCGTTACAGAAAGAAGTTGAAATTATGAATTTGTGATATATGAGCATTGAGTACGGTTATTATATGCATTAGCATTGAAACGCATTATTATGAAAAATAAACATTACAGAGGAATAGGTGAGGAGCATATATATTTTACCTTTATTCATGCTACTCCTTCCTTTTACCAGGTTTTTCCGCTTTCGTGACTTGCTGTTTTTATATGCGATCTGAAACATCAATTATCGATCTACCTTGATTACTGCCACAGGATCTAAGGTACTAGCAATCTTTATTTTCTCTAGCCCATTTGTACAATGTGCATAGTGATAGAGAAGGTATTGTATTCCACCAAAGAATTCGATGTCCTGAGTCCGAAAAGAAAAGTATTTTTAGAAGAAGTTTCGAGTGTGTGTTTGTGTGTGTGCCTGTGGACAGCATAGCACAAAAATGAAGAGACCATTAAATACCAAATATTTGTGTTTAGTATATTCCAAGGATGCGATACGAAGATTTTTAAGAAAATTCACACAACACAAACTACCCTTTATATGGAAAACATTTTGAAAATGTTGTTCTTAAAATGTCTCCAACGATTTTCATTAAAGTACCGTATATTAAACATATTTATATCACAAACAAAATGTATATCCTGAATATTCTGGATATAGCCTCTGAAGACCCCTTTATTCTGGATGAGTTTTGCAGAATTTTGCATAGCGGTTAAACCGCAGGAGATAGGAAAAAGACTTACTGCACAGAAAATGTTGATCTAGTTAAAATACATAATTTATGTTATATACGTATTTCTTGTAGAGTTGACCGTTTTCAAGATATTCCTGGCTATTGATTTTAATTTTAAACTACCTAACTTTTCTAGATAAGCGGATTAAACCTAGAGTGTTTCAAATGGTGACCATAGTATCACTATACCTTAATAGGCTCCGTTATTCCCCTTCTGCTTTAAAAAAAAGACAAGAATAAGACTTCTGTTAATGTTATCTCGATTAGCATGCAGTAGACAAAAGAATAATGTGCTGCAAGAAAAGTTTGTTTGCGGATCAGCTAGTGAAAGTTATATGAGTGGAACATCTAACATTTTTTAAAGATATTTTTACAACATATCATCTAATAATCTTAAATTCAAGTCAGCGATGTCGTGGCAGAATTGTAAACCCACCCACGTTCCACCAGGTGGCCGAGTTTGAAACCAGCTGTGGGATTTGTGGTTCTTCGTTTCAAAAAGCAAGCGATTGTAATTTATGGTCGCCATATTGCTGACTGATAAGCAGTGAAATACATATATGCCTATTAACTAATTACTCCTAATTCAATGAGCGTATGCGAAGCATATGTCTAGGTGTTGGAGTTTCTGTTTTAAGACATCCAGGGAATATGGTGATAGAAAGCTTGTTTACCATCCGACAACATGTCTGACAGCTGCAGACAACATCTCGCGTTCGGGGTACATGTCTATCTAATCATATGTATGAGGTACGTCCAGAAAGTACGTTCCGTTTCAATTTATCTCCGCTGCAGCGCTGCGATCGCAGTTCCGCACATGCGTGGTAGACGCTCTGTATCAAGGAGAAGAAACGTGCGCCATTTTGAGACCGCTTACATCCACATACTCTTTGTAGTGCTTGTTTACAATGTCGGTGTTGATTGAAAATCCCGCCGCTTGTGAAATCAGATCTGTGATTCGTTTTCTGAATGCTAGGAAACTGAAACCAATTACAATCTATCGGCAAATTTGCGAAGTTTATCGACAAATTGCGATGAGTGATTCAAAGGTGAGAAGATGGGTCCGACAGTTCAATGAAGGACGTAATGAAGTGCACGATGAAGAACGAAGTGGGCGTCCATCTTTGGTTACAGGAGAACTGGTTCACGCGATTGATGACAAGATCCAGGAAAACCGCAAGTTTACAATTAGTGCTCTCGCTATGGAATTTCCCCAAAGCTCACAATCTTGAAATTGTTACCGAAAAACTGAAATTTCGTAAACTTTGCTCACGTTGGGTACCAAAGATTCTTACTGAGCAACACAAAACAAAACGAATGGGTAGTGCACTTCAGTTTTTAACCCGTTATGATGAAGACGGCGAAGAATTTCTGACACAGATAGTCACAGGAGATGAGACTTGGGTTTCTTACGACATCCCTGAAAGTAAGCGGCAATCAATGGAATGGAGGCACACTTCATCCCCAGCAACGGTTAAGCCGAAACAAATCTTGACACCTCGAAAAATGATGTGCACAGTGTTCTGGGACTGGAAAGGCATCTTACTCATTGATTTCTTACCGCGTGGTCAAACAATCAAAGCAGATGTTTATTGCGAGACACTTAGGAAATTGCGCCACGAAATACAGAATAAGCGCCGAGGATTGTTGTCAAAAGGTGTTGTTTTTCTTCACTACAATGCACGACCACACACTGCAAATGTGACGAAGAACCTCCTACAGGGATTTGGCTGGGACGTGTTTGACCATCCTCCGTACAGCCCTGACCTCGCTCCTAGCGACTTTCATCTGTTCTTATATCTCAAGTCTTTCCTTGGCGGTCAACACTTCAGCAATGACGAAGAGCTGAAAGAAAATGTTTCCAACTTTTTGAAGACACAGGCGGCAAACTTCTATGAAGAAGGTATACAAAAGCTTGTGCCACGCTATGTCAAATGCCTGCAAAATGTCGGCAGTTATGTGGAAAAGTAGTTTAAGAGTTGTAGAATTTGGTGCAATAAATAATTATTCTGTACCTGTACACACTTTAATTTTATTACCAAACGGAACTTACTTTCTGGACGTACCTGGTATATAAATCTTTAAGATGAATGCTCCAAAATTATGAAATTGGAACTTAATTACCAAATTTAACACAGAGTAAATCAGTTGAACGATTTCAAGTGCATACTACATGCTTATGTGAAATTAACCTCATTAAAGAGGAGGAGGCGTATATTTGTTGGAAATTAGGACCCTAAATTATAGTATGATCATCTCTTTTCTACCTTTAATAGGACGAGCGTTGTAATTTTTCCGAAAATGTTTCAGAAGAGTTCATACCTAGGCAATGGAACAGTTAGGCAGCGACAAAATCTTTTATTATTGGGTTTATAACGGGAATTAAGCGAGAGAAAATGTTGGCAAGAGTTGGAGGAAGTTTTTAAAATAAGTCGGAATCTTGCAATTTCTTGCTGACGTTGTCTATAACAAAGAATCTATTCAGCTCACAGACATGAAACAGAGGGCAAATAGTATGCAGCGGTGAAGATTAACACAAGTTTGGAATGAAATATCTGTAGAGTGTGAAAAACTGTGAAGTGTTTGTAGGTTACTTATTTTCTCATTTTACTTACATATTTATAATTATGGAAAGAGAAGCTAGGAAGAAATAATGAGCTGAGTTTTATTTCTGGACGCTCGTTAACTGCTAAGGTTCTCAGCGTCGCATCCTAAAATGGGCGTGAGAGACCGCTTAATTCTGCTCTTTATCAGGTCCTTTTATCAAGATTGAAGTTCTTTTATGTGTCATAAACGTACGAACCGGAACCAACGGGTTTATTTCCCTTCCGAAGGAAAACCTGCTAAGGATTTTTACGCCCGAAAAAAAAAAAAATCCATTGCTCTCCGCCGGGTTTGAATCCGCAACCTTGGAAACGAGAGGCTAGCATGCTACCCATATATCACGTAAAACGGCAGCTACCAAGAGAAAAAATGTTGGTAAACTAAGAAGAGAAACAAACCGTTAGATCATTCAAGTAAAACGAGTATCCGTAAGGCAATTATAATTCTAACATTATTTATGCCTTAGAATGCTGTTAGCATAACAATAAGAATCCAGTGTATATTGTAATCTCTTTGTGCACAATGTATACTCTGCTTACTGCTCTGATAACTGAAACGTTATACCGATCTCACTCTTAATTTCCACTTCTTGCTCTTCATTGTGTTTTTAAGCAAAAGCTAAAATGTTTAACAGAAATTGTAAATCCATATATATCGTGTACGGTATTTAATCCTCAAATATCATATTTATACAATGTATTCTGCATATTCACGTGTGTGTAATTTTTTATGTGGTGGCTATAAAATCTAAAGAAAGAAAGAAAAAATCTGCTAAGACTATCGGATGTTCAGAAACGGCAATGTAAACAAATAAAAGCAGCGGAGAGGACTCCATTAAAATATAAAGCAAAGTACTTGGGGAAAACAAAACATGCAAGGTTAACGCTATTCACAGGTTCATTCTTCGTTGTTTTGAAACATTCCACCCATCTGACTGCAATTTTCTCAACAATAAATAATGATGATACCTACCAACATCGTACGTTTAGTATGTGTGGCAACATTGCGCTGTATTCAGCCTGTACTGTCTTTCTAAGCGCAAGTGGCTAGGTGCGCGTTAGAAGACACTAAAGTAAATAATTTCTCACTTTGTAAAAACTACTGGCATCGCTTCTACGTGTATTACACCTCAAGTAAATTTGAAAGGTCGCTGTATGTCAGCTGGCAGAAAGCTTCGAGTAGACCATTCAAACCTTGCAGCAATGTTGGTAGTTCGCACAATTAGTTGCCGGAGTTAGTCTCTTGTTTCTGGACAAATAGTTCACCCAATATATCCTTGACATCAAAGAAACATGGAGAACGTTCAAAGTGCTTGACAGAGTTACAAACCGAAGGACAATGATTGCATACGAGAAACAGTCGTGTACCTTCATCACTGCCTTGTAAATAAATGACGCAATCGCTATATCCTCCTCAATATGCAGCAGGTTCGGTCTTCGTGTTGAAAAGGAGAGGAAGAGATACAAGTGGTGCATGGATAGAATGAGAAGTTTTACGTATCAGGTCGTGGTTTTGCAAAGTTCAATAAAGATGTTTATCAATAAACAACTTAATTCGGACATACAATAGAAAATCTGTTAGTTCCACTTCCATAGTTTGATCCTGCCCACATAAAGCATTTATATCGTCGCATGAGTTGGAGTTTTTTCCTAGTACTACATAAAACAAAGCCCTTACAGATTATGGGCTACATCTGTCTTAGCTTAGCGTATTTCCAGTTCGTGAGTTACACATAGTGGCTTTACCTCTCGCCTTCATCCTAGGCGGCCCGGATTCAATCCCAAGCGCCCGCATGTAGAATTTGTGGTGGACGAAGCGGCGTCTGGGCGGTTTTTCTCCGGGTCCTCAGCTTTCCACCACCACTCATTCCACCAATTGCTCCATTATCACCCTTCCTATCATACATTTCGCTTGCATTTCATTTCATTCGCTTCCTCACCACATGCCAGGCCACAGGCCGACCACTCGTTCCAGCTTTTTCATTCTGAAATTTCGTGCTGATGGCTCCCCGACTAGCTCCTAAGTCATAGGGGTGTGTCAGTCCTAAATAAGGAGAGATTAAATTGACTACGAAAAAAAATCAGTTACACATAGTCCTGACATACTTCAGTTTGTGTGTGAGCTTATGTATAAAAGTTCTCGCTATATAATGTTACGTTTTTCCAATCAATTTATTGACATATCTTGTTAAAATTATTCTTTGATGCAATTCTTTATAATTTAATCATCTTTTTCGTAGAGAAACGCATCCACTTAACATTCAGGGAAGAAGGGGCTCTTTCAGTTTTTGCGCATACAAGGATGCTACCGTATAAGTAAATACAATAAAAGCATATGAATGCATAATTGAAAGTGTAAGCAATACAAATAACTTTTAATAAGTTATTCAGGTTTTCTTGTGAAAGGAACACAAGTTTAGGCTCTCTACGCATTTGATCGCTGAGTAAAACAGACAGTCATTTACTCGTATTTGTATCAGCATTCTCCTTCCTGGTGGAAGATACGCAGACTACGAATCACATAGTTACCAAACGCAGTTTAATGTTTGTTGTTTTGAGTTATTATTTTCAGTTCCAGATTTCTATTATAAAGAAAGAGAGAGATATGAAGGGAGGATTCGCACAAACTAGACAAACTTTAAGCTTCCAGGCGAATCATACTTCATCTTTTGGGGTGAATTGTTCAAATTGCCAATGTGGGCAATATTTTGAGATATTTAATGAGGTTACTGGTATAATAGTTCTCACTAAAATCTACAATTTTGGAAATTAGGCATTAAGATGTTTATCGTCAGGGTTTTACTCAGCTATTATCCATTTAAACACAAGACCAAGTAAAGGAGAACGGTGAACATACGTAACGTAATCAGTAATTTATTGTGCCGAGAAGAATAGTACATAATTTACAAGTGTGTAAGAATACATTTCCTTAGCATTCACAAATTCATATCTGAAAAATGTGTTCTTTATTGAATTATTTCTGGATTATGATACTGTTGAAGGCATTTTTAAAGAATGTGCAATTAGTTTCCAATCAGAGTTTACTCATTCCCACTAAGCGATCCAGATTTTGCTATGATAAAAAGAAAATTATGTCCCCAGAATAGAATTTAAAATTCTAAACAGCATAATCAACACGCTGCTAGGGCAGTTCAATTGTAAATTTTTGTCAATTTTGCACATTTCCAAATTTTCCATAGACAATAAAATGTGGCATCTTAAGTTCTATAAAAAGGTATCTTGCTAAAGAATCGTATGGAAAAGGAGTTCCGAAAGAAAGAAAAGTGTCATTTCAAATCTCCCAACTAATATATGTTTGAGTATGACAGGTCAGCACCAGCTATTGTAAAAACTTAGGGCTTCACAGCTAATGCCTACAGGCCTAACTCCTTAGCAGGAGGACTGATATCATTATAGTGATGAAAGCCCAGCGGCCACTAATGCAGAAGATATAGATTATATGAGTGATGAATATACGAAAGACATTCTATAAATCCTTGGAAAAAGATAGGAAAAACAAACTATTTTGGTAAATTTTTTTTTATATTTTTCAACATAATCTCCTTTCAGTTCGATGCACTTTTCTCAACGTTTCTCCAACTATTTTAAGTCTTCCAAAAAGTAGGATTTCGGAAGGTTCCTCAAAATAGGTATTTGTTTGGGAGATGACCTCTTCGTTAGACGCGAATCGTTCTCCGACGAGCCACTTTTTCAAGACTGGAAATTAAATAAATCAATGGGGAACAAAACTGATGAATACGGCGGATATTGTAGTAATTCAAATCTTAATTCTATAATTTTCGCCATGAAAACTACGCAGATGTGCACCCTTTCATTGTCTTGATGGAAGAGAACCGTTTTCTTTATCAGATGAGGGCGTATTTTTCTTGATTTCTCCGTTCAACAATAACGATGCATATTACTCCTCATTTATCCTTCTTACTTTTTGTAAGTAATCAATGTAGATGATTCCGCGTGCATCCCAAAAACCGAGGCAATCATCTTATCTGCAAATTTCACCACCTTTTGCCCTCTTCGGAGCCGGTTCGCCATTAAAAATCCACTGGCTCGACTGTACTTTTGTATCTGGAATGTAGTTTTGTATCCATGTTTCATCCAGAGTTATGTATTGACGCAGAATCTCGTCAGGATTGCAACGGAAAAGTGCCAAAACAGCTTCCAAATCAATCACCCGATTGCCGAGACCTTCGTCAGACCTAATTTTTGATGCAACGTTGAGAACACTGCACCTTGTGATATGCCTGTGGCCTTTAGTATTTCTCGAACTTTGGTTTTTCGATCACTCAAAATCATATCCTGGATTTTGTCAATAATTTCTGAGAAAGTCTATTCCACTGGACATCCGTGTTCATCATTTGTGGATGTACGACCACGTTTGGATTCATCTATCAAATTGTAAATTGTTGCAAACGCAGGCGCAGATGTGTCATGAACTTCATCCAACTCGGCTTTTATCTCTTTCGGTGTTAAGCCTTTTAAATAGAAATGATAAATCACCGCACGTTTTTTTCCTTTATTCTAAAGAAGCAAAAGATTGCTGATTCAATCGCCTATGACAACAAAACCACGCGATGGACATAGCTGAAACGTTACCTTTCATTTAGTAAGTGACGACGGTTACTCAATACAAACCTTTTTCTTGGATTTTCTAAGGACCTACTGAACGCTCCTTGTACGACGTTCTATTACAGACGTCCTTCGGTGGACACTTTTAGAAACGCCAGAAGTCCAGGAGGTAAATGAACCGAATTATTCTTGTTCATTAGAAAACATGTTAGTAGTACTGTTGGAGATTCATTGCAGGTTTTCATATTTATGTATAATTTGGTCTATTATGATGGAACAGTTTAGTGTCAACTGTATAAGTTAGGTGTATAGTTTGAAGGTATGTCTAAGTCATGTGCAACATTTTAAAGTAAAGCTGTTTAAAATATTAGCCATTTAAAATATACCTAGAGAGATGTTTAGCACTTGATGACAATGTTTCTTCATTACGGTTTAAAGTCTATACTTTGTAATTGTCAACTTGTATAGCTTTCTAATTCCTGAAATGTGTTCATTTTCTGACATAACCCATTTTTCAAAATAATGGATTCTTTACATGTGTCTATGCATTATAAAAATCTCTTCATTACTTGGAAACTGATTACCATCAAGTATTTGTTGCTATGCTACAGTACAGTTTTACATCGTTGCTATGACGCTCGTTTTTTTGCTTCGGCAATCAACACTGCAACTAGGCACTCAGAACTCACCGTTGAGAAACTAAGCTCTATGGGCTGAGCTTCCTCCATTTTATACCCGCTGGTCACGTTGCAAGAGACTTCCAGAAGTAGAAATCATTACTGATACTTGTAAATTGCTCACAGGTGTGTCAGTGTCGGGCTTTGCTGTAATGTGCCCGCCTGCTAAATTTGCGATACCTGCGACAATGAGTACGACTACGTAAAGGAAACCGACCGCATACCTTCAACAATTAGCTATAAACGATGGAAAGCAAAGCAGTATATATTTGAATATAAGAATACATTACTTCACGTACCGCACAAATTAGTTTTCAATATAGCCAGTGAACCTTTACAAATACTAAGGAACACTGCTTTAATAACTGCATTCTCTAATTCATATTTTATGCAACATTATATAAAAGGCATGCGACCTGACTCCAATTAGTAATTCAACACCGTCAATTGAAGCAAAATTATAATTATGTCATGAAAAATCTTACAAAATTGTTATTAGTTTCCTGCAAGTTTATAAGCGATATAATGTTTCTTTCTTCATTTTGAGAAACATATTATGTATTTTAAGATACGCATCTTTGTGTTTCGCAGCTTACTCTTTAGTTTTTCAAAACTATGGATAGCTTTACGCTACTGCTCCGATAGAGATAGGTTTGAATGGCAGGAAAATGGCACAAGAACACTGAGTTTGTAAAACACACTTTCTGAAATATTGAAGTCATTGACCCGGATACCAGATATGTCAGTAAAAACAACACAAACCATGTATGAGGCAATGGTTAGGTCTTCATTACTATATGGAAGTGAGGTGTGGGGATGGGATAGGGTAGATACTCTGAATAAAATACAATGTCGTTTCTGGAAACGTATTCTGGGATTGGGGAGGGGTACTTCTAATTACGGTGTTCTTCGTGAGGTAGGATGCTGGGAAGATGCTGTATATGCTAAAATTAAGTGTAGTTAGATACGGGCTGCGAATAATTAAAGGTGATCAAACAACTCTTAGAGCAATATGTTATCGGCATCAGATGAATAACATAGAGCATCCCAAATGGTGGGCGGCGGGGCTACAACGGGGATTATCAAAGATTGGCTTGAACGATATTTGGCAAAGGGGCAGCGAAAATAGATATAACGTTGTGAATAAAGTAAAAAGACGACTATACGATATAAACAGGCAGGAAATAGAATCTGAATGTAGAAACAAATCGTCACTGCACTTACAAACGAATTAAAATTGAGTGGGGTAAAGAAACATATTTTAAAATTGGATATGAAAAAAAAGATCGGGAATAGCGTGGCTCAGGTTGGGAGGATGGAAAACCCGTAAGGTAATTGATGAAGCTGGTAGGCGGATTTGCCCATTATGCGGAGATCAGGAAGACTGTACGCATATTTTGGCAGATTGCGTGCAGATGGAGGATGCAAGGAAAAAATTAGTGCCGGAAGTATTTTTAGCTTCAAACAGACGAAAACAGCATTCGGGATATGATTCTAAACAGCCAAAACTGACCAAGCCTGGGCACATACTTAATGGTTGTACGTGCACTAAGAGATAAAATATTTGTGTAAATATTGTATAGACTTATTTGGTGTTTGACTAATACGTGTCGTAGTTGTGAGTACAAGTGTGAGTGTGTGTGTATAATCAGTGTTCTTTCTTTTATTGTTCTGTTGTCGCAGCGCGCGTGCATGTGTATGTGTGTATTTCCAATGTTGTTAAAAGATATAAAACATACATGTAGGTCATATTTTATACTCAAGAATTTTTCGACAGCATATACGGTCACCCGACCCATGCGACTGTGTGACGCAATTATTCTATTATTGTAAACTAAATAGAATACTAGTGCTACTACATTGTTGGAGGGAAACGCAGGTAGTAACCTAACTACACCAGTGAACCGGCAACGACGTCACTCGTAAACTACTAATTCGCTGTATCATATTTACTTAAAGAAATGTCCTTTAATCTCCTATATCTTCAACCAGTTTATTTTGCATATCAATTTTGATAAATCTTGTAGTTTAGGACTAAAATTAACATGCTGCATGGCTTAACATATATACTTTATTTCATATTTTCAAGCTACAAACTTCATAAATACATAGTCTCTTTCCTGGAGTTGCTGAGTTTGGTGTCATATGCGGTTAACACCAGGTTATTTATATATACGTAACTTTTCCTGTATTTGTACATTTTTATACCCTATCAACTTAATCTCTTTATCTCTTATATAAGTTACAATCCCATCAGTTTTATTATTAAGGTCCCCTCTTTCACTGCCGACTTTCTTCCTCCATGTACCTTTTACTTTCAATGTGTAATTACCTAATAGTTTCAGCATTTCTTTCTTGTGTTCAAAGCGTTTTAAGTACGGTGGCAACTTTTCTCAGTTTTTATTCCATATTTTCTCTCTCTCTCTCTCTCTCTCTCTCTCTCTCCACATTTTGGTTTCCTCGCACCCAATTATACAGTGAAAATTGTTACCGACATTGCCTTTTAGTGGGCATAGATCGTTATCAACTTTTAGGCCTTTTAAAAACATCGTTCCTGTTCTTGCCCATGCCAGACTCCCTCTTTCCATTTTTTTTACAGACGTCAATGTATTTTTCTCTTCGACATTCTTTTTTAACATTCCTATATAGTATTAAAGTACTCTTATCCCTTAAACTACCTATTATTTCTTGTTTGTCTATATCGTCTACCCTAGCTTTCACCTTATTCCATAGATTTTGTCCCCCTATTGTCTGTAGATTGGCTAGCTTGACGAAACCAACTTCTCTTACAATTTCCTTTAATTGACATATCCAATTTCTTTCCCATTTTAGGTAAAAGTGGGTATTAGACAAGGCCAAACAACAAAAATGTCCCAATTTATTGATTATTGTGCCCAAAATCAGTCTTTGATAACATTTTATTCGTCCTGTACTTGGGTCCTGTTGCAGTATTTCACTATCCGTTTGACTACTGATCCCTTCCTCCCAATTCAACTAATACTACCCTGTTGCATGGTTATAATTTCGTACAGATATGGAAACCAAACCAAATACATTACATTACAAAAGTCCATCCTCTTTAAATTTGGGTGAAGCTCTTTAAGAAGAAATTGCTATATTTTTGTGAACACACTTCCGCTGTAGGTGCTTTCAGTATGAATTTGGTATACTTGGAATAACCAAGAACATCGAGCAGCTTGTGTGTTGGGATGTACGCTAGCATTAACTGCGCTGCGACCAAAGTTAAATGTTATGACAAGCAGTTTGAAGTAGAAACGAAGTTGGCCAGTAAAGCAATTTAGGGAATAACTTTTTGGCATCCGGCAATTGCTTAAAGGGTAGCGCGTGATAGTCTGATAATCCGTTTACCCGCAAACCAAGTATGTGGCATGCCACACTGAAATTCCGTAAAGACTGTTCCCAATAACTGAGTATGCCGGTCACGTCCGTGCAGGAATGACGTAGTATTTCAAACCACAAATACAGCACATACCTTCTCGTCTGTCATATATATTTCAACTGTTCAATAGTATTGGTTTATATATCAGGGGATATCTAAAGTTAACTTTCCGAACAGTAAACGCCTACATAAAGTGCGGTTGTTAATAGTATTTGGACAAAAATAAGGGATTTTTTGGTACTATGATTGATTTTTACATAGAGGGTATTAATTGCGAACATACACTAGTGGTAATGTATTTTAATTGACGGTTCAGCCACAAATTAGCATAGAATGATACTGTATTTGTAATGTTACATTATTTCAACGCAAGTAAAAGAATATTTGTATTATCCCTTAAGGTTGTCGAAAACGCTTCTGGCGTATGCGACAGAGCTGTGATGTCATCGTGTACTATGAACTGAGATTTCGCTCTAATGCTTTCGCTGAGTGGACGTCATTATTTGTTAGAGCTTTATTTTCACTTTTTCTATCAAAATGAGGGACGAACATTTAAAAAAAAAGAAGCATAATTAGATGGTCTACCGTGCATGGAAGCATCAATATTAGCATAGCTTTTCAGAATAACACTGTAATGCTCGTATCAAAAGCATAATATTGTTTAACAGCACACCCACCTAATTACTCAAGTGTGCTATGTTGGAAAAACGCAATACTTGCATTTGGGGGCTTGAGGTGCTTAGTTTTCAGAAGATAGCGGGGAAGTACAGTAACCGCATTTCTAATTCACAATTAAGTTAAATATCTGGCTTAAATCAGCTTTTCATTACAATAGCACATCCTGATTTTTGCCTAGTAATTTCTATTACATACCCATAGAGCGCCAGAGGATTAATAGTTGCAACTTGTTGACGCTATGAGGCACAACTACAATGTTAAATATCTCTAAAACATTTTCAATTTGGTTCTGGATAGCATTAAGATATGGCATCTAAAACAGAGAAGTTTAGTTTTGTTGCATGAAGGTAATGATAGTGATAACGAGAGCTGCCCATTGTTTAGAATTATTAGTTAGTTGCTTATATGCCACAAGATAGTGTAGGTGCCTGGGTAATATTGTGTTCATTACTAACTGTTATTATCGTAACGCAGCGCCATCTAAATAGACTAAAGTGGCAAAAGGTTGGTTCTAATACCTTACATAAGGTATAAGTTAAGAATAAATACACAGAAAATTAGTACAATACGTTTTACGGTCACAATGTAGTTCGAACATTAATTGTAATTATTAAAATATGAGGTTACCCTAAAGGATTCTTTTGACTTGTGCGCACGATGTAATGTACATACAGCTACAACTAGCAATATTTATTTGTATCAAATTTGCCTGTGCTAAAATGTTCCTGGTTTCTAGAGTTAAAAACTGCAGTTTAGGGTGTAGAAGCTAGTTTTATGACAGTAGCAAACACGCAGTGCCTTTGTATTTTTGGTAGGGTAAACAGTCTTCTGTTGCTTTACGTGAGCGAGGACGCAAGAACATGTTTGGGGGAAACAGTAAAACCACTGTATGACACTGTGAAATACCACGTGACTTTGTAATTACTGCAATAAGGATTAAGTAAAATGGCATCATAAATCTTCAAAAACAACAACGAAAATTTTCAACCAGTACGAAATGAGCTAAATAATGTTTCAAGCTGGGGCATTTTTTAACCTATGTGTGTGTTTGTGGGAGGGATGAGGTGAGAGAATAAGCCGGGCGGCCGGAACCACGAGAGACAGCACAGTAATAACAAGGTCCCTACAGTTTCCAGATTGAATCACCCGTACTGTCGGACAGGCAGGCCGGGGTCCCCAACGTCCCCGCCAGGAGTGGTCCTCATCCCGGCAACCAGCCAAAGTCGGGGACGGAGAAAGGCACTTTGAGCATTGTTTTACTCTGCCACGCCACGGGGACCACCATCGCCAACACTTCCAACCCTGAAAGAAGCCAACGGGTCGAAGGATGAATGTAGGGATAATGGAACCGATATAGAGGTACAGGAAAACCGGGGGTGCAAGAAACATATACATATTGGCCTGGCGACCCGGGGAAATCCCCCGAGAAACCATTCGGTCAGGTAGGATGACCATGGGAAATGAACCCGCGACCTCCCGAATGCGTGCACAGACGACATCGGCCGAGCCATACCTCTCGGTCGTCCTTTCTTTGATGATTTGATGGTCGGAATTCGTTCTCATGATCCCTTCACGCGGAGTTAGCCACCTATCCCCTCCGACATGTCTTCGAACGTGAGGTAACGAGTACTTCTCACAATGATCCTCGCAACAATATATTGTTGAGTATGCCAATATATGTTTGAGACTTCTTTACCATGGTAGAGCTTTTCTTCCTGATTTCAGGTTTCATGTTGCATTAATAACCAATTTGTTGGAGATCTGTGACGTATTGGTACATAGAGAAATTATACACGATTTATACCGTTTCTGTTTCAACAGGTGACGTGCATTCATGCAGATCCGGGAATCAAAACGTTCTGTTACATAAGGTACTCAAACGGCAATTTACTCGTTCTATATTAAACTAAAAGGGAAAAATACATATAGCACAAGGTGTTTAATTCTTTCTGCTAGTTACCGCGAACGTCTGGGTGACGTCAGATCAACATGATGTTTTATTGTCTCTCGTGGCCTCTTTGTAAATGAAATTGTAGTTTATTTATATTAATTATATTATTACTTTCTCTAGCTCGCATGTACAATGTACATAGTGGATAGGGAAGATATTGCATTCCACCCAAAAATTCGAAATTTCACCGGAAATATATGTTTGAGCCTCCCTGAGTCCGCAAAAAATTAGAAAAAGGTCTGTCTGTGTCTGTGGGCAGCATAGCTCAAAACCGAATAGACCATTAAATACCAAACTTGTTAATTAGGTTTAGTACCTTCCAAGGATGCGATACGAAGCTTTTCTAAACAATCCCCCCACACCAAAATACCTTTTACATGGAAACATTTTGATTTTATCAAAAATGACTCTAATGATTTTGATTAAAATCCCCTATATTAAACATATTTACATTCCAAATACAATGTACATCTTGAATTTTCTGAGAACAGCCTCTGAAGACCTCTTTATTCTGGAAGAATTTTACCGAATTTTGCTTAACTGCTAAACCGTATGCGATAGAAAAAACTTACTGCACAAATATGTAGATCTCGTCAAAACACACAATTTATTTCCTTTGCTTTTTTGTTGTGGAGGTAACCGTTTCCGAGATACTCCTTGTTACTGGTTTCAATTGTAAATTACTTATACTTTTATCAGAGAGGAAGTGTCTGTTTTTCTTTTGTTCTACTTCTAGCCAACCAAATAAGCGATTTGAATTGACAATCGCATAACGATAGCTTAAAACATTTGACTATCACGTTAGCATGGCACATTCCTTTAGTTCCCTTCTACTTGTAAGGAATTAAGCAATAAGAACTTTCTGCTAATGTTGTATAATAATATCTCATACGAGCATAATTGCATTGTTATGTATGTTACCAATTCCATGTTTCGTGTGGAGTCCTCTGTGATCTTGACGACAGCAGAAACTTTGTGACCATAACATGCATCAGCTTTTGATATACGAGAAAGGTGGTGAGCTGGCAGGAGGGTGAATGCAAGAAACTTGGTTTCCACATCCTTGGTTCAAAATTGTTATTGTCTGGCGGCGAGCATATGTGTGAATCACGTTTTGCCGTGTGAAACATCTGACAACTACTAAATACTGATTCAGATTTACATTTGTTTATAAAGAATTCATTGGTTTAATTAATTAGTTTAACACTTAAGTTCAATAGATGCAGACGATTAATTTGTCTACTGTGGTATCGTTAACTCGTACTAATATTAAAATTCTGGATAACAATGTGCTATGTGAATAGATGTCAACTTTATAAACCAAGGATAGAACGCGAAGTGAATGCAGGAAGATATGGTTATTGTTTTATATTCCTGTGATCTGCAGAAAAACGCTTTGCATGTTGGAAAACTTTGGCAACTGTGAACTTCCCCAGGAGATGAAAAGTTTATGAATGTAATGATGGATAAGTGTATGCCTGCTGCAAGCGTAGGCCGCAGGTTGAGGTGACGCTTGCGTCCCAGTAGAACGCGCCGTAAGTAAGAGAACGGTGCACTGTGTTAAGTGAATGATCATATCCTTGTGAGTGCATTTAGTACTTTAAAAGACATCTTTGTTGTATTTGGTGCGAAATCTTTAAGTGTCATGACACTAACTAAACTCTAAACATATTTGCTCCAACTTGGAAACGTACCTGTGCAAGTAAATCACTCAATGGATCTATGTAGGTCATTTAGACAAAAGTAAAGTAGGGGTAGAAATTCATGGCTAGTAATGACGAGTTTGCTTGAATATTTACTAAAATGATCACAGAAAGCATTTTATTTAAAATTTAATCGGAATATTGTGAAACAAAACAAATGATTTTAAAATGGAATTAAAACAAAATAAAAATAAAGGTAAATTTTAGTCAGTAAAAGAAAAATAGAGAAAGATTACTTAAGCATTAATTGTGGACTATGGATGAACCTCTAATTTATATGAAATCAAACCGAGGAAATAAACTATAATTTACAATATCGTACTTGTAAACTATATTCCTAAAATAGATTATGGACTAAATTAAATCACCCTCTCTACCTGTTCGTAATAAGCGCCATTACCACTCGTCCACGTGATGTTTCTGAAGTAACTTTATCTTGATATTGACTGCCCGTTTCACATGCTTAATTCTATATTTATTTACTGTCAAAACCTACCAATGTTTACCTTATTTAGTCGTAATTAAAGTTTGCATAATGTATATATAAAACTCTTCACTTATATCATAGCTATTACGCAGGGAAGCTTATTTTTTTTTTTTAAGTTTCGAGTGGCACCGCGGCGTCGAGGAGCAGGAGTCGGCTGTATGCCCGAAGGCACAACAGCGACGGCAGGGCCGGTAACGTTCCATCTTGCTGGCCTCGACGACCAGGAGTTGCCCTAACAAGGGCAACCCTGACGCCAAGGCAGCGTCGAGGTCCGAACTATCCTGAATTTCCAGCCTCACAAGTGGTGTAGGTCCCCGGTTGCAAATTATCCTTGTGGCCCTCAAACAAGAAGGCCACTTGGATTTCGCAGCGGCCAGGAGGTGCCGGGTGGAAAGGTCCCTAGGGACCCCCCGTACCACGGCACTGAACCGGGGCGGCGGCGACGTGGAGCTGGGCGGCGGCGGTGGCGGTGATGGCGGCAACTGCGGTAGCAGTTGCGGCGAGGGTGTGGTGGCGGCCGGCGGCGAAGCAAGGCTTGCCGGGACCGGTAGCAACGGAGAAGCTGCCTCCTCGGCGGCTGCCGAGGAAGAGGCGACGGGTGCTGCCTTAGCAGCGGCGAGTCTGCGCAGTCTCTTCTTGGCCATCTTGACGAGTCGAAGAAGAAGCTCCGTGGCCTGCCCCCAGGGAAGCTTAAAAGTACATTAAATAATAAATAAGCTCTGGAAAATATCACAACAACAAGGATATACAGCGAGTAAAGGAGTGTTTAAAAACAGATTGGTTGTGAACTCTGATAGCTAATAATGAATTTTCGTTTCAATCGGAGGTACACTTTTTCACTGGTTCTAGTTTCTCTTGCAAATAAACTGAGCACATCACACCTTAAGTCTGCTAATAAGCGGTAACATTGCATGCTTTTAGAATAATTGTTGGCATATTAATGGTATTTTACAATATATAATACGATGGGCCTAAAGCCTGGTACCATCATTTAGATGGCTTTAAAAAAGTTAGATGTTCAGTGAATAAATAACGCAAAATACAGTTAACGAGCCAGAAAACAGAAGAGTACACACAAGAAGCCTGAATTGACGAGAGCATCTGGAGTGAAATACGACATCATAAATTTGATAACAGTTTGGCTTTTCGTAAGCTTTACTTTAACAACACGAAAGACTATTCAAAGACTTTATTGCTGTTTATGGGTATGCAGATTCTTGGCTGTGGCGCAGAAACCACACATGATATATGGCAGTCGTATCGTTACGACTCTAAACTTTCTTTCTTTGTTTCTGCAAGCTTTCTTACATGTTACGCTAAAGTTTATGTTCCTGTTTTTGTTATTGTTTATCTGTGTACGCATTTTTAAATCCTTGTGATGTAGTAATAGGACTGTCTTCTTCTAAAGAATTCATTTTCAGTGTATACTTATAGTGCGTATAACCATATTACATAACGGATAAATGAATCAGGACCTCTTAATATAAGGGGCTATATTTGGTATTAGATAAGCTAGTATCTAATAATATTTAACAGTTATTTATAAAGTTTCTGCAATTTCTTCGCTAAACTATCATTATGGCAAAAAACGTAATGTCTCGCAATTTTCCAAGATTTTAAGGATAAAATCTAAAATACCTGTATCACAACATCATACTTCAGTAATAGATCACAATAAAGGTATACTATTTCAATAGCCCGCTAGTAGCTCTTACATTATATAGTTGGTTTACACCGTAGCGTATTGCTTTAATCTGCTCTCCTGTAGAACCTAGGTGTAAAGGAAGAAAGGCGAAAGAAGGAAATAGAATCTATTTCTCGGCAGTACATATCAGCATATAAGCTTAGAGGTTTAGACTGGTACTGGCATTGGTTCAATTCCCGAGCCCACCACACTGATTCATGTTTCTTTTTCGGGGATTCCCGGATCGCTAGACGAATGCTGGGGAGGTTTATTCATTCCCCCGAATTTCCTGTCCCTCTTATTTCATCTGCATTTTATCCAACTGCTCTCTTTCAAGTTTGTGAGTTTCAGCGCGGACTGCAGTGGTGGCGCCACTCCGTGGTGGTGAATGCGCTTTGGAAGTACCGGTAGAAACTTGGGGGTTGTCAAGTCTGAGGCGCGTTTTTCTAGCGCTCCCCGCGTCGAGATGAAAAACTTTTTATACTATGTTAGGGACCCTTCACTGTTGCTCTTTTGCCGCGGTCCGGTTTCAAACGCCCGTCGATAATACTCTCATATCATCCTATCCTCCGGGTCTTTTTTTTTTTTGGTAGTGTTTAACGCCCGCTTTAACTACTAATGGCATCGCAGGCGGTGACACTGATGATACATGAATGATGATGGAGCACCGGTGGAATGCGATGGCGGGGGAAACCGGAGTACCCGGAGAAAACCCGCCCCAGCGCCGCTTTGTCCACCACAAATCTCACATGCGGTCGCTTGGGATCGAACCCCGGCCGTCTAGGTGAGAGGCTAGTGGTCTAACCACTCGGCCACGGCGCGGCCCCCTCCGGGTCTGACGCACAATAAACCCATGATGGCTGGAGTGTAGAACCGCCTCCGGAATGGAGACGCGCGCGCGCACGAATATATACTTGACATCTTGGTTGCCGCAAAAGCAGTAAGGTGGTTGTGATATTCAAGCTGTTTGTAGATCCCTCAAATAGCTCTATGTGACGAGTCATGTGTTAGATGCGTTAGTGACAGACAGACAGATAGAGAAGGCTAGAATGCGTGTCCTGTATTCGCTCTACAGCAAGCGGTTGGAAAAGGCCAGAGGCGAATTTTCACCTTGTTAATCGAAGCTGCCTGTAAGGGGAAATAAATCGGAGAGTTACTAGAGGAAAAGTGGAAAGGTCGTAAAATGTCACAATGCTTGTTATATGCAATATATAAATACTGCCGTGCGTTAAACATGGACACTTATTTAAACGTAGAAATAAGTGAATATTACAAAATTGTCTAATTTTTCTATTTTGTTATATTCTCATGAGGAAATCAGCATGTCTTATGACTCGAAAACTTTAGATTAGAAGATTTTCATTAATTTATTATTTTTAAGTCTTATTCTTTCTCTTTAATTTGCTCCACGTCTTGGAGGCACAAAGTAACCAGTACATTTGAAGAATACGCTACACTTCGGTGATTGTACCAATTTTCTAAGGCGTGCACTCCTAGATTTTTGTTAAAAAATCAACATTCATTAAAAAAATTAAAGACAAAAAAAAAAGCATATGTATAAATTTTGAATTATATGTCATGTTCTGGACAAAGCGGCGCTGGGGCGGGTTTTCTCCGGGTTCTCCGGTTTCCCCCGCCATCGCATTCCACTGTTCCTCCATCTTCATTCATGTATCATCAGTGTCACCACCTGCGGTGTCTTAGTAGTTAAAGCGGGCGTTAAACACTACCAAAAAAAATGTCAGGTTCTATTTATAGAACACAATGGGATTAGTATCAATTTTATTTTTATGTGGTGTAATTTTTAGCGGGTTTTTATTCTAAGGATATAATATTTTCATGGCATTCTTTACGTTTGAAAAGATCTGGCCATAAGAATAGTTGCCGCATAACAGTAATTTATTCGAGTGACCATCTCATTTCCATTTATGGCTAACTGCTTATACTTCAACGTCGTTTGGGGAGGCCCTATTCTGCAGCTCTGTGTTATTAAGGAACATTACTCCTGCAATTTTCCTCTCTACTTTCTTTGACATCATCTTAAAACATTCGCCTCTTTTGGTTCTAGGGACAAAGTTATAAAGGGATACCAGAGAGCTGAGTCTCAGTGCTTTCTATTTTATACATTTCTGAAATCTACGGCAAACTGTTAAATTAGTCCCCTTTTTCTACTCAATACTGTTTATATTTAGGAAGCTCTAAGAAAAATAGCGTTCGTAGTTGGAGTTCTTCTTATGCAGTAAAAAATATTCTGCCGTGTCTGGGAAAAGGAGTAGAAGTGAAAATATTGCATTTTACACATGTTGTATTATATAATCAGAATCGGGCTAAGAAAGTCCCATCTAGGTTGGGATAGCGTTCAGTTATCACAGAGATAGATAACCTAAACTTTGGAGCCAATGAAATTACTGAAATTTGAATCAGTTATTTGTGAGAATTAGCTTATGTTGTTCACTGAAACATTACATTTTTGGACCTACACCCTCTTTTCCCGACTTGAAAAATAGAGGTACACAAGGATCGGGTTAATCGGAATTCAAAAATATTAGGATTCATTGAATAAATTCTATAGTTTCATTCATTTTTGAATGCATCACACTCTTAAATATTATTAGCAAATGGTCACTCTTTTGTGTTATGAACCTGTTCAAAATATGGAAGATCGTTTAGAAATGTATTGTAATATTGTGTATCATGCTCAAAACTTTCCTCAGTTTCCAAAGTATTAAGGGTACATCAATGACTTCGAGTTTTCCCTAGCAAGAAATGAAAGATCCAGAGCGTGGAGTGTAAGCTAATTTCTACCAATCCACTGTTGTGGATACGATAGTTCCTATTTTTCTGGGATGCATTAACTTAAGTAAACAACTTAAACTCCATTTCATAAACAAGTTAACAAACAATAAATGTATCTCTAGGGACTTCTCGTCTATGTACATGTCTGTAGCTTTGTAAGGGTGCCAGGAAAGATTGGTTGGGGGAACAAGCCTGCAAGTCCAGAATGTAGATGGATATCTATATGTAAAATTATTAAAGTTAATACACAAACACCTACTGCATAGGTGTTTTTTATGGTGTTTAACGCCCAATTTTACTACATATGGCCCCGCAGGTGATTACACTGATGATACATGGAATGAATATGGAGCATCGGTGGAATGCGATGGCGGGGAAAACCGAAGAACTCGGAGAAAACCCGCCCCTACGCCGCTTTGTCCACTACAAATCTCACATGCCGTCTCTTGGGATTGAACTCGGGTAGTCTAAGTGAGAGGCGAGTTGCCTAACCACTCGGCCACGGCGCGACCTCATGGGTCATTGAACGTGCATCATATTCATATACAAGTTAAAGGTGAGAAAAAAGAAACAAAGAGGAAACTAAAGACAAATACAGAGAAAATATAGAGATTAATTGACTCTGACTAACTGAATAAAGGACTTTAAGTTCTCTCGGTGCGGGTTACTAATGGTTTCTTCCCGGGATGTCAGCCATGTAAGTGTTTGATTAATTTCCTAACTTTCAACGACACATTCTGTCACCATCATCAGGGAAGTGGTGGCAAGCTGCTCTGGCAGCGGTGCTTATACCTATAGGAGAAAGCCGAAGTACCGCCTAGCGAGCTGTCATTAGTCGGCGCTGGCCAATGAGGGTTAAGAAGGTTGAGGCAAGGGTTTGTGAATTATAGGTAACCAGGTCTTGCTTATTTGCAAACCTTCGTCTTTGTTAATTTTATTTTTGTTTGCTTTTATGTATATTGCTTCTTTTATCAGTCTGTCATAATATCCGGTACATTTTATCTATTATTTCGGTGGATGAAAATTGAATTATGATCGGTAGCGTAAGTATGTTGTGCCACCGCGGACTTCTCTGTGTAGCCCAATCTGATGCAACGTTGATGTTCTTTAATGCGCTCTTCCACAGTTCTCCATGTCTGGCTGATGTAAATTTATCCACATTTGCACGGAATTTTGTAAATTCCGGCAGCTCGGAGGCCCAGGTTGTCTTTGTCGGAGCCCAGATGTTTGATTTGGCAGGGGACTTAAAATTTTCTGATGCTGCGTTTACCCCCGCATGTATAAATACCGCTGCCAGAGCAGCTTGCCTCCAGTCACCTGATAATGGTGACAGAGTGCGTCATTGAAAGCTCGGAAATTAATCCAAAACTTACCTGGCTGACATCTCGAAAAAAAAAAAGCATTAATAACTGAATAAATTTCATCTGGCTTTACTTACTTTTGTTAGGAAATTACATTTGTTTTGCCAGTTCCTCTCATCAGTAGGTAGATCCCAACATACCAATATCCTTCTAGTGGGACATAAAACATGTTTCTTTTAGTTTGTTGTTCTCTAGTTTTCCCATTGTGCACATTCCGCAAAAATATCTACTCAGTCTTCATCTAAATCACAGAATGTACCGATTCTCCTACTAGAATTGTCTGATGTTCTGCGTCTTTCAATATCCTAGCCTAAACTATGGCGTTCCTGATCTTTCCTTTCTTCCCGACTCAGTTTTTTTATTTCATTGGCTGGAGCTAGAGATGGCTTGATTTTACAGCTCGATTCAATTTACCGTCTGCTGAAGTTTGTTAAACTTTCTTTATCGTCAACTTACCATATGTTTTGTTATTTGTTTCACCTCTTTGCCATACTGACCGCATGCCTATTCTTCTCAAATCTCTTTCCAGTTCAGCAGTCCAAGAGTTATAGACAAGTTTTCCCGCTGGTATTTATAACGTATGGAACGTAGCCTAGAATTTATTTCCCTGCATCAGTGTCAACCAGCTCTTCACTGCTCTTATCCAGAATGCATAGCCACATTGTACATTTTATTTATTATCTGTCACTTTGAAATTTTCAAAAATGTGTTCTAATTGTGTTGAACTTGGACATGGCTTCTGCCAGTTTTCTGTAATGTAGCACAGAACAAACACTCGCAGCGTATCAAGAAGTGTAAAGAAATCAGGGAGAAGACACGTACTCAAGATATGCTTTCACAGATATATTGCATTATGTGGTGGAAACTCGATTATATCAACCTAACTTTATTGTTAATAAATGATAAACTATACCAAACTTCGTAACATAAAACAAATTGCAAGCCCAATAATTGTGATATTAAATCATAAGTAGAAGCTTTCTACTACAATACCGAACTGCTACGCAGGTTTTCATTTTAACACAATGATTCTACATAGGGATACCAAATTATCCTTCAATTGTAAATGCTGAAACTACCAAACGTTTACTAGTAGCAGTTCTATATCGGTGGGGTAACACCGATTTTTATTGACTCCAGATCATATGCAAGTGAATGGCTTTGACATGGCTAATTTTAAATAAAGTGATCGCTACATTTATGGCTAAGGTAGGTATAAAATGTAAAGATAAAAGTAACCATTTGGTTAACTGGGCATTAATAGGGAATTTCAGATATCCAATATGATGTCAATTAGCGACAAATCTAAAAAATCTAAAACGGTAAAAAAAAAAGGAAAAAATCGTAGAAAATGGGAAATCTAGCCACCTTAACCACAGATGAATAGACAATAAACATTGTAATAATATCATCAACGAAATATACCTAGACGTTACTTCCAGTAACTTAACTTCGATGTCCCGGAAATTTCATGGGGTTGGAAGAAGTTTTATATAGTCTATTTTCTCTTCTCTGCTTGCATAGATCGATATCAAAATTTTGAGAAATTTAGTTTAACTTATGGTAACCAAAATTTGAAACAAATTAAGGTTTTCACGTGCACTTGAAACCCACGGTCGACTAGATCAACACTATGCACCCCATGCCTCCAAGAAAAAAGAATAATTGGCGACTTCAAGCACATAGAGTCATTACAATGACTTACAAACGACGAACACAATATTTGATTAAGGACCCAAGATATTATAGTTTTATATAATTTAATCTGGTACTGTTCTAAATTTGTACGAATATTCTAAGAATGCATACCAGTCAGCCCAACTTCCCCATATTTTACGTGTGAGTGTATCCCTTCATGCGTTAAAAGAGATGCAATATTCAAAGTGGCTATTTCAAGTAAAAACCAATCAGTGGTAAACTGGTGTGACCTCTCTAATTGATCGCCATCCGCTAACCGTCTCCACTGATAAGCAGGAGGAAGGTCGCTCGCGCCAGTTCTCCACCGGCTGGTTTTAACTTGAAACAGTCCCGTTGAGTTCTACAACTGCTTTAACGCACGGAGGGATATGTTCACGCGTCAAATACGTGACTGTTGCGTCACCTGGTGTGTTCGTTAGAGCGTAGCTACATCTCATTGTAGGTTACTCACTGGAGGCGATATCTGTATTTTATGATATGTGGTCTGTCTTCTGAATGACCCTTTTGTGCCCTTTTTTGGATAAGAGTACGCTTTTAAGATTCATTGTTTACCCAAATGTGCCAAATTGTGTGCGTTTTGTGCACATATTACTTGCGTACTTGAACTGTTTACGATAAGCAAGCTAGCTGTGCTTATCTTAACTTGTTCCTACTGATTTTCTTGGGATGTAAGCTATTCTTACTAGACTTAGACAACACAACAGCATTTTCTCGTTTTTATGTCTTATGCAGAAACATTTATTACTAAGCCCAAATAGTGGTGTAGTGGTTTCCATGCTAACTTCATATACCCAAGGTCGTGGGTTCAAACCCGGCGGAGGACGATGGGTTTTTTCGACCGTAAAAATCCTTAGCATGGCTTCCTTCGGAAGGGAAGTAAAGTCGTTGGTCCCGTGGAACGTAAAATAACCTCAAGCCTGATAGAGAGGCCTGTGAGGAAAATTAAGCGGTCTTTCACGCCCAATTTAGAATGGGACGCTGAGAACCACAGTATTTAAAGAGAGTCCACAAATAACATGCCATTTCCATTTCTAAGCCCAAAGCAGGAAATAAAAACATGATGGATATTCGGATACGGTTCGTATCCCTGGGAACGAATAACCATAGACTTTCAGTCACTAGAAGCTTGCTAGCCGGTGTATTTTAATTTCAAATTAATATTAAAGGCATTCGTATCACCTCGAAGCTTTGTTTTCAGGGTTGAGGGTGTTTTAAGCTTTTATAGCTTTTATGAACCGTCACAAAATATATATTCTATATCGAATATGCATGCCGTAACTCACCACAGTATTGAAGTATTATTTTGACATCTACTATTTAAGGATATCGTGTAATTTAAATGTTCAGCGGCCTTGTCTTAAAAACCTCGCCGTTTCTGAGCCACGCTCACTTCGGTATTAATTAAACGCAACGACTCGAGATAAGCGTGAGCTTCGACCTTTTTTTTTTTTTTTTTTTTTTTTTTTTTATAAAATACAGTTCTGGAGTCTGATCGGGACTCCGGCGCTGTATACCCTACTTTTTATTTATCTAATTTGTTTACTTTGATTACTGTATTTCTGTTTTACTTTTTTACACACACATATAACACCCAAGTACAAGGTGTGACTCGAACCCACGATCCCCTGCGAGACGCTTTGGTGAGCGCGGCCATGTTTGAATGACTGAAACCCTCGTTCTAGAGAGTCACAGCCCTAGCCGTCGTATTAACAAAAAGAAACTGTGACTTTGTTGTAAGAGCCATGGCTCACGATTTCTGAAACCACCACTGTAGCTGTCTCAAACTTGAGGGCATTGACTCAGTTCAAGTGAACGTTAAACTGAGACAAGAAAAATACTATAAAATACGCTGGGATTCTGAAGATTATAATTATAAACAGCTTTAAAGCATTTGTGGGTTCTCAAATTAAACACACACACAATTTATAACTTTAATATAGTAGTTCGTCTTGTATATTCGCTCGCTCTCTTTGAACTTTTTCGTATACCTAGCAGCTTTTCTGCGTATAAACATGGCATTTCTCGTCTGATTTTACTTTCTTCCTCTTGCATGTTTAACACTGCTACCTATCGCAGTAGCACAAATCTTTGTAGCTCGTTAAAAGATATATCTCTTATATCTAATGTATCATAATCTTCCAATCTCCTTTATCTACAGGTTTACTGGACCCTGCAGGACGAACATACGCAATAAGTTATCATCAGTATCAGGACTTGAATTTTCTTGGGACTCTGTATTTTTTGAGGCCCCAGAAATTGCTGGAGGATAATTAAATCCAAAATATTACCCTCCGAATCTAAGAAAAACAATTTAGTTTATATTAAAATTTAAAAAGGATTACTCCTGGCTATTTATTTCAGATGTTTATAGTAGTTTATTTATGTGCAGATTAACCTGTATTTTCTTCCTTATTAATTGTTGGGCAATGTATTGTAATCTCTCAAGCATAGCAAGGAGTTTTGTCAATAAATTGGGGAAAATCTAAAATCGTTTTTATTTTTCGTACCTATTAACGAAACTATATAAAAGTCTAAAACTAGTATTCCCAATTCTTCAGTGCTAGGTGCCTGTCCGTCGCAGATAGGTCTTCCTTTTTAGATGTCATTTCATATTTCTTGTTTTCTTCCCTGTTTGGTCTTCTGTTATCTGAAGTTTGAGATCTTCTTTCAGTTTTCGCTGCCCTTCGTTCGTTGCAGAAGACTTTTCCCTCTTCTTCTCAGACCGCTGAGATTTTCTCATTATCTGTTTAAGGCTAGTTAGTAAGTTCACAAATCATGAGGCAATCTCGTTCAGTCATTTCTGTTGGGTATACTGCCACAAAGTACCTAAGCTAAATCAAATGTTTACTGCCGCCCGACAATAATGCGTTTGCAATTCAGGAAAACGGGGAAACACGAGCTAGAGACTTGCAATCATAGAGTCAAGGATCATCACGAATACCAAATCTGCGGCTCTCGGCTAGGAGTTACCAATGGCTCGCTATTGTTACAAGCCAAGACTCCTGAGTCATAGTTAGTTTTTATTAATACCACCCATTGTAGCTATTTTAGTTATACAAATGCACCATTTACTGTGTACCTGACTGTTCTATCAATGCGTTAGATGGTTTGTTCACTGGACATTTTTTTAATATGCCCATTGGTGCTGCACAGTATAACATTTATAAAAATAATGTAGCTCTGACTAGAACCATAATGTTTTAAAACAAATTGCAGAATTATTTTCGGTCATAGTCTTTCGAAAAAGGGAAAGAGCAAAGGTGGGAAACCGGTTGCTCTTGCCCAGGTCGGATACAGGTTTAGAAGCTTTGTAATCCTTCCTCTGTCTCAAAAGACTCTGACCAAAGAATAGTGCTCTCTAAAGCACTTTTCACTGTGGACTATACAGCAGGCTGTTCCCATTTAGGTGAATGCCAAAGTGGCAGGGAATTACAACTCGCAGGTGTGTGCCAGCAATATGCAGTACACTTCATTGAAGGCAAGCTGTCGTCAGGGCTGAATGAAGTGTTGCAATGAAGTGGCTGGAAGCACAAGCACTAATGTGACGTATTGGCTACACGCTTCCCCTTCAGCCGGGCTCCGAGGTCTGTTGTTCAGTACTCACAAGAACCCTGCCTTAGTCGAGTACAATTAGGACATCTACCATAGAGCCTTCGTCTGTCCAAATTATCTGTTAAGGGGCTACGAACACTTTGGGTATTTCATAAATCCGTAAACACCTTAAGCGATACCCTCGATATAACTCTCGACCCATCTTTTACTTTTTGGACACGGGAGACTGGCTTTGAGCAACGCTAGTAGACAACCAGTACTTTACTGCTGCATGATATAGACGTAGTTATCTTCCTTGAGTCGCAGGAGCTTTAGGAGAATAGAATATAACGAAATAGAATCCATTATTGCATTTACAGTTAACTACTGCTGCTTATTTTAACTTGATGACTATTTATTGAGAAATTCCAATGGAGTAAGTTTTCTTGCAATATACACCAAAAGGGACATTTACTTCTTAAGGATGCTAGCTGCTCATCAATTATAGAGTCCTCCTCCGTGGTCTAGGGGTAACATGTTAGCCTCTTGTTCTTAAGATTGTGGTTTCAAGCCCGGCGGAGAAACATGCATTTTTCGAAAGTAAAAATCCTTAGCATGACTTCCTTCGGAAGAGAAGTAAAACTGGTGGTTACATGTTGAAGTTTACGGCACTAAGATAATCTCAATGCTGATAAAGAGACTGTTCAAAATTAAGCGGAATTTTCATGCCTGGTATAGAATGGGACGCTAAAATTCACAGCAGTTGAAAAGTGTCCATAAATAATTTAACATTTTCAATTATAGTATAATTTCCAAGGCAATAAGACTAAGTATTTATGCAGTTTTGTTGAGCAAGGTGAATCGTCCTGCATTACCGTCATTTTATCAATTTTTTTTACTTTGTGCTCTATCAATATTATTGTCAAATATCGAACATCTCATAAGCAACAAAAGTCTGTCTAGTGACAGTGGTTAGAAATATTTAATTGTGAAGAAAACGGATTTTGCAAATTTATTTTACTTCTTTGTATATCGCAACTATAAATAATGTAATTGTAATTCAGGTTTCTGTTAAATCTGCATTCCGGCATCTACTTTAGATGGCTTCAATGCGATCAATATAAATGTTGTATCACCTAAATTTTAACATAATTATTTGAGTATGTATGAACGCATTTTAGCATTCCACAGCAGTCTTGCAATTTCTGGAAGCTACGGATCCCTACACTAGCTAACATTTTTAAGTTCTTCATTTAATGACATACGTATGTTTTTTAAACTTATTTCGCATGTAACTTATTAAATCAGTATATATACTGGTTTTCATTGCAATAGCTGTTGTAGTTTTAAAGTAATTGTTGATTTATTAAACGGAAAATAAATATTATCTATAAGATAAAAACATTAAAACTCCACTAACCTAAACATTCATTTTCATTTCAACGACAATTTATGCAAAAGTGTTGGAAACATGGTTTTGGCTTATTTTTGTGTTTCAGTAAAAAATTAACATTTATTAGGAATGATGTTTCTTTTTTTTTTTTTGCTAATTTTGGGATGTTAGTTAGTTATTAAAATTAATATTCCTGCAATGATAACCGAACAAGGAAAATCACTCGCAAAATTTTGTACTCATAGAGAAACATCCACAAGCAAAATATCTGAAGGGAATTGTAGAGAACTGCATTGTGTGGTATTTTTTAACACCTAAGATGTAAAAAAAACAAAAAAAAACACACACACACAGTAAACAGCTTTGACAATATGAAGAGCAGTTTAGGCCTGTGCGCATTTAAAATTATTTTTAAAAAATCTGATGTATTTCATTCATATGACTTTCTCTATCTGTTCTTCAAATAAATTGTTCTTACAAAAGATTATTCTTTTATGTACATCATGCTAATCAGATATACATTACCAGAAATGGTCTTATTATTTAGTTGCCTGTGAGTAGAAACAAATAAGGGAATGCAGCAGTGAAATGCTTTAAAAGCTGTTGCCATGAGATTGTCAAGGCCACGAGTAAAACAAAGGAGATACGAAAAGCTTCAAATGCTGTAATTTGTTTGTATTAATAATAGTTCTACTTAAAATAGAAAGTTACTTAAGCTGACGTGGCATACAATGAGCCTGATTTAATAATTTCTTTCATCCCCAATAAAGTTAATACTATGCTGAAATTATTGATTGTTCGAAAATTTCTTATCGGATACCTGCTGTGTTAACGTGTTACATTTCCAAAATATGTAATTTTTTTCTGCTAAAGCTTGAGAGGGAGAGAGAGGGGGGGGGGGGATAGGCAGAGAACATTTAGGCAATCTATTTTAGGAATAGTTGGGTACATATGTGTTAAACGTAATTATCATGCTTTCTTTAAATGTTTCCAATGCACTTAAAAATGTTGTGCAAAATACTCAACAGAAGTCTAGCAAATAGACACTTTTTAAAATAAAGGTTTAAAATTTGAGTATTATACATTTCTGAAACTATCATTTGTTTCATGTCCAGTAAAAATGAAGGTCCCATTAATCCCACTGTCTATATACCCACAGCGAATTTAATCTTTAAATAAAAGCTTCAGTTTCCTAAAAGTTACTGCGTATTGAATTTATAAATTCAAAACTTCAATGCACAAAATTCGAAAATAATAAAATTTAGTTTTACATTTTCAGTATTAGTCTTCAGACACACCATACAAAATCTATTATTATCATATTTTCTAACTTCTGCCTAGACATTTATTCACTTATATATATATTTGTATCAACTATATTAAATGATCTATTTTTGATATGATTTTTATGAAAGCTCGGAATATTGCCATGTTTGCTACTGGAATTTCACTATTTAAATACAGTGTGGGTATTTGCTTCCTTCCCATTAATATTCCTTTACATTTTAATTAATGCAGCAGCTATGTATAAACCGATAACTATTGAATTATTGAAAATCAAGCAGTAAGCAAAAATAACCGATTACCAGTTGATATCCGAGGTGACCTTGATACTTCAAACAACCTTCAACTGGTAGTAATAATTATTTTTATCGTGTAAGAACTACACAGTTTTTCGTTCACACAGTGGCCACCACACGACTACTTGAATACCGGTCGCCGCATCTCGAACTCCCGCCGAAATAGTTATAACATACCGGCAACCCTCTCGCCATGTCAAAGTTCAAATCAAAATAATAATAAACACATACCTGATCATAGGATATGTTGGAAATGCCGTCCTTCTCTACCCACTATTTCCTGGCACTTTCGCAGCAAATTTTCATTCACGGTCGACATCTCAGCATCCAAAATTTTATTACATTTTTTGCTTCGTAGTTCTTAATCTTTCCAATGTATGGTATTTGTTGCACACATTTTATTTTGCATGTGATTCCCAGTCGGGTAAGTTTCTGTTATTGGATTTTGCGAAACGATACTGTAATTGGCCCAATCCTCTGTCCAACCATGGTTTCATTATATCATTATGTTTTTTCGCAAAACAACATTTGAGATTGATTCCCTTGCATGACGTGAAAATCGGTAACCAATTATTGCGTACTGGATAATAGAACCCACATTTTTTTGAACAAACTATAAATGCAGAGAGAAATAGGAATGTCATACTCACAGAATTTTTGGACAGGTGAGTGACGTTGCATGTCAGTCTGAGTAGTTCCAGCAAGAATCTCCTACCGCGCTTACTGCATGCGACTCGTTAAATTTAATTCAAAGGGTTTTTGGAGATACGGTAATTACTACAATCTTCTAACTGTATTTTATGTGTGGGAGAATTCGAAAAGTAAATAGTGTGCAACAAACCCAACACATTGAAAGAACTACACATAAAAAAAAACAACAAAAACAATATGTCGGACCGAAATTCATTCCAGTTCGGGTATTTGATTCTATATTATGAATGCAAATTTCCTGAGAAGATGGTAGAAATGCATAGATAAAGGAGGACAATATTTGAACCATGTATTGTAAGGTATGGCTTTATTATCATTGTAATTAGAACTATATCAACATGAAGAGGTTGCGAGGATATTTTTCGCAAGGAGAGAGCCGAGGCGTCATTGGACTTCACAAGGCATGGTGGACGCATTGTGAAGGAAAATTACTGTTTCAATTATTCACTATTGACAGAAAAATAGTATGCAATAAAAATAAGTTTATTGGAGAATAACGGAAGTAGAAAAAGACTAAGTCTCGTATTTTCAACCTCCGCTTTGTAGTCCAATGATAAGGTTTACACATTTCTATCGCAATAAGCAATTGCAGTACACTTGTCCAATTGTTAAGAGAAAATGATTTTATATGCAGTTTTTCACGCTTTGCATGGCACTAACTGCAGTAACTGTACTAACTACTAACGAACGAAAATTTTCTCAAAACTTTATACACGATTATGAATATTGTGATTGTATACATCGTGGCGACATATTTGTTATACACTAAAGGGCACTATAGGTATACCTAATTTCATGATAATAAGCAGTACACACTCGTGAATTTATTTCATTGCATAATGTTGTTGCTCGATTGATCGGTATTGTGAGTTTTATCAAATTTACCTTCTGTTGATTTCCTTTCTCTTTTCTCCATTTTGATATCGAACAAAGATTTATATCATCCACATCGCTGTCAAAACTGCTGGAATTATCCTGTTTTAAATAACAGGCAAATGTTCGTGTTCCAAAAATGACGTTTAAAATTGAGGTAACGTGACTAAAGCAAAAATTAAAATAAAATTATCATCACAAAAAGTAACGCGAAGAAGAGAGGGGAAAAGTAATCCGAGTAAAACTGAGTGTGACAAAGGCCGAAAACTGGAATCATGGTTGAACATTGGATAGAGACTCCGATTCCCTTTTTGTTAGAATTAATAGTTGGTTTGCTACAAAACAAGTTATGTTATAAACAGTGGTCTTCAAGTTGTCAAAAGTTACGCATTATCACTAGAAAAAAGGCGGACAGCAGCGGCCAAGTAGAGTCACTGGTATCCACACAACTGGCAGTTTGATTTTTCTCTGCAAAAAGACGGAAAGAGAATGGGGGGTGGTTGTTTGCCTGCGTATCCCTATCATGTTCTTGTGAATGAATGAATGAATAACTGTATTTATTTAAATACCAGTATACATACACTGAGCTTCACCAATAGCACGGATCCACAGACCGTATGTGCTTTTGCAATACATAAAATGGTAAGCAACATTGAAAATAAAAATGAAAAGAACGAACAGGAAAATAAAAAAGACAAATATATTCAATAACAGCATCTTACATTTACAACAGACACTAAACCGTATTCCGATACATTAATGTGCCCTATTTTAAAACACAAAAACACTTAAACTTCTCACCTGGATGTCCCGGGTTCGATTCCAGACTGGGGCGGGGAGTTTCTCTTTAGCCAGAATTATTTCCCATCCCCCACAGAGTCTGTAAGTATGTATGTGAGAGTGAGTATGTGTGTGTGTGTTTAATGATACAAAATGATTTAAACCTTCAGACAACGTTGTTTCAAGTGCAAAGCCCCCAATATGCCCTTAGATGTTAAAGGGGCCTATATAAATGAGACAATAAATAAAAAAACCGCTTAAGAGGTGTGTATACAAACAATACTAGTACCACAACAAAACAATGACCGAAAAGTACGGCATAAAATACATATAAGGTGATTATAATGTTTTATACATAATCACCTTTTAGCTCTTCTTATCGCCCCTCTCCCTCTTCGCACTTTCAGCCATCTCAAAAGAAATGAAATGGCGTTCTATCTATAGTCGCTGTTTAACTGTTGTGGTTATCAGCGTCCCATTCTATACTGGACGTGAAAGACCGCTTAACTTTGCTCAGAGGCCTCTCTATCAGGTTTGAAGTTCTTTTACGTGCCGTAAATCTACGACACGGGACCAACGGCTTTACTTCCCTTCCGAAGGAAGCCATACTAAGGATTTTTACGCCCGAAACAATCCATCGTCCTCTGCCGGGTTTAGCTGTATCGCCTTAAGCAGAAATTTACTTATCCCCTCCGCGTCTACCATGCCTGCTAGTAGCGCCCAACATGCTCCTAACTCTCCATTCGCGGTGGTTAAATATGATCGCGGTAAGTACTTTTTCCTTCATTTCTCCGCACCTCTACATCTTACCAGAATATGGGTCCACGACTTTTCCTCCTTGCAAATGGAGTAGATTCTCGTACCATTTTCGTCATTAATTTTTATCATTCGCCATGCTCCTAGTCTAATCTACGCGAGTCGCTGTCTAATGAGTTTGGCACCTCGTATTTGGATGTATTGCTCAATATTCCTTAGCGCAAACTGTACGAAACCTTTTCCGTGTATTGCACAGTTATTTACTGTCTGCCAATATCACAGAGGTGGTTCTTAATCTTTCTCCAAACACTCCGTCTGTTTCTCTGCCCTGCCATTCAAATGTTTCCGTTGTGGTCTTAATGCTTTGAAATTCCTATGCCGGTTATAAGTATATACTTGGTAATTAACACTGTACATTTATTTAATCCATTAACTTTCATTGATGCCTTTAAATTGCTTTTACGGAAATTTATTACGTATTTGCAACACCTGCTTTTGTTCATGTATTTTTAGAAATCTATATTAGGTAATGAATTCCCACCTTCAAATTTGTTTTTGAACTGACTCAAAGGAATTCTGTGTCTAACCATATACCACTTAAAATAGAATTGTATAAAACTGAGAATACGCTTGATATTATTTTTACACAATATGGTACATAGCAGCTGGTGACTCTGAATTCTGGTAAGTATGCGAAACTACGAAATAATGAAGAAAGTTTGCAAGAATGTCATTAGGGTCTGTTTAGAAAAGTGGCGAATAGCTTTAGACTAAAAAGGGCCCGATTTAGTGATTCTCTGACTGAGCAACTTCAGGTTTTAAGCGTCGCCACGCCATAGAAAATAGAGATGGATGTCAGTTTTGAGCTCTAATCCCTCTAATTGTAATTGTAATCTAATATCTGCAGAACGTTTGCCATTGGGATATTATACGAAGCTTTTAAGATGGGCCCACTAATCCACGAGTGGCATTACTACATTTCTGTACAGATTTTTTTTTTTAAAGTTTTATTGTGATTACATTACTGTTATGCTAATATGTATGTCAAGCTTCATTCAAATTGGATACACATTTTGCAAAATACAAATTATTTTATAAACTTCACTATTTAAATATATTGTATAATCAAAATGTCCCATGTGACTCAAAATTTGAGAAGATTGGTTGGCGATTTGAACCAGACAAAAATTAGTTTAAATTGGGATAGTTCAATAACTTTGATTATTGAATTATTATATATTTTCTGAAAAATAGAAATTTTAATCTCTATAATTCATCATTTTTTCATAAAGATACATTATTGAAAAAATGATTATTAGTATTAAGAGAATTTTGTCCTTTGCATTGTTACAATGAATTCTTCTGCACATTCTAGGACATTTTTGTTTCATTTAATTGAAAGCTGAGACCCGTGGAATTTGAAATTCTTAAATTTAGTTTTGAGAAAAACATTGTCAAATGAAATAGTATATTGTACGATTTTATATGGCTGAAGAGCCTAAAGCAAGACGAGAAGAGCTTAATGTTAATTGTCTACAGATACTCAAAGGTTCCAATAATTATCTGCTATAAAAAGAAGCAATTTTTCATTTCTTTGATCAACTGTAGCTGAAGTTTCACTCACACTGCCCCTTAAGGGAGAAATTAGGTTTTCCGGTTTAGAGAAATTTAGAATGAAATGCGGAATATACAAGACCGGAGCAGAAAACTGTAATTATAACAAATCCCACAAAATCAATTATTTCTGCACAATCGCTGTGTATAGTGCAGAACTTGGAAAGGTAGACTCAGGCTGAAACATTCAATCGCGGATCTCCTGGTCTCAGTCCAGTTGCTCTAGCCCCTGAACTACCATGGCAGCATGCCCACACGGCATTACATTTCCCAATTGACTCAAGAATTTTCTGGTAAATCACAAGGATATCTCAAACTACTTTGTCAATTGAGGAATTTAGTGCCGTTAGAGCATGTTGGCATGGTAGCTCAGTAGTTAAAGCAACCGGATGAGGACCATGAGATCCGTGGTTCAAATCCCATTTATGGCATTGAATTTCTAAACCGGCCTCTAACATTCCAATTCCTGTCCTATACACGGTTATTCTTGAAAATGATTTACCTAATTGTAAAACTATGAAACTCGGGACTTAAGTAACCACGACATTGTAAGTCGTCATTGTGGTATGCCTTATCAAAATAATTTGAGGTTCCCTTGTGTTTTACCGGGAAAATCTTGAAATCAGTTGGGGAATTTAATGCAGTGTCGGTATGTTACCAAGTTAGCTCAGTGGTTAAAGCAACTGGACGGAGACCAGAGATCCGTCAATGGCATTGAATACTTCAGTATGCCTCTATATTTCCAGATCTCATAGAGCTTTGAAATCACATGAGGATATCCATTCGACCAAATGTCCCTATGAAATACTACACTCACATTTAAATAGAGACAAATGCGTGTTCCTGACACACAGTAAATATAAGAGTTAGTTGTTTAGGCTAATAAGGGTCGCTTTCCAATACCTAAGAGGTTTTGACAGTAGGAAGAAAACCTTTGGGGGGCTAATAAACTCTTACCGCTCTTTTATGTACAGAGGAGACAATTATTGCTCTTTCGACCCATTTATCTTCTTGGATAATTTTAATTTAAGATTTTCTGGTTCTAAGTCACTAACAGCAAATCCTGCTTACAAGCTCTTTAAGATTTTTTTTAAAGATTTTAACGTCTATTTTTGTTGTTTAGGGCACCACAGGTTGTAGATACTGACAATAATTAAAAATAAGCAATTAATAGAAAAGAAGATTTGTGAAGTAAAGGTTTCTGGCATAACTTTAAAGACCCTCCTAACATTAGCCAGTGACGGTGAAAACTCGGGAGAAAAACATCCATTAGAAGGATGGTTCTCTCTGGATTTGAACAGTGGATTTCCCGCTCAGGAGTCCATGCTTTAATTGGATCCGCCATTGTGGTGGTGCGCATTTATGATGAATATTCTGTTCCACATCTATATGCAAAGGCATATAGTTAAGTATCTCGAGGGTGTTTTTACTTCCATAAAGATAATAATTCAGTGCTCTCGGAAAAGAAGCCTAATTAAATATGACTTACACTGGAATAGCCTGTGAATTTACATTATCTTGCAAGTATTAAATAGAAATAATGGGTATAATCACTCTTAATGTGTATTTATATATTTGTATTTTTAATGAGGGGCACTTAAAATTCATTTGCCATTGAAAACAAGCTTTGAATGAATATCTGCAAATTATTTATAAACTTCTAACGTAGCACCTGTGAGTATTATGATAATTAACCTCTGGGTATTTTGCAATTGTGTGTAACGCTCACCAAAACCAAAATAACGAAGCCAATTTACCGCTACATTTCTGACTGCAGCATTCTAATTTGCCGTCATTATCGGTTTTCATATCCATTTAAAAGCAGACGGCGTTTTTAAACAGGTCAATTTTAGAGTCTGCTTCAATGAACAATCAGCGTGTCCATTATCATAACATGTATAATGGATGTTATGTCTGGAATACTTGAATATCAATGGTCATATCTAGCACGAAATATCACGATATCCACTGCAATATGCTAATGGGGTAAGTTTAGTGGAGGTGTGATAGCGTGTGTGACTGGCACTCGGAAGGTCATGGATTTGATCCCTGTTCTACCGCGCACTCTGATTTGGATTTTCTCATGTTGGGGTGCTTATTCTTCACGATTTCTTTCCAGCATTTCCCTTCATGTAATTGCCATGTCATCTTTCAGGTGTGTGAGCCTCTGGACTTGTGGTGTTTGGCACTGCTGCTGGTAGGTAGCGCACACTGCATGCCCCTTGTGAGTGTTATTTTCGGCGTTGGGACGGCGTTGTGTCGCTATCCTCGCGGAGCGGGGATTGCAGCTTGCCGACTTCCGGGACCCACGGTGTTGGTGGCTGCGTGCCGCTTCTCGTGCCGATACGATGCATCGGCCAAAAAATTAAGGACTTCCGTGTGATTCTGTGGCCTGTCTGCATACGGCCTCTGACCAACTCTGGCTCCTTTACTTCATTCTTTCCTCCTGGGAGTGTTAAATATATCTATTTAGGTCTCAGTGCACGAGGTGTCCCCGCCGATATTTAGCCTTTACGTTTACGTTTTAGTGCAGAGAAATGTACAGCAGAAATATGATATCGAGAAACAAACTTTCATTCAGTAATTAAATAAATGCTCAATAAACTCAGTCCTTTGGTCTAAGAATCTGTATGCTTGTTATCTTTTCTTCTTCCACTTTCATTACCACTGGTATATCATTAACAAAGCTTATGAATTTTATTCTGCTTCTTACGACTATTGTATCCTTATTGTGTAATCAACCATTAAATTGTGTAAATAGGTGTCGGGGAGACCCACAATTTCAACACTCACTTCTTTATATTTCACTATGTAATAATTGATATTGTAGCAATTCCCCTCAATCTCTTCTGATCTTTCTGCCTAAAACCCAATTATTCTTTCTTTAATTTGGTTTGCATATTAAAGTGCAGAGGTTAGCTCAGTTCACTATTATTTTTTACTTCCTATAGACGTACTATCTACATAGCAGGTAGCGAAGGGTTTGTTCTGCACCCAAAAATTCAATGCCGAGATTTCACCAGAAATATATGTTTTGAGGTCCCTATAATTCAAAAAACGCATTGTTATAAAAAGCTCCGTGCGTGTATGTGTGTGCGTAAGTGGACAGCATAGCTCCTAAACGAAAGGGTTCTTAAATAATAAATTTGGTATTTAAGTTTAATATATTTCAAGGACAGGACACGGCGAGTTTCAGGAAAATCCCCCCACCCCAAACTACCCCTGACATGCAACATGTTTTGAAAATTTGGTTTTTCTCAATGGCTCTAACGATTTTAATAAAATAATGTTTATTAAAGATATTTACATACCAAATAAAATGTGTATCTCGGAATAGCCTCTGAGGACTTCTTCATTCTGGATGACGTTTGCAAAACTAGTAAACCGTAAGATATAAACAAAAGCTGGCTACACAAAGGTATGGATCTCTTTAAAACACAATATTTATGTCATACATTCTTTGCAGAATTAACCGTTTACAAGATTTGGCTATAGCTTTGACCTGGTGTGTTCACTCATTTCGTTTCTGCTTAGAAAGAACTAATACAATCATTTATGCTAATGTTTACCTCGAGTGCCACGATGTAGATAAAACAATTATCTTCTGTCACAATTTTTTTTGGCGAAAGTAATGTGAATGAAATACATCAGGTTTTTACTTTCTCTAGCACATATATACAGTAAACATAATAAATAGAGAAGGTATTGTATTCCAACCAACATTTAATAACAATATTTCACTGAAAATTATGTTTTGAGAACCCCTGAATCGAAAAAAGCATTTTTAGAAAAAGGCCCGTGTTTGCGTGATACGTTCGTGACTGTGGACAGCATAACTAAAAACGAAAATCCGTTAAATACCAAACTCGTTATTTAAGTTAAGCATCTACCAAGGATACGACACGAAGATTTTCAGCAAAATTCCCGCACACCTAACTATCCTTTACATGGAATATTTCTCGAAATTTTTTATTCTCTAAAAAGTGTCCTTATAGATTTTGATTAAAATACGGCGTGTTTAGGATATTTTTTTTGACAAATTAAATGTATATTTTGAATTTTCTGGGAATATCTTCAGAAAGCCTCTGCATTCTAGATGCCTTTTTTATAGTTGGTAAACCGTAATAGAAAGACAAACATTTACAGCACAAAAATATAGACCCCATTAACCATTAGTTAAAACAATGGGTGGTATATATGCTTTTTTACAGTTAACAATTTCAGAGATACTCCCTGTTATTGGTTTCAAATTTAAAATATTTTAACGTTTCTCAAACGTTTGTCATATCTGTTGTTTTACTCCTAGCCGACGTCATTTGCTTCATATCTATTTTATTGTGCTCCTGGCCAGGCAATGGAAACCTAATTTCAATGTCAATCGCATAGCAACAGCTTTTAAAACATTTGATTATCGCTTTAGGCTAGTGCTTTCCTATTTCCCTTCATTACAAGGAAGCAAATATGACTATTTCTGCTAATATTTATCCCAATTATCATGATAGAGACAAAAGAATAATGTTTCGTAAGAAAATTGCTTGTTTGCAGAACCGGTAGAGAAGTTCATATGATATGATCCTTTTGTATGAATAACAACATTCATATTTTTCACAAGAGCCACTTGTAAAAATGAACAAATGAAACGTGCTGCTGTGTGACTTTACTAGCGCAAAGCTTTAAAGCGGTCCCTGCTAAGGCCACAATCACTCTATTGCCTAGGTGAGGCTAACTTTTTGTGAACTGCCGATCAATGATATAATACTGCTGAATGTTTGCTTATGGCCTATGACCAGGGTCTGGAGGGGACAATTTGTTCCTCGACGCGCGGATCTTGTGTGCTTATCACTTCCAGGTGGAACAGATGCGGTGAAGGCACCTCAAAGGGCTATAGGCTACAGGCAGGCCTACAGGCTGACGAGCCCCAGTGACGCGCAGAGGTCTCGTAACATTCCAATGATTATCTGATCACACCGGCGGGCTGCTTAGAGAGGATTTTCTTAGGCGGAACCACGCAGAAGTCGACCCACCAGAGGCGCCTAGAAAAGGTTGTCATCTGGCAGCACTTCACAACTGCTCAGATTACCTGATATATGTAAAACGAAGCAAAATAATAGGAAATTATGGAAGGAGAATTCGAAGGGAACAGATAAATCACACCAACATTCACCTTCTCAAAAAGGGAAAACACGAAAAATATACATTGTCGTGTGGTTGCCCCAGGACTCAAACTCAGGAAGGCAACGCGCACGTGGCCACGGAGACCTCTCCCTCTGTAACGCTTGATTAAAAACATACACCAAAGCAACAAATACTACCATGAACCATTACAGAAATGAACCATAATTTTAATAATGGAGAATTAGGCTTTGTCGTATATTTTATATTTTGTGCTGAAGTACATTTTTTTCAAAGTAATCTAAATTGGATATATTTTGCTTTATGGCAGACTTAAATAAAAATTCGCCAGGTTCTGTGCTGGAAGTTTTGGTCTGCCCCACAATATCTTCCATTGATAGTTCCTTAAAGAGAGAGTACACATTAAAAGTTGTATATATAGCCTCTGAGGGGAGTGCTTTTCCATAGAATCTGCGCTTCTGATGCCAGGTTTTGATAAGTCACATTATAACACTTCACCAAACACAAAATGTAAAACAAAGACATTATGCTTATCATCACTTAAGACTTAAATTGCTAATGCATTGGTTTTGAACCGAACTTCAGCGAACACGACGCTCTCCCGGACTGCAGTGAATTATGTTCATTAACATTATAAACGGAATACGCAGAGTTTAAAGCAATATTTCATACATGTCTCGGCAACTACTGTTTAATTAAACAAATAACCCTGAAAAAGCAGGAAGGTGGAACATATCATAAACAGACACGAGAGTATACAATGCTTTTTCCGAAAGCTTGTCTCAAACTTGAAAGTTGGAATGGGAGTAAATGTTTTTTTTTTTTGATAGTGTTTAACGCCCGCATTCACTACTTGTGGCACCACCGGCTGATAGATGAAATGAAGAAGGAGCACCCAAGGAATGCAATAGCGGGAAAATCGGAGAACCTTGCACCACAAATTGGAGAACCACAAATCTGCGGGCTGTCTAGGTGAAAGGCGAATGGTTTAACCACTCGGCCCAGGGAGTAAATGGGAAATCTATTTCTCTAGCGTATACATGTTGCCATTAGCTTCATCCTTTACACTCTTACACTGTCCCCAAGTTGCTAATGACTGATGTAAATATTAGTTATTGTAATTTTTAGTTTGGAGCTTTATCCTATGCAGAATGTGTTTCTCTATTAGATTGTATCATTTTGAAGTCTTTTAGATTTCTATGGCTCTACATGTATAAAGAAAACATGTTTTCAGTAAAAGTTCGTTATTTGCTGATTCTGTGTTTGTTGTGCAGTAACTAATAAACTAAAGTGTATAAGATAGCACATACTTTCATAGCTAGAGAAAAACAGAGTGTTAATGCCTTTCTAGTATTATATTATTTTAAATAAAAAAAATTCCGAAAATTCTAAACATGCAGTGGACAAGTGAGGTATCCAAAAACATTTTGTTATTCGGTTTACAATGAAGACCAAAAGAGAGAAATGTTGGCAAGGATTGGAAAAAGGTTTTAAAAGAAGCCGAAATCCTCTAACTACTTACATTCGTGTACAGTAAATAAAAGTCAGCCATCCATTCAGAGCGCAGGCGCGAGGCCAACAGCAGATTGTGTGCAGCGGTAAACCTTTGTAAGGATATGTTTATAGCGTGTGGAGAACTGGAAAATGTTATGTAGGCTTTTTATTTTGCGCAAATGATAATAGTTATGGAAGGGGAAGCTGGAGAAGGAGGAAATGGTGGTGAGCTAAGAATAAACGCAAAATAATAATGAAATCTTTAGATAATCCAAGTAAATCAACTAATGATAGCAGGTGTTAAAAACATTAATGTACGTATACGATAAAAAGGAACGAATGAACGGAGCTGTAAGGACACACTTAAAAAGAAAGCAAAAAGTGTGGTGGAAACAAAAGCATGCTACGCTAATGTATTACAACGGAAAATCGTAAAACAGAGTGCTGTTAATTGGTTCATTCTGTGTTGTTTTGAAACATTTCATCCATCTGAATGCAATTTTGTCTAAAGTAAATAATATTGATATCTTACCAAATTAAAGTACTTATAATTTTATAACTCCAGATTTGATATATTTGCATGTTTGTGAAATCGTATTTCGGAGTGCTATATATACCTATAGTAAACGCCTTACAACAGCCTTAAATTACAGTGCAGATATTTCGCTATTTGGTGATCTGTCTTCACAAGATGACATTGAATTTTTGGGCCGACCCCAATTGGTGCAAATGTTCGAGTGTACGTGTAGTACATATGACAACATGTGATTCATTTATCCTTTGCTGCCTTTTAGGCCAGAAACACGCTTCAGAATGATAACTCAAGACGCATACGGCGTAGTAGCTTTACCTTCGTGCAGGTGGTTTCATAAATGTTTGCCGTGTACACCTAGGCACATTAAAACGTGAAATTTCCAGTAGTGTGTGTTTGTGTACGCTGTGGAGGGGTATTCCACACCGCAGCCGTGGGCTTATTGTACGTCAGATGCCCGGAGGAAGGATGAGACGAGTGTGATTTCAGAGGGCGGCCGACATCCGGACAGGAGGGAGTCGTCACGGAGGGTACCTAATAGTTCACTAGCAGCTCTTCATATCGACGCGGGGAGGACCAGAAGACTACCTGAGTCCGCAGGCAACCACTAGTGCCATCCCGCAGCCGAGAGCTGTATTTCCACAGTCTCCATCAAATGGCGCTTCTGCATCAATCCTCGACGACACTTAAAACCCTGAAAGAGACTGGTTTTGGATGAAATGAAGATGAACGGTGGACAGAAAGAATGAAGAATCCTCCACAGCATTCGCCTAGTGGCCAAGAAATAAACCCAAAAACCCATGGGTCAAAGAGGTCGGCCACGGGGAACTGATCCCACAACTTCCCGAATGTAAGTTCCAGACGAAACGCCTGAGCCACCTGGAATAGTGATTTTTGGCGCACAATAAGAAAAGAAACCCTGTTGCTCGCGCTTGTGTCGGGAATGTTCGAACAAGGCAACACCGTTCGGCTGTGATATGGCAGTCGCCCTAGGCGAGCCACTCCTAGTACCATCTCACATGCCTTCTGATACCGCACGCCGCAGAGAGGCCTTTAGCTAAACTCATCTCCACATCTACGCGGTTCTAAGAACTAAAAATGCGATATACAGATTCTCTTAAAGCAGAAAATTCTCTGAATATTTCGCAGCAATATCTTATTCCGAGTTAAAATGTATAAAAATCGTATGTGTTCCATTCACATGGCTTTCCCCATTGTTCTAAATACTTCTTACTAACAACAGACTTCTTCTAAGGGACTACTTATGCTAAAGTGATAGTCAAATATTTTAAAAACTGTCGCTATTTGATTGTATTGAAATTCGCTTCTTTGCATGACCAGAAGTAAAACAAATGAAACACAGACGACTTCCTGTTTGAGCAAACTATAAGTACTCTAAACTTTAAACCAATAACAAGAAACATCTCAGAAACGATTAGCTCCGCAACAAAAATGTAAAGGACATAAGTGTGTTTTCACGAGATCTACATTTTTTGAGTAGTAAGTCTTCGTCCATCTCTTCCGTTTTACCAGTAATGCAAAAGTCATCCAAAATGAAGAGAAAAAATGGCGTGTTATTTATGGACGCTCTTTAACTACTGAAGTTCTCAGCGTCCCATTCTAAGTTGGGCGTGAAAGACCGTTTAATTTTGCTCAGAGGCCTCTCTCAGGCTTGAGGTTCTTTTACGTGCCGTAAATCTACGACACGGGACCAACGGCTTTACTTACCTTCCGAAGAAAGCCATGCTAAGAATTTTTACAGCCAAAAAAATCCATCGTCCTCCGCCGTGTTTGAACCCACGACCCTGGGTATGTGAAGTTAGCATGCTACCTAAATGAAAAGGACTTCAGAGGCTCGTCCCAGAAAATTCAAGATATATGCTTTATTTATCATGGATCTCTTTAATGTGTGGTATTTTAATAAAAAAATTTAGAGCCATTTTTGAAAAAAATGAAAATTTTCAAAAATTCTTCTATGTAAAGGGCAGTTTGGGAAACCCTCTTGAAAATCTGTGTGTCAGTTCTCTAAGAGGTAGTAAACTTAAATACCAAGTGTAGTGCTAAGGGAATTTTCATTTTTGAGTTATGCTGTCCATAGACACACAAAAAAACACACACACACACACACACATGTATACACACAGGCAGACAGACAAACAAACACACACACACACACACACAAACACACTGGCCTTTTTCTAAGAACTTTTTTTCCTATCTTCTTTTCCTTTGATTCAGGGGGTCTCAAAATACGTTTCCGTTGAAATCTCTGTTTTCATTTTTTGGGCGCAATAGACCACCTTCTCTATCTACTGTGAACGTTATACATACGTGCTAGAGAAAGTAAGGAATGTTATAGACAGTATTGGTTAGATGTGAGGCTCTTTAACACACTCTTACACCTATAAAAAAACTAGTACGATAGTACTGTTACATTAAGGTTAAAGTATTTCTGACAATTTACCTGCAAATAAACTGTTTTCACCATATGGTCACTGAGTATCAGGTACGGATCACATGCGGGTCACATCCTAGGACAGAGGGCATAGTTATCCCTCAAACGGAGCAATGGTGTAATGTGATTCACAATTGAAAAGCAAGAAATTACAGCTTATTAAATTAAAAGAGACTGATTAAGTAACAAAATAAAATACTGTATACCTTATCCATACAATAAAGGTTTGAAATTTAAAATATGTGGTACTTCTTGTAATAGCTTATAAGCTTGCAAAAAAAAAAAAAAAAAAAAAAAAAAAAAATGAACAAACAATACTCAATATTTACAGTTTGTATCTTTTTGCAGAAACTATAAATTAAATATTCATTTATTAAAGTGACAATAAGTGTTATTAAAGGTTTGTCTATATTGACAAATAATTTGTATGCATAGGTATATTTATTTATATATTTATTTATGGATTATAGTTGTTTTCAGGTTGAGTTTTATATTGTAACTATTTAGCAGTTATTTGTGTGTCGTTTACAAGTTCCATTACTTTCTTTAGGGAAAAGGGTCTTTGATTACAATTATTCTTTATGTGTGTCCATGTCAGTGTGCGGTGCGTGCATGTTTGTGTGTGTGGTTTTATGGTGTTTATTGCTCGATTTTACCACATATGCCACCGCAGGGGATGATACTGATGATACATGGAATGAATATGGAGAACCGTTGGAATGCGATGGTGGAGGAAACTGGTGAACCCAGAGAAACCCCGCCCCTATGCCGCTTTGTCCACCACAAATACCACATGCGGTCAACTGGGTGAGAGCCGTGTGGTCTAACCATTTGACCACGGTGCAGCCGTGTGTGTGTGCATGCGTGTGTGTGTGTGTGTGTGTAAACAATCCATTGTATCATCTTTGATTGCTACAAACTTCTAACGAGTCCATTCTTTCGACCAAATATTGTGGAAAGTATCTCGTAATTGCGCAAATAAGTGTTCTGCTACTGGGTGAATCGTTTGTTTGTGCGTTGCAAACAGCAAATGAAAGGGGATGGGGTGAAAGTCCCTTGGTACGCGGTGACCCGCGGTGTCATGAATGCCTATGCCTGCTGTAAATATGCCATTTTTGTTGTCGTCCTATACCCGAATCATATTACTACTTATTACCTGAATTTGGTATTTCTTAAGTATTCAAAAGTGTGTTTTCTGCTTTGACGATGTTTATTATATTTTTTATAGTACCTTGTTAGATAACATAAACAACAATTTCAAAGGAAGAATTCGAGTAAGGTCGTATGTTAACACATCACACTCCCTCTTTACGAACTGACCCCCAGTAATACAATTTTAACTTCACTGTGTTTATGTCAGCCTGACTTGGTTAAACAAATACACAAGGGATGGATAGTAAATATCACGTATTTCTGATAGCATTTCACGTCTGCAGAACGTTGTTGCAAAAATAGTGAACGAATTTACCAAGCACAAGTTTGAGATCTTGGGTTTGATATTTTGACTCCTCATGCCTCTGTATCTCCCACATTGTTATATATACTCATATCAATAATCAGGCATTGCAATGATAACTAATCCCATTATTGTGCATAATAATGCAGCATTACTGTATCATATTCTCTGTTCCTCTCCTTATAAGTAGAGTTGGAAGGCGAATTTCCATATTTTATTTGCTATCCCCCTATTAGCAAAAAACTGATCAATGGCTCATTAAGATTCCCAAATAAGTTATACCTAAGGATGGATGACGTTAAGAAATGAATTGAAAAGTTATAAACTGTAGGACCTATACTTTCAATACTTTTTGTTTTGTCTTTAAAATTAATCTAATTTGCTGTAGCAAATAAAGTTCTCTGTGAAAAACTGCAATGAAACATTGTTTAACTGACCGTGGAAAGAAATTCTGAAACGGTTTGCATTTTGGGGGGGTAATTAAAACTGCCACTACTTTCCTGCATTCTCTATTTAACAGTGCTGCTGCTGTGATTGTGGTTGTTATAGCTAATTACGTGTTAGTGGTATTGTTGATATCGATGCCACCATATTCTCTGCGACAGTGACATGCAGTCTTTTTTTCTCCACAATGAGGTGTGAAATATGCAGAAAAACGGTTTAATTAAAATTCTTTTCCTCGTTCAAACTTTTTGATCAATAGCCATAATTATGCAAGGCAAAACAGGATTTGGAATTGTCAATGTTGCAAATGCATAGTGTCACCAACTTAGATCCACGAAATGCGATGGCCAACACACAGTTGAAGCTTAGACATTAAATGGAGACTATTTTATTTTCTGCGTAAATAAAGCCGCAAGCTGCAAGTGGGAGCTACTTTCCTAAGAGTTGTTCTCCTAATGCCAGACAGTGTACAGATCGCCTCTAATTTGAAACTTATGGCAGAGCATTGTTCAAGCTGTATTCTCGGTGACACCACAAGATACAAGTCGCAACTCACAAGACCTAGTTCAGTTGAAGGCAGACAGGCAGGCTGTTCTATTAGTGTTATGCAAAGCGCGTCCTATGTTCTGTTCATGTTTGTTGAATGTCGTTGTTACCGAAGTTTACTTTTTAGAGCAAGGCAAGCAACATTTGTTCGACTTTGGCCCACATTTACTGGATGGGCTTTCTCCTTTACACGACAATACAGTCAAGATAGAAGCTCTGTATGGCTTTGGGAGCAATGGGCAATGAATATCACAGGCAGCCACACATACGTTTTGATGCCTAATGGATATTATTGTTTCTAAATGCAGAAAATAAATACAAATAATTACGTTGTTCATATATATGCTATATATTTCATACTGCCCATGCCAAAGGCGTATTTTATATAAATAGGCACATAAAGTAGTGAAAGTACATTTATGAAAAATAACCGCTAGTTATGAACCTGGAAATAATTACGGTGCAAATTATCAAGTCGTTATGATTAAAACACAAATAAAAATATCAATTTTAATAAACAATGCGTCCTACTTGTTCAATAATATATTCTTAGGAAATAACTGCAGTAGAGACTCCTCTCCAAATGGGTACGAATTACAAATTAATTACTGATTATCCTAATGCTTTGAATTAATAAAAATTGTCGTTTACTTGCTCTAGGTTAAACTAATCCATCATTCTTATATACAAAAAAAAAATATCCCTCACCGTTTCTGTATTTAGTAGACAAGGGTTTACTCAGCTCTGAATGAAATACATCGCTTGAAACGTCAAGCAAGACCATCCAATCTAGTCAGCAAGTGTAGCTTCAAACGTCCTCCTTTGAACTAATTTAACGATGCTCGGGCATTTTAGATTACACGCTCCACTTATACACACGTTTTGCTGATTGGATACAAGGCTCACATTGCCCTGTCTTGGTATTCTGTCTCAAGTTGTACAACACCTCTCTCTTCACAGACTTGTTTCCACATAACCATTTCATTTCACTTCAATGTTCATAGTTTCACCAAAGTCTGGACTACTTCACAACTACTTTTAGTGTATCACTTAAGTATTACTCATTTGTGAACTTGGGTTTGACTTTACAATTTTCGGTTCAATAAACAGTTGTTCACAAGAGTAAAATTGTTTAAGAAAAACAGAAATTCCCGTTATTTTTAATCACACCTCGAATAGTAGTAACTGCTCCAGGATATACTTAAGGGATATTTATCGTTTTGTTTCAGACGAAAATAATATTAATGTTACAGAATATGTTAAAAACCTGTTTTATTTTGTGCTGAAAATTGTGCATAAGCTTGTTCGTTTGCCTTACACAGAACAGCTTCCTAAGGACATACCATCCATACATGATTCGTAAACTGTGGTAAATATTACCTTAATACATTTTTTACAAAATTCTTCAACGGGAATTTAAAACTATCCTAGCTGCTAAACTTATTGAATAATTTTAAGCTAATTATCATAAGTGGAAACTAGTTCAATTTTGTTGATTGTATTGCTTAAACAAAGGTCAGCTTTCTAATCATTAATCACTCCAGTTCAGTCGTTAGCCTATAACATTTATGAATATTTAATTTAAAGTAACACAAAACTACCTTTTCCTATTTCGCGAGAAAAAAACGAAACTTATCACACCAATGACGAAGGGAATGGAATAGTGAGACAGCGTTATTAGGTTGCAGTTTACGGTGTGTCCAAAGAAATTAAAATCCCACTTCAAGACGTCAAGAAATTGCACTCTGAAGAGCCAACGGGTTCCCTCGGAGTACAGGAGATGGCCAGGCACTCTCCAAATGCATGTGCAATATACAAATTCTAATTTAGTTTTTAAGATATCTCCATATTTAATTATTATTGTACATTTAAAATTGTTTTGTACCAGGGCGGATCGAAACGTAATGCACAATATTCTTTTTGTCTTGGTATTGCAGCTGGAATGTTGCAATTTCACACCGATATGGTTTAAAGATGTCGCTATAGAGGGTATTTTTTGTTTCATGTGCAGCTCTAGCGAGAGAAGACTGAACTACACAACAAAAATGGCTTGCATGCTACTGTCGCCCACATGTGAAGAGCAGAGAAGCATGGTTCGATATTTGTGAGCTAAAGGGCATGAACAGGGTCAAATTCTCAAGGAACTGCGTGGTGTGTATTGGAATGATTGTATGGACAGTAGCAATGTCTGCAGGTGCTGTGCATTCTTCCAAGAGGACCGTGTGTACCTTACTGATACGCCACGCTCCGGGATGCCGGTAACTGCTGCAGTCCTGCAGAATGTCAGAGGCATTGATGCGGCAATTTTGAGCGACCGACGTGTAAACTGCGAACCTTATCGCAGCAGTTCAACATTTCCTATAAAAAAGTGTACGATATTGTTCATGACACAATGAAATTTCGTAAAATTAGTGCCCGCTGGATAAAAACATGACAGACAACCACAACGGCCAGCGAATGATGACAAGTTTGGATCACCTAACACGGTACACCGCAGAATCGTCACTGGTGATGAGTCCTGGGCATACGACTACACGCCTGAAACAAAGCAGGCAAGTATGGAGAGGAAATATGCTGGTTCTCCAGTAAAGAAAAAATTCAAAGTGACTCAATCTGCTAGGAAAGTGAACACGGGACCTCTGTGGATGCTATAACCTACATTAAAACTTTGGTGTAGTGGCGTCGTGCCCTTCGTGACAAACGCCACAACATTAATGCTGACAATGTCAAACTTCTATATGACAATGCTCACCCCAATATCGCTGCTGCTGTTAGTCAGAAAGTCAACAAGTTTGGTTGGGAGGTGCTCCAGCATTCACCATACAGTCTGGAACTTGCACCGTCGGACTTTTATCTGTTAAGTCCCATGAAGAAATTCCTGGCAGGCTAATGGTTTGCAACAGATGCGGAAGTGAAATCAGTAGTCCGCAGATGGGCTACTCCCAAGGAAACGGACTTCTACTAATGGGGCATATTCAAACTGGTACCATTATGGGACTATATCGAAAAATAGATAAAAGGTGTAACTTCATTTGTATTTTTTTGTTTTGTTTTTTTAAATATTAACCTGTTTTGTAAAAAAATAACATTGCGTTACTTTTCGATCCACCCTCGTTCAATAGCTATAAAGCATTACATTTTTAAAGGGTTATTTTTCGTTGCATTTGGATACCTTACTCTGAAAGAGTTTAACTTGACATACAACACCTAGGTAATATAGCATGCCTTGGATGGGAAATCTCTCAGATCCATTAGAAAGTAGTGTTTTATACTTTGTTTAGTTGGTCAGGATTTTATACAATTTTTAGAGTTTCCTATGTTATGTGCGACAGGTGTAAAATGAATACGTAAACCCCGGAAGTAAAATCGTGGTCGTTAATAATTGATATAGTCAGTCAATGACCTCCAGGTATGTCAGACATGCGCATATACTGGTTCAGGAACTACAAATGGTTCTTGAACTTCTCGCATAGAAGATATCATTACAGAAGTTAGTGTACGTGACAGATATATGACCATTTATGACGTAGCTAATTACGAAGCAGTGTCAGGCTACGAAAAAGTTCCAATTGAAGAGTCGTCATGGCAGAGTGTAGCCTGTATATAGATATTTACTTTTCTTTGTTGACCATTAATTTATGTAATTGGGAACTATGTGCTATTGAAAGGGAATAAATAAATAAACACACGCTTAAGTTACCTGAATCTAAAAGGAATAAATCAAAATATAGTAAACATATACGATTCAGGTAACAACATTTGTCATGCAATTGGATCTGTGTAAGGAGCAGTTAAAGAGTCCCTGTTTGCAATGCCTTCAGAATACAAAGCAGAAAATAGAATTTTATATGTAATTAATTCCCTTACTAGAAGGTCTAAATGGTAGATGATTTTCCGGGAGATAATTCACTTTTTTATATATATCCCATGCATGTCAAACATGGAAGGGTAAAGGTGGATTTGCAGATGCAATTAATGTCCGCGAAAACCCATAGACTTTGAAGCATTTGTGCCACGGCAAGCCGTTGCGCTGATGTATGCAAAACTGGTAATGTTGCCGACTAAGGGTCTGTTGGCCACGTAACGTCAAGCAACCAACTTTTGCTGCTGGCAACTGCAATGGTCTGCGTAATGGAGCATATATAGTTGGTATTGTGGAAAGGAGGGAAGGCAGCGCACCCATAGGGTAGTGTGGAAAGGATGAAATATACAATGAACAGTGGGAAAGCAAGAGTGCTGTTGGCATAACAACAGTAATGACAGCACTTCCATAGTGAGTATTCCAGAGGTTACTCGTGACACTCTCCGAAAACTGTCCTCCAGCATCCTATGTCCCTCTTAAACCGAGTCTGCATCCTTCTTTCCTCGCAAAGTAACATCCATGCTTCTTCCGAAGCTCATTCTTCCACCTAGACAGTGAGATTTGTGGTGGAAAAAGCGGCGCATGGGCTGGTTTTCTCCGGGTTCTCCGGTTTCCCCCGCCATCGCATTCCATCAGTGCTCCATCATCATTCCATGTATCACCAGTGTCACCGCCTCCGATGCCACAAGTAGTAAAAGGGGGGTAAACACAACCCCCCAAAAAATAATCCTTTCCTTTACTCCTACTGTTTTTCACCTATGTCTTTATTTCTTTTATGCCAAAAAATGTTTAAGGCTAACAATGACATAACTAAGGAGTAAGTAGATCTTGTTAGGCTGACAGTTATTCTTAAAAGTAATATTATAAATAATAATACTAATAGTAATAATATTTTATTATTATTGTTATTATTATTATTATTATTATTATTGTTATTATTGTTGTTATTATTATTATTATTATTATTATTATTATTATTATTATTATTATCATCATCATTATTTTATATGCTGGTAATACTGCTATGTTTTTCTTTAAAAAGAAATAAAACAATTAAGAATCTTTTATTTGATAGTAGATTTGTGTGTTAACTTTCTTCATTTAACCTCAAATGTTACTTGATCAAATGTATTAAGAGCACCGAAGTCCCAGTGTGATGGTGACGGAGGGTATCTTCATGTTCTGATGAAATCACCATTAGCTAGCTCATGTACCACATAACTTCAAATAACCAATACCTGCAATAGATAGGTTAATCTAATACGGTATACTAGCCGAGTTCCGTCATTTCTCCGCCATTTTCAGATTCCACGAAGGTTATTTGGTTAATGTGCATAGTATATAACATGTTAATTTAAAAGAATTAACAAAACAAAAAATACTTCATACCTGAAACAAGTATGGTTTAATTTTTTAGTTAAACAATGTAACCAAGGGAACGATAGTTAATACATAAAAATATATTTGATTTTCAATGGTATCTTGCGTCATTCATAACCGGGTGCATTACCTTAGCATTGAATGGAGAAGAAAAATAGAATATACTGCTGCCATTTCACAACAAATAACCATGCTACTACTGCCATATAGCGGATATTAATCGGTTGCGTTCTATTTTTTTTTTTTATAATAAAAGAAATACAGCCCCGGAGGCTTGCCAGGACTCCGGCGCTGTATTCCTTTTTACCTCTTTTTTCTAGTTTCTAAAGTTCCTTAGTTGACCTATTCGTTTTTCCGTTTTACATGTACATACACAAACACATACACATTATCAAACACAGAAACACCCATGCCCAAGGTGTGACTCGAACCCACGATCCCGTGCACCGCGAAGCACCAAAGCGAGACACTTTAGCGAGCGCGGCTACGGGGACCGGCTATAAAAATGTGGAACGCTTCACGATTTTGCGTGTCATCCTTGCGCAGGGGTCATGCTAATCTTCTCTGTATCGTTCCAATTTTAGTATATGTACCGCCGAAGCGAGTACATTCTATTGGCACTGCCTGCTCATTTTATAGCGCTTTTTCAATTTCTGAAGTTGGTATGGATTTGGGACGTTGCGCAGTATACATACCCTTCTCGGCAACATTACCGCAAAAATTATCAAATAAAATCACATGCAACTAAAATTCTTCTCAACTAAAAGTTTGACTATCTTTGTTCTACATGTTGTGATTAACCGCTTTCACAGATGTCTTATGCTTGGACAAAATTCAGATCTCATTTGACTGATATCTGTTGGCGTAGTTGCAAATAGCGCTTTCAGAGGTAACCCGCCAAGATTTTTTTGGAAGTGTTTAACGCCCGCTTTAACTAATAATGGCACACTGATGCTACATGAATGATGATGGAGCACCGGTGGAATGCGATAGCGGGAGTACCGGAGTACCCGGAGAGAACCCGCCCCAGCGCCGCTTTGTCCACCAAAAATCTCACATGCGGTCGCTTGGGATCGAACCCCAGCCATCTAGGTGAGAGGCTAGTGGTCTAACCACTCGGCCACAGCGCGGCCAGCCGTGATTTTAAGGAAATAATTACGAACGCACAAGAAAACGATTAAAAATACAATATTGTTTGTATTATTACAGTGTAGTCTGACATGTGTACAGAAGGAACCGGAGCTATTTATCTAAACGTAGCTACAGCCACTGGACTCACGGTGTGTTTGTTTTCTTTTTCTTCCATTTTCTCTACGTTTCTGTTGTTTTGCTATTTAGTTGTCTTTTTTTTTTTTTTTTTTTTTTTTTTTTTAACTTACATACACACATAACCGAGGCGGAACTCTAACCCACGATTTCCTTCGCCATAAAGCACCAAAGCTTGGCGGTTTGGCGAGAGCGGCCATGGGGAATGGCAGTTGTTTCAATCTATGTTATGTCAGCTGACTTCGCTGGTTGTGTGTAAAGTAGTTTGTGGTTTCTCCATTGCTGGTATACGATGCTTGTTTCGAATTCGGGAAGTGAAACCGTGGGTTGTTAAGGATGTAAACAATTGTTCGTGTTAATGGACTAAATGTCTTGCCCGTCAAAGGGACTGAATTCGGCCCATGAAATGATTGATTTAAAAGGACTTCTGCCTGCAATGCTGAGGCTGATGACCTTAAAAGGAGCTGATAGAGGAGGGAATCGGCACCTGGAAGTCCTAGAAATACAAGAGCATACCAACAGGAATCAAGAGTCCCCAAAAGCTCCGCCAAATTCCATAGAGACATCCTTTACAAAGGGAAAGTTCCACCGTCCTACCGTTACCCACAAACAGTTTTTTCTGGCCTTAAAATCCTGAAATAGATGCATTAAAATTAATAATGAGGATATGAAATGTACTGAAAATCCTTGGCAGCAGAAAAAAACGTCCCCAGATTTGTATGCCGCCCTGTAGAAACCAAGGAAAAACCCATAATCAGGTGGACAGCTCAACGAGAATTGAATCCTGGACCTCCCGAATGCGAGCCTCGGAACTTTACCGCGGAGTCATCTCGCTCGGCAATTCAAAAGGTATCAAACTTTATGACGCTAACGTGCTGGCCTATCAGTAAAAGAGTATAGCGCCATAATCACAAACTGCGTATTTTTATCCATACACATCACTTTTTTTAATAGTAATTATGCTAAGACAAAGCGATGCTAAGGCGGGATTTCTCCGGATTCTCCGGTTTCCCCCACCATCGCATTCCACCGGTGCTCCATCTTCATTCATGTATCATCAGTGTCACCGCCTGCGGTGCCATAAGTAGTTAGAGCGGGCGTTAAACACTACAAAAAAAAAAAGAATAACCCGGACCGCGGTGGAAGGTGAGTGGTCTAGTCACCTGGCCATGGTACCGCCGCTCTGTACTTGAACATTTTAATAATAAACAGATCTCATCTTCCCTAGTATTATATCATTATTAGCAGAATTTCTCCCGAGGAATTTCTGAGGTTCAGGATTCACGTCTATTCCTCCCATCACTATCAAAATACTAATCAGGAACCCTAAAGCTATGAAGTTAGCTATCCTAGTTAATTCCTCTGTCTTTCTCTGAATGATTCCATTTGGCTATGTTAAATACATCTATTCTTCCTATGTAGATCTCGATACCAACAGCCATTTCTGCTTAGCTGCTTCTATTCCACTAAGGAACAGCTGCTTCAAAACATGTCTTCTCTTTACAGCTAGCTTAGTAAGGGTTTTGCTTTAGTACGACCTACAGCGTATGCCAGTGATGGTTTCAGATTATTATTAACGTTCTCTTGCATAAGAATATAATCCAGATATTCCTCTCTGCATTTGTTCAATGTGAGAGCCACTTAAGTTCACAAGCATTTGAAAAATGTCGCAAAAGAATGTGGTTTCGTTTTTGTCTTCCTCTGCACGTGTGTTGTTTCGCAACCTCTTTGGCTGTGCATCACAGATAAATATGTTGCGGTCCCCAATTCCAGGGAAAATTCCGTATATTTTAAAACAAAACAATCTGATGTGTTTCATTTATACTACTTGTTCTACCTGCTCTGAAAACAAACTTCTTATTCCTCTTTTTACTTCATGCTAATCGAGATTAAACATATACTCATGGTCACGGGTTCAAACCCTGCGGAGGACGAAGGTTTTTTTTCGCACGTAAAAATCCTTAGAATGGCTTCCTTAAGAAGGGAAGTAAAGTCGTTGGTCCCGTGTCGTAGATCTACGGCACATAAAGAACCTCAAGCCTGATACAAGAGGCCTCTGAGCAAAATTAAGCGGTCTTTCACGCCCAGTATAGAATAGGACGCTGAGAACTATAGCAGTTAAAGAGCGTCCATAAATAAAACCCCATTTTTCGAGATTAAAATTAGCAGAATGGTCTTGATGTTAAGTTCCTTATAATAAAACGGAACTAAGGGAACACACTAGGCTAAAACAAAAACCAAAATCTTAAAGTAATTATGAGGTGCATCCAGAAAGTATAGATGGCCCGGATTCGATACCAAGTGACCGCATGTGAGATTTGTGACGGACAAAGTGGCGCAGGGGCGGGTTTACTCCGGATTCTCAGGTTTCCCCCGTCATCGCATTCCACCGGTGCTCCATCTTCATTCGTGTATCATCTGTGTCGTCACCTGCGGTGCCACAAGTAGTTAAAGCGGGCGTTAAACACTAAACAAATCTAGAAAGTAAGTCACGATGACCGATAATGAGATTTAAAACATCACTAACAAAGAAATACGTATTTCTTGGAATAATTACATCGATTCGCTGGCTAATTTCAATATAGTCACCACAATTGTTGCGGCATTTATCATAACGGTGCACCATCAATTGTCAGCCCAAACCGCAGGAGTATACCGTCCAGAGCCACGAAGTCACTTCATTCTGCACCTTAGCTTTATTGTGGAAACTTTTTCCTGCCAGAAAACGCTGCATGAGACTTAGGAGATGAAAATCACTCGTGGCGATGTCGGGCTGTGGGGTGGATGGTCAAAGATGTCCAATCCAAGTTTATTCAACACACTTCGTGTGGCGTTGGCTGTATGGGTGTTGCATTGTCGTGCACTAGCGTAATGCACCTTGTCAACGTGCCATATCTCTTATTCTGGATTTCGGTCGTCAGTTAATGCAAAATCTGACAGCGCTTAGCATTTACGGTCTCCCCTCGAGGTAAAAACTCACACAAGAGGACATCATGTTGATCCCTGAAGACAGTGGACGTGATTCCTTTTAACAAAGATTGTCTACATTGATTGTATTTTTGTCTTTGGTGTGGCATGCGACACTCATGTTTCATCTCCAATAAAATATTGTCGAGAAACTCGTCACCTTTCTCTGCGTATAACACAGTAGGAATGTTAATGCTGCAGCCAAACATTTGGTTTTGTGCTCATCTATCAGTTGCCAAAGCACCTATCTTGCACACACTTTGTGAAAACCAAGCCACAGGGAGCCAATTTCATACAAAAGCAAGGGAGACATCTGGGAGAATTAGCAAGCGAGTTCTGAAATTCTGAAGCGTTGGTGCCGCACAACTGCTGGCCGCACACTTTCTAACTCTTCTGGTGTCACCAAGGACAGTCAACCACTACGGTCTTTGTCGTGAAATTTTATTCATCCTTCAGTGAATTGCCTGCACCATTATCTCACCATACTGTCACACATAATGTCGTGTTCATACACATCACACAACTGGCGATAGATCTTTGCTGGAGATTGCCTGGTAGTGGCATCTCAGGACACGATCAAGGCTTACTTTCTGGATGCACCTCATACTACGCGATTTTCATAGAAATTGACTTCTTTGCTTGGCCAGGAGTAAAACAAAAGAAACACGGACGTATTTTTTGAAAAAAATATAAGAATTTTAAGATTGAGACCAATAACAAGAAATATCTTAGAAATGGTTAACTCTAGAAAAAATGTGTATGACATAAATTGTGTGTATTGACAAAATCTACTTATGTGTATTAAGTATTTGTCTATATCTTACGGTATATCAGTTATACAAAGGCCATCCAGAATGTAGTCTTCTTAGTCTATTCCTATAAAATTTAAGATATACATTTCATTTGTCATGAAAATATCTTAAATACATGGTATTTAATTAAATTGTTGGAGCCATTTGAGAAAACCAAATTTTCGAAAAATGTTCCATATAAAGGGTAGGTGGGGGTGGGAGGAATTTTCTGAAAATCTTCGTGTCACATACTTAGAAAATGCTTAACTTCGAATACAAAATTGCTTAACTTTAAATACCAATTTTGGTATTTAACGGACTTTTTGTTTTTGGGTTTTACTGTCCAAGACACACACGAACACACAAACACGCATGGAGATTTTTCTAAAAAATGAAAACATACATTTCAAGTGAAATCTTGGGGTAGAATCTTTAGCTATAAATACAATATCTTCTCTTTCTAGTGTGTACATTGTATAGGTACATTCATGCTAGAGAAAGTAAAGACGTGGAATTGTGCATGACCGATATTCGAAAAGATTATAAGCAATACGGTAGACCTTTAGTGATTATGTGGACCGCTAATGAGGCAGTTTCAGCAGCCATAACCCCCCTCCCCCCTCGCTCTCTCTCACCCAAACCTCCCAGCTTAATAGCTGCTCTGCGGTTAGTGTTGTGCACTCTGCAGCTCCAGCACAAATGTGCGATTGGTTGACAATGACCTTTAAGATATTTACTATCTTCATACATATATAGTTTATCAATAGTAATAACTAAGTATATATTTGTGTCAATGCAATTAGTCAAGCGGGGCAACAAGGTTTTGTTTTAAAGAATTACTTGAACTGTTTAGCCTTAGTGTGTTTACAAATATGGGTAAAATGTTTCAGATAATTAATGTGACATATTTTGTGTTTAACAGAATCATGCTTATAAATATGGGTAAAAATTGCAGATAATTAGTGTTACATATTTTGTGTTTAATGGAATCAAATCATCCGCTTTGTCGAACGTTCGGTTAGAAATATACTGCTAATATTATACTCAATTTTAACGAATGGATTGTTCACCATGAGAATATGTTCAGGAAGACTCTTGAATGGTATCATTGCTTAATGGATCAGCAATAAAATACCCGCAACGATCTGGGTGTTTCAAAGAATGCATTAGCAGCATTACGTCCTACGTCATTCGGTTCTGGGAATTTGAGCTTTGAATACTTTGTATAATCCGGAGTATTATAGGATGGAGTTATACATCACCACAAATGGAGAGCACAATGAAGAATCGCTTTTAATATGTTGCACCCTTATTTAAGGAGTCTTATTTGTTCCATTCCTATGACTTTCTCTAGCTGTTCCGTAAATAAACCTTTTATCCAAAAGATTAATATTTTTTCTACATCATGCTAATCAAGATAAGCATAGCTGAATTAGTCTGATCACTTGCTTCCTTTAAAGGGAATGCACAGGTTAAATTGATAGTCAAGTCCTTTAAAAACCAGTGGCTATGTCAAACATTTGAAATTCCATTCTGTTTGCTTGCCGTTTGAGAAAAGCTTGAGTGGCTTAAAATTGGAACCAATGCTCCGGAATATCTTGAAAACGGTTAACGCTACATATAAATGTATTTAACATTAATTATGTTGGTCTAATGAGATGTACGTTTTTTGTGTAATAAGTTTTTCTCTATTTCTTACGGTTTACCAGCTATATAAAAGTCTTCCAGAATGAAGATGTCTGCAGACGTTATTCTCAGGAAATTTAAGATATACATTTCGTTTGTCATGAGAATATCTTAAACATAAGGTATTTTAATCAAAATTGTTGAGCCATTTTTTAGAAAATCAAAATTTTCGAAAAATGCTTCACGTAAAGGGTGCTGGAGTTGGGGCGATTTTCTTGAAAATCACCGTTTCGCATCCTTAAAAGATACTTAACTTATATACGAAGTTTGGTATTTAACTGACTTTTCGTGTTTGAGCTATGCTGCCCACTGACACACACGGAATGTTCTAAAATGCTTTTTTTTAATCAGGGGGTCTCAAAATATTTATTTACGATGAAATTTCGGTATTGAAGTTTTGTGTGCAACACGCTCTATATACACTATGTACATAGTACGTGTAGGGAAAGTAAAACGTATTTTCTTATTGTTATACGTAACATAATCTTTCACTCACAACATTCCTGTCTTTTTCACTGTTTCATTAGCAAATTCATCTGTACATGCCCTTAGACTATTGTTCTTATATCTATTTTTAAGGAAAAATATTTGCCTGCTTGAAACTTCGTAGTAGCATTATTCCACGGGTCATTAAGAAGTGGCTGGAAGCATAATGTTATGTTGTATTCCGAAAGGAGCCAGAAAATTGTGTTTTCGGATACAGCATTTGATTTGTTTTGTTGAGTCCTTATTTTTGTGTGTACGGTTATATACTCAAATTAGCGGATATGTTATTTTCCAAAAAATCCACCTTTATTACTCAATATGTGATGAACATATTGAATGACCCTAAGTGAAGGGCGTCATTTTCATCAGTGGCGACTGGTCAGTAAACATCTTAGGGGTTATGTGTATTAATGGCGGACACTTATACTGAATTCAGGGGTTTATAACATAAAGTTAGCCTAATGATATATTCTCTTGGCAGGTAAGATGCACAGAACAATAATAATGCAATTAAAACGAATTGACCCGCCCGAACTCAACAAAGCAATCAGAACCACATTAATCCAACCAGATGCAAGCTCTGCCAGTTAACTCAATCGATTGGTCATTTATTTTATGCCAGTTGTCTTGGTAGTCTAAGCTCCTGTTTGGAGTGTTTTTTTTTTTTTAAATACAGTTCCAGAGGCTTGTCGGGACTCCGGAGTTGTATTCCGTTTTTACTCTCTTTTCCAGTTTCCCTACATTTCCTTTGTTGACCTAACGTTAGCTTTTTGCTTCCAAATTCACACACATTCACAAATTAACAAATACACAAACACCAAAATACCCACTCCCAAGGCGCGACTCGACCCACGATCCCTTGCGCCAAAAAACACAAAAGCTAGGCACTTCAGCGAGCGCGGCCACGTGGACCGTAAGAAAGACTACCACGTTAGCTCCTAGTTCTTGAGATCCCGGGTTTGGTTTTCGGTGGAAGCGTGGTGAATTATCTAGGTTAGGAAACTTTTCATGTCCTTTCCAGATCTGGGTATTGTGTCTAGTGTAAAGAAATCCGCATATCCTATTTTAAAATACGTATATCCGTAGACAATGCCAAAATACCGTAGATGTAAGATTAAATCCGTGGAATTGGAAGACGGCTACTAATCAACGTTGCTTTCAACATGCCTTTAATACGTCTAAGGGGAACGTACTGTATTCAGGTAAATCTAAACTTTAAACCTAAAAAATACTCTGATGCTTTAGAAATCCATTCTGCAAATAATCTTGCATAAATATGAGCTTTTTACAAAATTTGCAAATGTTTTGCCGTTCCCTTAAATACGATTTTCACTACCGTTTACTGTTTTCGAAATATGTGGAAACTTAAAATAGTATCGCAGAAACGGTTAACGCTACGAAAAACCGCACGTAATACAATATATATTTTTGATTCAATGGGAAATGGCGTATGGTACACCTTTCTATATTATATAGAATTATTACAAGTGAGAAAAATTTACATTCCCAGAAATCTTAAGATATACATTTTGTTTTGATTCCTTACACTTGTAATTTATCATAACTTAATACAAATAGCATGTGTCGTTTACAGACACAATTTTTTCTATGTAAATGGTAGGTTTAGTTGAGGGATTTATTTAAAAATATTCACCTTGTACCCTTACGGGATATATAACTCAAGTATGAGATTCCGTATTCCTGCGATTTTAAAAAAAAACATTTACATACAAAGGGTAGTTATTGTTGAATGAATTTATCAAGAAATCTTAGCACTATGTCACCCTCCTTGGTGTAATGGTTACCATGCTAACTTTATGTACCCAAGGTCGCGGGTTAAAACCCGGCGGAGGACGATGGATTTTTTTCGGGCGTAAAAATCCTTAGCATGGCTTCCTTTGGAAGGAAAGTAATGCCGTTGGTCCCGCGTAAAAGATTTACGGCACGTAAAAGAACTTCAAGCCTGATAAAGAGTCCTCTGAGGAAAATTAAACAGTCTTCCACACCAAATTTAGAATGGGACGCTGAGAGCCACTGCAGTTAAAGAGCGTCCATAAATAACACTCCATTTTATTTTTGCGTCACACTATATCCCTGTAGGATACCTAACTTAAGTATAAGATTTAGAATTTCTACGACTTTTAGTTTTTGAGTTATGCTGTTAACACACACGGACACACACACACATACATAGATGGACCGTTTTCCAAAAAACAAAAACAAAAACTTTCTGCGCAAGTGTAATACTTTCTCTGCCTATAGTTCAAGAACTTATTAAAACGTTGAATATCAATATTTCAGTTTTAATCAAAAGTTAGCTTCCTAACAACGTTCAATCAAGAAATAAACCTGGAATCAGCACATAAAATTCTATGCTCTATATTTTTGCAGATATTAAACTTTAAAGCCTAAGTATGTTGTTCATATTTCTGCCTTAACAACAATTATACATACTGACCGAAGTCGGAACACAAAATTATCTTGATACACAAACAGAGCAAAACTTTTTCCTCTCATTTGCAATGCTCTTTTCATTGTTTGACGTTGCTTTCAATGGAGTTAGAGAGATTACCAAAAGAGTGTATTACTGATTGACGGAAACTTGACGGCACTATACTCGAGAATCTCACACCAGCATTGTGGCTGAGAAATATTAATTTATAAATTAAAAAAGAATAGAACTGGAATTAAGCTACACAAAGAGCGCGCGAAATGAATACGTCCCCCCCATGATTATTTCTTTGGGCAAATATCTGATTTAAATCTATACGTTCCATTGGTTAACAGTCGCGCTATACGTTGGTACCAATGGTTAATTTGACAAACGGCGGCAAGGGTTATCCCTAAGAGAGTTCGACACGGCTTTTTACTCTCCTTTCCCCGCTCTTTGCCCTCCACGTACCTATCACATATCAAAATTATCTATCTCGAAGCTGCAAAGTAATGCCCCTGTAGTCGCTCGAAACTGTCATCTGCAGATAATGAGGAAATTAATTACATTGTAATATAATATTGAAAAAACAATGGAGGTTTGGAAAAAATTGCTGGGGGTGTACAAATCTGTAACCCGCTTGAGGAGCAGCTCCTAGGTTTCATTTAAACATCGTATTCTCCTCAATATCGTACTTATTATTGAAGGAGGTTACTAATAAAACTATATCATGAGTAATAAATCACAGAAAATCGAATTTTATGGAAAATCTTGTTTGGCTTCATACCTTTCCTAGTATGATTTTAATTCAACTTGTAAATTTATCTCTGATGTCATTGGCAGCTAATTGCAAGGCAATGCATATAGTAACGATCCATACCTACATATGTAATGTAATTAGTAGCGTTAGCTAGCTATGAACCTACTATCATGAAAACCAAATCCATCTCTGGTGTAATCGAGGCTCTACTTGATACGTCAAGGAAATCGACATTAAAGCTCATATCTGGATGCGTAAGGATGACTTCTACTTGATACTTAAGGCAGATCGATATCAGCGCTCACATGTGTGGTGTAATGGATGCTTCTACTTGAATGGTAAAACAGATCGTTATCAGCGCTCACATGTGTGGTGTAATGGAGGCTTCCACTTTAATGACAAAGCAGATCGTTATCAGCACCCACATGTGTGGTGTAATGGATGCTTCTACTTGAATGGCAGAGCAGATCATTATCAGCGCTCACATGTGTGGTGTAATGGAGGCTTCTACTTGAATGGCAAAGTAGATCGTTATTAGCGCTAACATGTGTGGTGTAATGGAGGCTTCTACTTGAATGACAAAGCAGATCGTTATCAGCGCCCACATGTGTGGTGTAATGGAGGCTTCTACTTGAATGGCAAAGCAGATCATTATCAGCTCTCATATGTGTGGTGTAATGGAGGCTTCTACTTGAATGGCAAAGCAGATCATTATCAGCTCTCATATGTGTGGTGTAATGGAGGCTTCTACTTGAATGGCAAAGCAGATCATTATCAGCTCTCACATGTGTGGTGTAATGGAGGCTTCTACTTGAATGGCAAAGCAGATCATTATCAGCGCTCACATGTGTGGTGTAATGGGGGCTTCTACTTGAATGGCAAAGCAGATCATTATCAGCGCTCACATGTGTGGTGTAATGGGGGCTTCTACTTGAATGGGAATGCATATCGATATCAGCGATCACATGTGTGGTGTAATGGGGGCTTCTACTTGAATGGCAAAGCAGATGGACATCAGCGATCACATGTGTGGTGTAATGGGGGCTTCTACTTGAATGGCAAAGCTGATCGATATCAGCTCTCACATGTGTGGTGTAATGGGGGCTTCTACTTGAATAGCAAAGCAGATCGATATCAGCTCTCACATGTGTGGTGTAATGGGGGCTTCTACTTGAATGGCAAAGCAGATGGACATTAGCGCTCATATCTGTGGCTAATGAGAGTGTCTGTCAGATACCTAAGGCATGTGGATATAAGCACCATCTCTGATGTAATAAGGGTTTCTAGTTGATAGGCAAGGCAGGTCAAGACGACACTCTCATGTGTAGTGTCATCTGTGTTGGCACTTGATATGAAGGGATATCTCGACAATCCGCACCTCTCTCGGTAGTTTGAATAAGATTTCTACTTACTCTCTAAAACAGATGACGACATCGACGCCTATCTCTGTGGTGTAATCTGCATCGTTATTTATTGCCACGAAGTCCATGTTGCGACAATCAGCACAAATGCCAGGTAATTAGAATTTCTAATTGCCAAGCAAAACGCATGGTGTGGTTACGATTTCTGTTTGCTACGTAAAGCACATTGCACAGTGTTTATATTTGTGGTGCAGTCAGAGTTCCTACTTACTACGAAGTGTACATCACGACAATCAACTTCCATATCCGTGGAGTAATTAGAATTTGTGCTTGCTAGGCAGAGCACGCCTCGACAATCTCCGCCCTTCTCTGTGATGTAATTAGGATTCTACACAGAGCACATCAAAACTATCAACGCTCATTTCTGTGGTGAAATAAATAATTGTTCCCATTGGCTCTGAAGTACAGCTTGTGATGATCAATAAACGTTGTGTGATGTAACTAGGAATGCTACATGCTACGAAGTGCACATCCCCATGATCAGTGCCATTATTCGTGGTAAAATCAGCGTTGCTACTCACTATGTTGTACACATTGCAATAGTAAACATCTGGTACAATGGCCGCGCCGTGGCCGAGTGGTCAGACCATTCGCCTCTCACCTAGACGACCCGGGACGGGTTTTCTCCGGGTTCTCCGATTTCCCCCGCCATCTCATTCCACCGGGGCTCCATCTTCATGTATCGTCAGTGTCATCGTCTGCGGTGCCATTGCAGTAAAAGCGGGCGTTAAACACTACCAAACAAAACAAAATCTGGTGCAATCACGGCACTAACTGCAACAACGCACACATCAATAACATCAACGCTAATTTCCGTCTTGTAATCAACATTGTCATTTGGGGGCTATACATTTGGTATTACTTTCTCTACCCGTACTATGTATATAGCGTATAGAGGAAGTATTGTATTCCACCCAAAAATTCCACATCGAGATTTCATGGGAAATGCATTTTTCCAGGTCCCCTGAGTCTAAATGACATTCTTAGAAAAAGGTATGCGTGTGTCTATATGTGTGTCTGTGGAGAGCATATCTCAAAAACGAAAAGACCGTTGAATACCAAACCTGGTATTTAAGTTTGGTATCTTCCAAGAATGCGATACGAATATATAATCATTTTGGTTAAAATGCCGCACATTAAAGCTATTTACGAGGTTTTCATAGAAAACAATTATTTTATTACTAAAAGTTTTTTACACTTTTGGTTGCATTTCAACATAATCACTGAAAAGATTGAGAAATTTATCGTATCTGTGCACAAGCTTAACAATAACCGCTTCAAAAAATATTGCCGCCAATGATTTAAAATGAGCATTGATGTTGTTTTGAAGAACTTCGTACTTTAAGACTTTGCAGAGAGCCTTCAAAACAAACGAAGAGGAATATTGACTTCAGAAATTGTGTTGATCCATGACAACGCTCGCCACACACTGCTGGCACAGCCCATCGGCTCCTTGATCAATTTCAATGGGACATTTTCGATCATCCGCCGTACAGTCCTGACTTGGCACCCAGTGACTTTCAGCTTTTCCCTGAACTGAAGACGTAGCTAGGAGGGAAGCACTTTCAAACCAACGAAGATGTTTCTTTGGTATTGTTTAACGCCCGCTTTAACTACTTATGGCACCGCAGGCGGTGGCACTGATGATACATGAATGGAGATGGAGCACCGGTGGAATGCTATAGCGGGGGAAACCGGAGAACCCGGAGAAAACCCGTCCCAGCGCCGCTTTGTCCAGCACAAATCTCACAAGCGGTCGTTTGGGATCGAATCCGGGCCGTCTAGGTGAGAGGCGAGTGGTCTAACCACTCGGCCACGGCGCGGCCAACGAAGATCTTTAAAACAACGTCAATGCTCATTTGAAATCATTGGCGGCAACATTTTTTGAAGTGATTATTGCAAACCTTGTGCACAGGTACGATAAATGTCTCAATATTTTCGGTGACAATGTTGAAAAGTAACCATAAATGTACAAAACCTTTAGTAATAAAATAATTGTGTTCTATGAACTTGTCTTTTATTTATACCCTATCGGAAGTTGAAAAACCGGCCCTCGTACATTGCAAATAAAATGTATGTCTTGAATTTTCTGGGAATAGCTTCTGAAGAGTTGTTCATTCTGGAATGAATTTTGCGTAACTGTTATACCGTAAGAGATAGAGAAAAACTTATTGTACAAAAAATGCAGATCTTGTTAAAACACACAATTTATGACATATACATATTTGTTACAGAGTTGACCGTTTTCGGGATATTTCTTGTTATTGGTTTCAGGTTTAAACTAGGCACCTTCTCAAACCTTTCGTTTCATCTCTCTTTTGTTTTTCTGGAAATGCAATGTGAACGGAACTTCAATTGTTCGCATATCGATCTTGCTTTCAAATGATTTGACTATTGTTTTAGACTGCTATATTTCCCTTCTGCTTGTAAGGAACTAAGTAGCAGTAGTGTTAACGTTTATATCATTTAGCATTTTGTTTATAGAAGAAAAAACTTTTGTAGGTTTAGTTTGTTGCAGTCTAGGTGGAGAAAGTTATGTGATAGTAATAATCAGATTTTTTAAAATATTAAGTTAGCACGAAGTATTCGGAGAGTTAGGATTTGGAACATGTTTTCTCCATTTTTTTTAATTTACATTCAGACGGTTTTACACATTTATTCTCAAATTAAGCCGTCAGCATTGTTTAATTGTACCAGACTTTTGGAATTGATGAGAGTCAAAATAGGTACGATAATTAATTACAACCTTTGTCACTTTCTTTATATCCGACATTACCCATAATCTCTCTCCCGTTGGTTTAGCTCGTACGGAGTGGCATTAATGTTGCCGTCTTTTAGATCGTAAGGGTTATTTGATCTTAGGGTCACTGGTACTCCAAAATACAGTTATATTTATTTTTCCATATCCAAAAACTTCAATCAAGTATTACGTTCTGTGGTTTTATTTCTGTGCCGGTCAATACTTACAGAGGCATTGCGACCTTAAATAGGTTTGAAAGTTGTCGATTAATCCGATTGCTGTTTAAAATACTAAATTAAGAAGCAATTTCATTCTGTAAGATCCATTGTTTGTTCACAGTCATTAATGCGCTGGCAGTTTCTTGCAACTACGTTAGGCAATGTCGCAGTGAATGTGGGAATATAATGAGGACTGCCTTCATGTACACCAACTTTATTTTTAAAATTTTGTTATAATTCAAGACCAGCACGAGATTTCTATAATTTTTCTTAATGAGGTTTAAAAGTTATATAACTCATCGAAACTCTAAAACAAACGCTTAATATTTTTCATTGCTGCTTGTCATTCTCAATTATATGGGTGGTTGGCATGACTTTATATTGGCTACTTATATCTTGTAAGTGGCACCTATCTGTGTATCGTTGCGAGTACAAAAACAATTTCTCCCGATGGCTCGACACTGAAAGTAATTTTGTGCAGTCCTTTTGTTCCTAAAAACATGTTTTATACATATTATAGGCTCACCAATATTTTCTATTGGATTCACATTTATTGATATCCATACTTTAAAAACCTTTAAAACTTGCGTCGTCCAAGTTCACATGTAGAAGATACAGTTTCAAATTGACCTACCCGATCTAAGAGTAGTTTTAGTTTCAAAAGAAAGGAAGGAAAGAAGGGAGGGTGGAGGGATGAAATGAGGTTTTATTTATGGACGCTCTTTAAGTGCTGTGGTTCTCAGCGTACCACTCTATACTGGGCGTGAAAGACCGCTTAATTTTGCTCAGAGGCCTCTCTATCCTGCTTGAGGTTCTTTTACGTGCCGTAAATGTACGGCTCGGGACCTACGGCTTTAAGGATTTTTATGCTCGAAATAAAACCATAGTCCTCCTTTGGTTTTGAACCCGCGACCTTGGGTATATGAAGTCAGCATGATAATCATTACACCACGGAATACGACAGGTCGGGAGGGGGGAAGGAAGGACTGCAACGAGATAAAAGTTCCTTAATTTTGCCTGCTCTTCCGTTTAATACACTTAAGAACCGATATAAGCACGAACTAAATATTTTAGTGAATCAATCTAATTCGTAAATAATTTTAACTGTCAAACTTCGACCTATGGGAGTGAAAGTCGAGATATGTGTATTTTTATTTTCGATCTGCTTTCACTAAAAGTCCCAGCTCGATCTTTAATATAACTGTGAATAGAACAATTAAGCAAGCTCAAAGCATAATTATTCTCTAATCTTATGCTTTATAACAGGACAAAATTGTCAGACAAGGAAGACGCCAGCCAGATCCTAAGAAGTCAGGAAGATTATTTCACCTGTAAATTGGAGCTCTGATTTACTGGCATAGAGAATCAAATTAAATACGCTTTTGTGAACGTAATTTAGGGCATTTCTGCCTAAAGGCCGCAGTAGTTTAGTTCGAATCTCCATAGAGTTGGGAAATCAAATAAGAATGCCTTTCTGAGGGTTCCCCTGTCTAATGAGATACAATTAGGCTATTCAGTTTCTTTGATCCTATACTAAATTGAGCATTGAACTATTATCACTCCATCAGATTTTTTTAGACCTGTGTGCAATACAAGGATGCAATTTTAGGCCCCCGTAAGGGTCAACCTGTGACTCTTCTGTGCTCTTTCCACCGAGGCTGAGAGAGACGATATACAAACATATTTATGTTTTCACAAAGGCTTAAAATTTATATTCCGATAAACCAGTTCCCCGTTCAGTGGTTGACATATGCGTTGGGCTACGGATGAATAAACAGTAAAGTCTCCATGATATATTTTCCCGCCAATCGCGTTATTAGAGAAAAGGCAGTTTAATTTCCGTTATCTTCCTTTTATGTTTTCATTCAAGTTTTCTGATTCCAAAATAGTCTCCTTTATCCCTTTCCAAATATTCAGACTGTCAAAAACTCTGTGACAAACACTTTTAGTGTTCCAGAACTAAAGCTGAGTTTTTGAAGCTCATGTCTTTAAATTTTATTTTGCTTTTGTAAGAGATGAATTTTATCTGGAAACTGTGGAAGCGTTAACTGCTTTTATGGATAAGTTCTAGCCAAAATAATTTTAAAAATGAAATAAATTTATTCATAGAAATACATTTATTTATGTTTTAGAGTTATGCTTTCTATGAACAGCCTCACTTCCAATATAAAATTTGGAACAATTATAAAAGCAGAACTTTCAAGAAGTTAATAGAGAAGCTGTGTAACATAATATCTTGAAACATAAAAACCTTCTCGTAGCTTTCGAAATCTAACTTTTTGTAGTAAACATTACTCACGGCTCATAAAAAGGGCAGAATAATATGTAGAATTTAAGAATCCATTATAAATGTGAGTTTAACTTCTAAAGAGTAGTCCCGGGTTCGATCCCAAGCAACCGCATGTGAGATTTGTGGTGGGTAAAGCGGCGCAGGGGCGGGTTTTCTCCGGACTCTTCGGTTTCCCTCGCCATCTCATTCCACCGGTGCTACATCTTCATTCCATGTATCACTAGTGTCATCGCCTGCACCGCCATTGTAGTAAAAGCGGGCTTCAAACACTATCCAAAAAAAAAAAAATAATAAAGAGTAGTCGGTTTGTAGGTTGGTTAGTATCTCCAAGTAGGCGTAGAATACCGAAGTTACACTTGTTTATTTTTTACGGATCCACGGGTCTAAAGAATAATTCTGAGTGGGTGCGTCTCGCTATAAGAAATGCTGTATCGGAACTGAGTTAAATGATTTCTGCATAGTCAATGACCCCACATTGTCTGAGACAGCAGTTCACGTATTGAGTTGTGAAAAAGGGTAATCAAAATGGATACGCTATACTGGCAGGCGTTGTACATTTCACCGCGCAGTTAAGACCATGCAAAATATATTAGTAGTAAATTATGTGATTGGTTTTTAGGAAAACTGTTAGACCAAGGGGGAAAACATATAGCTCACCAAGTGGATGCGCATTAAGGTACCATTTATCAAATTATCTGTGCCTGTATCCTTACACCTGAATGTAGGTTGATATTGTTAGCTACTTAGTGATTTTATCTAAAATTGTAGACACTGTACTTAAATAACAATGCAAATAGTTGCACCAACAGTCTCTATATAACAAATTTGCACATATATATGTATATTTAACTACTTAGTGCTTGTATCTAACGCTTAGAAGACATATTTTTTAACTTAAATTTCTTTCTTTCACACAATTATATTTTATATTCTTGGTCATTCAACTAAACTACCCCTAAAGGCGATAACATTTCAGAAATAGGGAACATAATAACCAATTTGGCACGTTAAAGAGAGCGAATGCGCTAAAACTTCCATAAACTAATTCTCACTATATGGGTTGATAGGGAGCACGGCAACTAACAGAGTCAGGCAATGTGTGATTTGAGATAGTGGTGTGACATAAAGCAATTCCCGGATTCATTCGTAAGGCATCGTAATCCGGAGGGAAATTGAGAGCAGGATCTGTCTTACAACCCCGCAATTTGAAAGTACAACGTACAGCCGTGGACACAAAAGATGAATAATCCCCAGATTCCATGTGTCGATCGAAGAGCTTAGTGTACCTTCGTAGAAGCTGTGTTCACAATGCACACGAAAGAACTGTACAATGGTCTGTGACTGACAGCGCAATGGTTAACTTATGAGTACTTAAAGCAGATCAGAGCATAAGGTTATGGTGGACGACAGGTTAAGAAGCCCTTGCTTCTACCCATAAGTTCCTAAGTTAAATCTTACGCTGCTTGTCATTTTTTATTTTATGACCAGATGTGTGGAACATAATATTGCATTAATATAACTTCGGCATTTGAAGTTATGGGCCTATCTATGCACACAAAAAATAATTGTACTAACACTCGTGTTAAGAAACCAAAGAAACATATGCGTAAATACACTATTATTTTCTAAAACTAAAACACAAACAATAAACATAACTAATACCGAGTGTATCAACCCTCAGCCCGTATAACTACCCTCAATCTTTAGAGCTTAGACAAAATTAAGTGCCTGCAATAATGTGCACGAGAAGCTACAAGGTCCCAGGCTTCTTGAATTTGTGCAAAGGAGCCATCATTTGTCCTTCGCCCACTGGTAAATTGGAGCCCATACATCCTCAATAGGGTCAAATATGGCGAATAGTGAGGCAAGCCTACCACTCTGCTATCCTACCTCTCTGAAAACCAATTTGAAACCTTTTGATATATGTGGACAGGATGATTATCCTGTACAAATGCAACAACTCTATTAGGATATCTCATCCTCAGAGGTAATCGAAATATCATCGAGTATTACCATGTACCGCACACTGTTCAGTGTATCGTCAAGCTGCCACAGTACACCTAGACTGCCCTTAGATATCCAGTCTTAACACGATACAGGTATGCGACCATGATGAAATTGTGAAGTCACGTATTTTGCATCGTATCGGGACCCCCTTTGGACGATAGACAATCACCTTTCCCTTATGCGTGGAAGCAAATGTCACCTAGTCTAAGAATAGCACGTTATTCCAGTTGCGGTTGGCATTTTCCTGTTGGATCAGTTTGTGAAGGGTGTGTTGAGTAAAGGAACACACATTGCTTATTTTTATCAATTCTTTTTGTATTTTTCCATTCTTCAGAGATTCCACTTTTCTCCAATGAGAGAGAACTTGCGTACCACATGTTTTCGTGTACAGCATATTGCTGTTCGGTAGAATAAATCCTTAAAGGTGTATTATAGTAGCTGTCATATTAATAACTGTACCGAATGAAGTGTATGAAATAAGTATGTCTAAAATGAATAGCTGCTGTGTGTTGATTCAACATCATTAAGAAGAGGGGGAAAATATGTTAGCTATATGCGAGAAGCGAACCTAGGGCCCTTACCAGATCAGTAACCTACGTTTTTCCACAGCGCTACAGTGAACACACAGGGAAGGTGATTGTTTTAGTAATGCCGTATAATGCAAACTGTATCATATTTTGTGTCATTAATATTTTTAGTTGATATTGATAATTTGTTGTTGAAGCTGAGGTTTGCGATAGTTATATATTTACGTTTGTATTGTTATCGCTCAATGACCCCTTACCTCCACCATCTGTACTAATGAATACTTTGATAAACTACGTCGAATTTCTTAGAATATTAAGATAGTAATACCCAAGTATGAGATAAATTTGTCATAAATATTTTAAGTTTATTTTTGAAACCCACTCTACTAGTGTGCTGAATTTTAATGCGGTCTCCCCATTAGGTAAGGTACCAATTATTTATTAAATATTATGAAGGTTTTCGGACCGTGTCTCCTCAGCAACTATTCTGAAGTTTTTATAAAACTTTTGAGCTCTAAAGGCATCCTTCAGTTAGCAAGATATTGATTCTGTTTGAATGAGACAGTCTACGTTCTGTTTTTATACTTGGCAGCTATCTTAAGTAACGCATTATTTTACATCACATTAACCTTTCTGTACTCATATTTTATCATTTTTACAAGGCGCTGACTTGCCACGGTGATACTAGTTAAATTATATTGGATTAACGCTTTTGTAGGTGATGTACTAAAATAAAATATTGAAGAACATTTAAATCCTCATATACGTAATTTTTCTTGTGCTAAGCCAGAGTTCATTTAATGTTATTTAACGCCCGTTGGCAGCATATACAGCACCACAAATGTTGACCACCTTTGATAAACAAAACCCGGATTTGTATGCAAAATGCATAGATTTTTTGAATAGTCTAAATGTATGAAGTAGCAGTATTCTTTACCATTCTCTGCTTTAAGAGATCACTAGTGCAGTTTTAAAATGCATATAATTGCATATTTTGGGAAAAACTGATTCTGCATGCATACTTCTTAAAAGTTAACATGTAATGGCATATTTGTTTTATTTCTAACCTAAATACAAACTATAGTTGTTCCACATATTCAAAAGTTATTTTATGTTCTTGAAATGACGACCAGTGACTGTAGTTATCCGATTTCGTTTTATCAGCTAATTGCTTACTCGTGTTGCAACAGGAGCTAGCGTTCCCCTTCAAGCGTGATGTTATCCGAGGTATGTTGTAACATCATATCTGCCGAATGTATTTGGTCACGTTTACTTACAGTTGCAATCACAGTTCAGAAGTAACAGTAAGGGGTGAAAAACACTTTTTTCGTTATGGCACCGGTAAAATTGCCACGTTCGTCTGTGTTACGTAAATAGGTTACAGAGTTTGGGAGTGTTAATTTTAGTATTATTTTGTTTGTCTTGTGAAGGAAGTATTGCTTCTGACAAAAAGTGCCAAGTAGTACAGCATCTTAACACTGTGAAGCACAACAAAATTACAGCCAGAAAATCTGCTTTACGCCAAAATTTTGTAAGTACGTCATTTAATGAGGAGGTCAAGGTACCCGGAGGTTCACCTGACTCATTCGCCAAGGAGTTGTGTTCAGCATTTATAAGTACAAACATTCCTCTCTGGAAAATAAATAATATCCACATTAAAGCTTTTTAGAACAACACAGTAATAAAATAGTGCCTGACTATCTACCCTTCGCAAAACGCGTGTGCCCGAGTGCTTCAACGAAGTTATTCGAGAAATTCGGGAAGCGTTAAAACATGAAAAGATCTGGATTTTGGTGGACGAGACCACAGACACTACAGGCTACTGTGTGTGTGTGTGTGTGTGTGCTTTCCTGTTAAATGTTCAGATATTAGAAAGGGTAAACCATTCTACAACTACAAAATTCTTCAACGATTCCCTAACCTTTTTGTGGCCAGATGGTATAAAATACGACAGTGTCCTATTATTTCTTGCAGATGCCGATCCATACATTGTAAAAGCAGCAAATGTATTAAAAGTTCTTTATACCAAACTAGTGCATTGGACATGTTTAGCCCATGGGCTACACCGTGTAGCAGAGACGTTTAGATCCCAGTATCCAGAGATTGATCGTCTTACTTCCAATGTCAAAAAACCTTTCATTAAAGCATCTGCTAGAGTTTCAATTTTCAGGGAATTGGCTTCAAAGTTACCAATACCTCCTCAGCCTATTTTAACACGGTGGGGTTCGTGGTTGGAGGCTGCATGCTACTATGCTAAATATTTCAATGATGTGAAAAAAATAGTAGATAGTTTAGATCCGGAAGATGCAGCTTCTATAAAGATAGCTCAAGAGTGCTTCAACTCAGCTGATATAGAGAATAAATTGAAGTACGTATGTAGCCGCTTTTCAGTGCTACCTGATATCATAAAGGAACTGCAGGCTAAGAATAGTTCATTAGAACACTCATTGTCTCTAGTGAGTCAGGTATTAAAAGCAGTGTTCTTTGAAACACGCGGAGTTACAAAAATTGATTTTGATAAGTTGAGCGCAGTTCTTGGTAAAAATTCAGGCTATAAAACACTTTTTAAAATTGCAAAATGGCTGGCCGGGGAAACGTGTGAAGTACAAGAAGACCTAGCTAAAGAAGAGATTTGGAGTTTCTCTCTTGTACCGGTGACATCTTGTGATGTAGAGAGTTCTTTTTCACTATACAAAACCTTCTTTAGTGACAATCAAAGAAGTTTCCCTGCAGGGAACCTCAGGATGACATTTCTCGTCTATTGCAACAGCAGTATTGGACAATAGGCTGAGTGGCTAATATAACACATTCTTTCACTCTTTCTTAAAATTGAAACAGCGTAATACAAATAAGTAATAATAATAACATGTAATAACTAACAGTTATTATTAATTAATAATAATTAATAACTTCAAAAATTAATTAATAAATAATTAATACTTTAAACTATAGTTAAATTGTGAACTTATGAGAATAGTTATCAAGTATAATATTTTATTTTGCATATCGTTAATGCATATTTTACGAGTTTTTAATGCATACAAATCCGGGCTCTGTTGATAAATAATATGAAATTACAATTCGGAAAAATATTTTGGAGTAAAATATCCTAGGCCAACTCTTAGGCTATCTTTCCGATATGTACCAGTTATGAGGACTGAGAAAAACCTGGAATGGTGATGATTCAAGTTGGGTTTGAGCTGTAGATGTTACGGGTCCATGCCTTAACAAGCACAGTGAGATCTATCACTGGGGAAACGAGTTTATTTTTGAAAGCTTACACCTCAGCTCTGAAAGCTGAAGTTGCCTCCTAAACTTCAAATCCAACGGTCTCTATTAACTAGACTACGTCTGATACTTTCTCTTTTTGTATTGCCTTCAAGTCCCAAAGAAACGGAGCCTAAGGATGCATATTTATGCATGGTAAAACCCTCGCACTTTTATAGTATATGCTAGGATGCTTCATTCTAACGTCCGCATTTCCTACCTAAAGTGCCATGCATGAGTTGCATTATGTGCTGTCTGCGTAGTCTGTTAAGACCTGTAAGATAGCCAACAAAAACGAATTCGCAATATGCACTTAGATTCAGTAGAATCTTACTCTGCTTACATCCGGCAATTAAATATTGGGTTCACCTCAACATTATTTATTTATTACAATGCTCAAGATAAGGCCTGCTTGTTAGCGGGGTTATTTCATCTATTTATTGAAACAGCAACAATAATGATAACAACAGCTCCACGTATTTACGGGCTGCCAACGAGGAAAGAGTAAACCAGACAAATTATACTTCCGGGAGATACGCCACAAAATATCCTACGAAATTAAGACACGAGCCTCTCTTTGCTAGTTGTCTGTCATCTCCTTACCTATAATACCTGCATGCCCGAGTACCCAAACAAATGTTACCAAGCCGCTGGTACAGAGTCTGTCCAATATTCTTATTATTGTCATTTCCAGACTAATCTCGATGTGGTAAATGTGTATGACAGTAGAAAATATAAAAATACGTACCAGAAAATTTATTTAAAGGCCTTTTAAATGAGCTATGTTTATTGCTATACATCCAGGATTCCAAATGCGTAACAGGCAACAAAGTAGCTAACGTTGAACGTTTAAATTACTATGAACCATGAACAGCTATCCCGGTTCTCTACCCTAAACCTAGGTCATTTTGCTGTACGGGCATTAGACGTGGAGTCGAGTTTCAGAGCAAAATGAGAAATAAATAATGGGTAAAGCTTATTTAAATATTTATGAGTCAATTAAAAGACAGCTACAATATTGTGCATGTTCCTTAACTTGTAAAAATATAGCAGATGGAAGCAAGAAACTGCATAAGGTATCCCCTCCATTGCATTCAACACAACGAAGCCCGAAAAGTCTTAAGTTAGGTTTTATGGTGGGGTTTACCCCACTCACTATCTAATGATAATTAATTTGTTTGGTTTACATAAAAAAGTCGTTGTGTCTTGGCTGGTATATAAACCATTAACCACATCGCCGCTAAATAAACAACTTTTCCTTACCATGCCAATAAGAGCTGTTTGTTTTATCACTTACAAGCCGACATATAATGTTTCTGGATATAACCCGTAAAACTGTTTCAAACTACTGCCATACAAGGCCTGAACTTCATTACGATTTTTTGTACTTTATGTGCAGTAAAATGTTTATACTTGAATATGTGACATAGTTTTACTGAATAAAACACCTTAAGGTATAATATTTCTATAATTTAGAATATTTTATCAAAATTGTATTGAATGTTTACATTTTCTGGACAAAAGTATCCTCGACATGTTTCCTTCAGGATCCTACCTCGCATTTATTGCTTGCTCTGACCGGGAACTTTAGAGGGATGTGCGGCAAGGAGCTTAAGGAAATGTCATCCTATATCAACACTAAGACCAAAATCCGGAAGGATTATAGGGGGTGTTGACTTCTGCCTAGCTGAGCGGTTTACAACTACTTATGATACTAATACCACGTTCCGTGTACTAATATTATGAGAACAGCTACAATAAGCACTGATGCTTTACCTAGAAATATATCTTTAGTAAATATAGAAACAAACGGGTGGAGATGGCGGGTATGAAGCTTAATATAAAGTTACCAAGAATAAAGATAAAATTGCACGACAAAATGTATGCAGAATAAAAACTAATTGGGAACTTAGGATGAGGTCCAGTAGGAGAGGAATGAGAATACATTTTTGAGAAGAGAAGGAAGATTAATGTGGCGAGGATGAAGGAATTACGATGTATATAAAACATGACTACCAGGACAACATAATAAGAGAATGGAACTACACAGAAGGCACCGAAAGTGGAAAAGCATATACTATATCTGGAGAGAGTGAAGAGAAGTATTTTACGTCTATTATGCTTAATTTAGGAGCGCGTGGACTATTTCCTACAGTGTCGCTCATAAGGCATGATTCCCAGAGGGACACTGGGAGTGAAATTTAAACGTTCTATATTTCTGTATACATTTTCTGAATAATTTACTATGATTAAATTGTTTTCATGTTAATATGAATATCAAATTACATTCAAGTAGGATAAATACTTTGCAAGATACAAATTAATTCACAAATGTTACTGTGTAAATGTATTGCATAACAAAATATCCCAAAACCCCAAAATTTGAGATAATTGATTTGTATTTTCTGAATTGGAGCTTTAAACTACACACAGAAACTTTAAACTTGGATATATAATGAATTTTATTACAAAATTATCATACTTTTAAATATTTAGAAATTTTAAATTTAAAATTAGTCATGTTTTTATAAAAAAAGTTATTGAAAAACTACTATTATTGTTAGAACAAATTTTCTGCCGTAATATTACAATAGATACTTTTGTACATTCTGGGAGATTTTAGTTTTATTTGAACAAAACCTGAGACCTGTGAAATATTCTGAAAGCCTGAACATGCAGTTTTGAGAAAAGCGCTGTTCAATGAAATATTGTGATAGGAAACAGTTGTATCGTACAATCTTCAAATGGCTGTTGAGACCAAAGGAAGGGGGAGACAGCTAAATATTGATTCTTTATAGACGGCCAAAGGTTCCAACAACTATTGTAGTAAAAAGAAAGTTTTGATTTTTGTGCCTGGTTCTGGTCAAAATTTCTCTTCCGGTGTTTCTTAAAAGCGTGAGGCTCCCACCTGAGGGTGGCAACAGCAACCAACACGATGCCTTACGACTGCAAGTTTTCTTAGCAAGCGCCACAATTAGCTCGGTGCGGTAATGCTTCCAGTGCACGTAAAAGAAAATGTGCAAGCCCTCGAAAAGTATAACAATAGACGTTCTTTTAGAAAAAGGTGATCTTAATTTCATAGTGTGATGCTAAGAAGACAGTTACTTCACTGTTTTGACGGGAGAACTTGAATGTTTCAGCACATTATTAATAAACATACTGATTAATACACGTTATAAAAATTGCTGACGTTTTATTGCAATTTTACTAATTTATTTACTTACGTTGTTTCTTATCTGAAAATATTGTGGGACCATTAAAATAAAAATACTTTTTTCTCACTGTAATACGGCTACAGTCAGCATTTCTTGCTATCTAAGACAAATAAATTCAAAAACCAGTTTCGCTACAATTAATAACCTTGCTATTTAATAGTGCTTCTCACATTTGCTTATTTTGAATTAACTGACATATTGGAGTCGATGGTAGCGACTGCAACATTGGCTGATGAATTGGCGAAAGTGGCTGCCAGTTCGAATTGGGCCTATGTACATTCCATAACACTCAGCAAAAACAGTCACTGTAAACTTTAAAAGAATGGAATGAACAGTGGGTTAAAATTGAAAAAGTTTACTTCCCCTTATTGTATGACAAACGGAAATGTACAATAATAAATCCAAAGCTAATATTTACGCGGTTTTGACAGGACATGGGAAATTTGGTGAATATTTGCCCTTTATTCAGCTTGGAGATATGAATTAGAACAACTGTATGCCGCTTACCAATGTACTACAAAATTGTCAGTCATATTCATATTTTCCGCAGTTTTTGAAGAAAAAATTTGGGAATTTGTGTTCAAATGCTAAGTACACTAGGTCCGTTTATGCTATAAAATAACACTTACAATACATTATATTATATTAGCTTGTATACTGTAACAACCATAATATGCAGTTTGGTAAATAATGTTAAAGTTTTTAGATAATAGGTAAATATTGTGATATTACATAATGCTCTGTATTGCCATTTACAGTCTCTCCTAGTATTACAACATTTAGAAGGAACACCGTGCAAAGACGTGCAACAGCAATCGTAAATTCTCCTTACAAGCAGCAAGTACATTGTGTCTCAATTATCCGCCTAAATACAGGTTTGACACATGTATGTGAGAGGCAAGAGTTACAAAGTTAAATTTTAAAGACTGTGATTTTTTTCAGGTTAAAGAGTTTTACTAATGTAAAATCAAAGCACGCCCTGTTTTATTTATCAAGGAGGCTCAACATTGGGCTTAGTTCAAACACCACGTGTTTGTATTAATTCGTAGGTATAACCGTTACTATAACAGGTAAAACAGCATTGTTTTAAAATCGGTATGCTTCCCACAAGCTCCTCTCAAAATATGGAATATTAAAAAATCTATCCTCACTTTATTCCAAATTTCAAAGTCAAAGTATACAATGTAATAGTTTCTCACTTAATATTAATATCCTGTTTTTCAGAGAAGTAAATCAAATTTACATTTAAGACACAAAAGTAAGATTTTATGCAAGTATATGTGTAATGCGTGTGCATTTAAAAAAATAAAGACAGACAAAACAAACAGGATGTATTTCTAGGAACTACAGTATTGCATAATCATGTTCAAAAGCATAATATATCAAACCTCTTTTGTATTTCCACAAATGCCATGCAATATTTTGTTGTGTTATCCTTAGCGGAGTGTGAAAACTTGGAATTTTATTAAATACCCGTATTACCAGGCTGACCTTTTTATTTTTTCTAATATTCTTGTCCAATCATTCACCCTGGTGTCGTGGTGTTTGTAATTATATATGCAAGGTCATAAAGACAAGTATACTGTCCCTTTAGCTCAATTAATAAGTTGTTTTCTGCACTACGGAATGAGTTTTCTAATACACTCGCTAGCGCTTGACGTTTGCACTGTCACTCAGACCAGTGGAGTCAAAAGAGACACCTAGTGCCTGAAAGCACGCATCTAAGGAATCTATTCTCGTTGCGTTGCCTAGTTATATATTATCGATTTCAGTGAGGTAATTAAAACATTACATACGCCCAGAAAATGTTTAATGGTTTCGAAAACACTGTAGTTCTGTAAATAGGGGCCGCTTATTTTAGCGCATACTGGTTAAAACACCATGTTTTGGGCTCTGTTAGTTAAATTCCAATGAGCACTTTTAACTTTGGTTACATATAAAAGGTAAATTGTTTCTTTAAACTTCACTGCAAACTTTGAACTTCCCATATTTGGAGGACTGAAACCCCCCTAGGACTTACAAACCAATGTCTAGGGGTCAGAAACCTGTCGGGGAGCCAACGGCACGAAACCAAAGAATGGAGAACCTGTTACGAGGGGTAGGCCCGTAACCAGGCATGGACATGAGGAAATGGATGATATGAAATGTAAGCCAAATTGATGATTGCAAAGGTGTTGATGGAGTAATCGGTGGAATGAGGACGACCCGGAGAAAAACCACCCAGACGCAGCTTCGTCCGCCACGAATCCTACATGCGGGCGCTTGAGATCGAACCCGGGCCGCCTAGATGGGAGGCGAGCGGTCTAACCACTCACCCACGGCGCCGCCCCTAATAAGAAGCATACCTAAAAAGAATCTATAGTATTGTAGCAGCTATCTCGTGGAGTGTGAATAGTGGACTTATAATTTCAAACAAGTAATTTACTTCAATACCTATAACTTTCTTCGACTTTGCTATTACTAATTCAGTAATCTTCATTTTAATTTCAGTGCATACGCCTATTCCACGTTTAGGTTCATGTAATTGCTAGGCGATAATCACATAACTCGAAAGCAGCGGAGATAAACGGAGTTTCAAACTCCAGCTGGTGAAAGTCACAAAAGTATGAATTTGAAACGTATTACTGCATTGCTGGTCAAACGGAGCCGCTAGTTACGGTTATTAAAGCCATCTGTCAACATCATTAGGAGTAGGCAGACGGAGGGACTTCCAGTAGCCCAAACACAGCATCGTAAGTACACCATAGTGAGCCTTTTCGTTTCCAGCATGACCCCTCTGAGGAAAAGATAAGAGGGAGACGCGAAGGGCGACAAAATCTGGACGACAATGTGTACTAGCAAGGAACGATTTCTTAACGATTCCAACACGGCACCAATTCTGATGACGGGTAGCCCAGCTTAAGCAACCAGGAACTCAGGGCAATTTATAGCGCCCCAGAAAAGAGGCTCAGCAGTATCACAAAACGCAAGGTAAATATTTCCAGAACGCAAGTTCCACCGTCCTCCCGCGAAAGAACAACCGTTCGTCAGCTGGTTTCGCAACCTTGAAACACATGAGGTGAAATAGAGGAAAGCAAATGATGGGCAGGAAAATCCGGTAGAGGGGGAACCTCTCCAGCATTCACGTAGGTTAGAGTTGTCAAACCGGCACGAATCGAACGCAAAACTTACCGAAGGTGGTTGTAGAGCCATCTCACTTGGATCAGAATACAAGCACTGGAATTTTCACAGTCGGTGGTATCTAAATCAATATATAACGTTAAGTCTGTACACGAGGACAAGACTAAGCTGCCATTGCTTGGTTCATGCGTTCCATGTTATATTGCCTCAGAATTTCATGTTCTGAATCATATTAAGGCAATTTCTCCATAAACACCTACATAACATCAGCAAATTCATTGCATGTACGCGCTTCCAAATTGATGAACTGCCACGTCGGCATTTCCCGACCTCTAGCTTGTGTTCCAACTGCAATAATTCATCCTGTACATACAGCCAAACAATACTCGGAGATGCAATGCAGTGATATATTACTTAGGTTATAAGTTAAACGAAATATGTGGAAAGGATATTGTAAATAATTGAATTTGCGATAAAAATATGGACTCTCTAATCCTCTCTCATCAAAATATAACTTCAATGCTTTTAATTTTCACTTTTCTGGGAATATACAAAAACAAAACTGCAGCGATTAAGATCAAAGCTTTTTGGATGATTTGTCAAACCAACGCAAAGTTATTTTGGACCCCTTTTCGACGATTGGTTTTTAAATACGGCTGTTTAGTTTTATTATCGAGAAAGTAAGCAACTGGCATGCAGAAAGCTGACTGAAATACACACATTTATAAGGGAAGAATTTCTCTTCTCAGCAGGGTATCTAGCATAGTGACCTTCCAAATAAGACTTGTAACTACAGTATGTAGAGATAAAACAAGGAGGAAGCTATAGATAATACAGTAAACAGTTCCAATTTTTTTTGGAAAAAATATAAATATACACTAGGGTATATAGAAGAAATAAATCTTCAAATGTTAAACGGTAATGGGATTAAAAGTTTGCACTGTGATGTCATAAGAAACCACAAAGAATTAGCTCTCTACTCTAATTTTTACCGAAGGTATGTTTCATTTGCTGAAACTAAACACACAACGGAGCTGCAGCGTTCTGAGTTGTTAGATACTTCCTCACGAGTAGTGTAGCATATATCCAAGGGGTGGGGTAACTAGCAAATAACCATGGCTAAAATTAAACCAAGAACCAGTCTTAAATATAAGTATGAAGAAATCCTTGGAACTCCTGAAGATCTGAAGTTTACAACCCTCGCAGCATACAAGGTAGTAATACGTTGTTATTTGTGCACATGTACCTACTATTCTTAAACTGAAGGAGGAGAAGAACCGGTAATAAGCAAAATCTCATCCGCGGTTACTAGGAATATGGAGAAAGTTTGGCAACTTGTCTCTGAATCTCGACAGTAGATATGTCAAGAGGCAACTCCTCCGAGGTACTGATGTTAGAACTCGTTTCTTCTGCCTCCAGTAAATGTGGAGAAATGTTGGTGAATCACACATAGAGTCATATATACGTACAATTCTGGGTAGTGAACGTGCTATATTTAAGCAATAAAACGCAATGGCAGCTTCAAAACGCGGGAATTATCATTTTCCTATAATTTCCAGAGGATCCACATGTACTGCAAATGGAATTACTTGCTATACAAAGTTGTACGAACATAAAATGCTCGACGGAAAGGGGTTGAAGCTTATTAAATTATTGCCTAAGAACTCATTTTCCAAATTGTGAATATTTGTATCAAGTTTAATGACAATGTTTGGCTTCACATATATTGGCAAACAAGGATTCTCTAAAATGGTTTACCTGTATTAAAAACCAGCATCGCAGTAGATTACACGACGATCTTTTGGTTAATCTGTTAAGGCTGTGTGTAACATCCTTAGCAGCAGATATTGATGGAATCGTCCAAAGTAAAACACATCACCGAAATATAAAGGAAAAGAAGGCAATTCTAGCTGAAGATGAGAAAGACCTTGTGTTTACACACATTCAATTACGGCGCAAAGCGGCTTACCCCAATGGTTCATACGGAGTGGAATTTGTTGCTCCGCCTTACTTACTGCTCCTTTAATATGTAATTGCCTGCTGTGCAGTTTTAAAAACTAAAATTTATAAAACTGATCACCGATTCTAACATTAAAGAGAATGTCTTGAATAGTCAACAATCAATCAATTGAGTTATTGAGTATTTGTTACAAAAACGTGAATGCATTCGCACGTAAATAAAATATTAAAATAGAAAATTTAAGATACACATTTTTTGTGATATAAATGGCTTTATTATGTGACATTTTAATCAAAATCGTTAGAGCCATTTTTAAGAAAAACAACATTTTCGAAAATGTTTCCATGTAAAGGGTATTTAGGGGAGGGGAGATTTTCTTGAAAATCTTCGAGTCACTGCCTTGGAAGATACCAAATTTAAGTACCAAGTTTGGTATTTAACCGTCTTTTCGTTTTTGAGCTATGCTTTCCATAGACACACACATACACACACGCGGACCTGTTTCTGAAAATGTTTTTTTTTTTTTTTGGATTCAGGGGGTCCTAAAACAAGTATTTTCTTTGAAATCTCGACATCGAATTTTGGGTAGAACACAACACTTCTCTATTCCTATGAACATTGTACATACGGGGCTAGAGAAAGTAAAAATAAATAAATAAAAATGTATCGGTACGAATATTTGCTGCTATCGCTAGCGTTGATGGAAGATCTGGGTATTGAGGCACCAAAATATACTAATAAGGTTATAGAAAAAAATACAATACAGAGAGAAGTGCTAACAAATTAAATAGTAGTTTGTGAGAAGGTATCAAAAGGAAGTGTTAAACCAATAGGTGTATATTTCGGGTTAAGGAAATATCAAACTCTAAAAGTAACAAATGAAGACGACAAATGCCACCTTGAAACTAAGGCTAAAGAGTACTATGTCCTCATACAACCTTTTATATGTATATTAGAGAGATTTTGAGATTTTAAATTGTAATTTCGTGATATTATTTTCATAGATTCACACAACTCACGGATAGTTTCGAAATAATGTTTTTATAGTAAGGAATGAGTAATGCATCTTTACTTCTTCCATCTACCAGGTACATAATAGGTGGAGAAGTTTTGTGTTCCATCCCAAAATACAACACCAAGGTATCGCCGGAAATACATATTTGAGGGCACCTGAATAAATAATAGCTTTTTAGGAACAGGTCTGAGCGTGCATCTATCTGCGTGTGTGTGTGAATAGCATAACACTAAAACAAAATGTCACTTGAATATCAAAATTGGTATTTAAATTCATCATTTCCTAAGGAGTGTATCATGGAGATATTCAAGAATTCTCCTTACCCCAAATTACAATTTATCTTTTGTTATTATGAAATCGCTCTATCGATTTTGATTAAAATACCAATGTTTAAGCTATATTCATGAAAATGAAATCCATATCTTGAACTTGCTAGGAATGGTTTCTGAAGTCAAATTTTGTCTGGACAACTTTTGCATAACTGGTAAACCGTAAGAGTTAGAGAAAAACTTACTACATAAAAATATTGTAGGTCCCGTTAAATCAGACAATTTATTATTTACCTATAATTTTTCCCTCAACTTTCTTTTATAGTTTCAGTAAAACCCCACCCTCTGCTAGGCACTGAGCCCAAATTCCGTCGGATAGGATAAGATACGGTCGGAGGGCACCGAGGTTATTGCACCTAAGCCCCACAAGGGGACGCCCCCGTGTGGGAGGGATGAGTTTAGAGGATACAGTGGGTAGTCGGAACCAGGAGTGACGGCACTGCAATGACAGGGTCCCTACAGTTTACATATAGAAGCACAGTCGGAGGCATGCGGAGGCTCCTGCCCCACATAGGGTCCAACGCCACACCAGAAATTGTCCTTATCCCGGCAACCAGCCGAATTCTGGAGACGGAAATAGTCACATTGAGCATTTTTTTTCTCTGCCACGCCGCACCGAGCAATATTTTCTACCCTGAAAGAAACCAACGAGATGAATGATGAATCACATGACAATGGAAACTACATGGAGGGGCAGGAAATTCGGGGGATGAAAGAAACCTAACCAGCAATCGCCTAGCAACCCGGGGAAACTCCGAAAAAACATCCATGGGTCTGGTAGGCTGGCAACGGGAAACGAACCCACAACCTCCCGAATGCGGGACGCAACGAAACCGCCTGAGGCATCCCGCTCGGTCAATATGCCTCACTTCGTCGGATACAATTTATCATGATAGATTTATGGTTTCACTTTAGAATTTAGATTGTGTCTCGCCTCCAGTAAACATTGCCAATATTGATATAACTGCAAAAAATACTACATTTTAAACAAGAAATGGAAGATTATAGTAATTTGCTAAACCAATGGTTCCCCTGGTGTTCTTTTCAAGTTACACTCCCATAAAGTTAGAAAAGTGTTTCTCATACTGATGGAGGTTCTACGGCAGACATTACACTTATTGCGATTCATATGATATGGGCTATTATAGTGACAATATAAATTAACAAAGTCTTTTAAATAACTGAAATAGATTGCTGGTTTGATATGATACAAGAGTCAACTTAAACACATCGGTTTGATCGTTATTGACCTATGTTGAGGGTAGCATCTTCTCGGACGAGAGCAGCAGCGATCGGATGTCGCCCTCCGTGGTGTAATGGTTACCATGCTGACTTCATATACACAAGGTCGCGGAGGACGATGGATTTTTTCGGGTGTAAGGGAAGGGAAATAAAGCCGTTGGTCCCGTGTCGTAGATTTACGGCACGTAAAAGAACCTCAAGCCTGATAGAGAGGCCTCTGAGCAAAATAAAGCGGTCTTTCACGCCCAATATAGAATGGGACGCTGAGAACCACAGTAGTTAAAGAGCGTCCATAAATAACACGACATTTACATTTAGCGATCGGATGTCTGCTGCTGATGCTGAAGGTTGTGTAGTACCGGACAGTGCTTACTTCTCTGGTTTCCTTTCTTTGTGAATTGAGTGGTGGATTTATTATCACGTATTGTGTGTTCTTGATATATTCTGATCATCAGTAGCATCCAGTGTAAACACACTCAGAGATGCATGTGACCAAACCAAGCCACGTTAGTGTGATGAGCTCTACATATTGAAGATCATTTAGATACGCACCATCTTGCGCGTAAATATAAATTGGTATATAAGTTGTCCAATCGTGCTATTTCTGAACAGCTGCTTCAAGCTCACCAGGCACGTATTACCGACACATGGGATACTAAATTCTCTAACTTCAACGCTTGTTATCGCAGGCGCCGCAATTGAAGATGTTCCTGGAACTAGCTATTTACTACCCCACCGATATCTATAATAGGCGCTATTTATGCGGATTTGCTGGGTCTGCTACCGACTCGAAGGACAATGCTGCAATTGGTGCCGATTGAGGCGCAATCTACACCACTCAGTCCTCACTACTTTGCAACGCAGCATCTGGTAGTGTGCTTGCAAATAGACGTGATCACTGTAAAGACGATGCGCATGAATTGATGCTGGAGTTGGCTGGCAAGTTGCAAGCACGTTGTGAGCATTAGACTGTACAACACCATAATACTGTGAGTATCGCTCTTCGTTACACATAGTGGAGATAAAAATATACTAAACAATGCCACCAGTAAATTACAAGGAAGAATCTTTCACAAGCAAACACGAGAAGTGATTGCTCACGTGTATCATTTTATGATGATAGAGGCTGCTGAAGTGACCCCTATTAAATTAAAGTCTGCACAGAAAAGTAGGAGCAGCCACCATTGTGGCATTTAGCTCTTCCGTAGAATTAAATCTGAATTAGAACGCATACAGTTAGGCGAATGTGACCTTTCTCAACACCTAGCAAAGAAAACATCTTAAAAAAGATCACACATTTATCTACACCATGTTAATTGAGATGAATATTAACAGAGCTTGTCTTATTACATTTTCCTTGCAAGTAGTAGGGAAATAACGGAGTACACTAGGCTAAAGTGATAGTCAAATATTTTAACAATTATTACAGAAAAACAAAAGAGGTATGAAACAAAAGATGACTTCCCGTTTGAGAAAAATTTAAGCAGTCTAAAATTGAAATCAATAACAAGAAATATCGTGGAAACGATTAATTCGACAAAAACAAATTATATGATATAAACTGTGTGCTGAAACGAGCTCTATATTTTTGTGTAGTAAGTTTTTGTTTATCCTTTACGGTTTACCAGTTATCCAAAAGTTCAGAATGAAGAGACCTTCAGAGGCTATTCCTAGAAAATTCAATATATACATTTTGTTTGTCCAGAAAATACCTTAAACACATGGTATTTTAATCAAAATCGTTAATCGTTGGAGCCATTTATGAGAAGAATAAACATTTTCGAAAAATGTTACATGTAAAGGGTAATTAAAAGGCGGCGATTTTTTGAACATTTTAAATATCAACTTTACTATTTCAGCCTTACTGTCCCCCTATCTACACACACAAACGAACAGTTTTCCAAAAATTCCTTTTTCTTGCATTTTATGGATTCAGCGAGTCTCAAAAGCCTGTATTTCAATAAAAATCTCGGTATCGAATGTTTGGGTGGAATACAACCATCTATGTCTATCTACATACGTACTAGATAAAATAATAATAGAGTATATTATAAATATTTTGACAGCATAAATGCACGCAGAACGATGCCTACTATAAATAATATGGATGTGTTTGTTGTGTCATTACGGTTCTCCTGTACATACTGCATGGCTATCGCTTCTAGCTTCCGCCTCTTTCGACCACTCCCTGTACTGTGCAACTTAAGTGCTCTCATTTATTTGCAAAAATAATACCAAATAGTGACCAACACCAACCTCACCAATGAACCCTACTTCATATGGATTTGAAGTCTGTACCGGGCTGTGATCTCTGTGATTTTCGAAACCTGACAGATCTCTACTTTTTGGCTTCAAGCGCAGGGTGGCATTCTTGGAATATTGAATATCCCTAGGGCTTACTTTGGAGCTCATTATTTGATGATGCCTGTAATCTAGTGTCCGTCATTAGCGTTGCGGAAGAAAATGCTATATCGCATTGGGTAACTCTTACTTGATTTATTTGCATACCTTTGAACTTTTCCAGTATTTCGTCAATTATTGTTTATATAGCATTTATTTATTGCTTTGAACATATAATATTCTGATAGCAACTAGATTACCTTAAGACTTTATCCGTGATCTCAATTTTGTCTTTTTGCTTTCTCTACACGTACTATGTACATATTGTATAGAGAAGGTATTGTAATGCATCCAAAAATTTAGTGCCGAGATTTCACCGGAAATACATGTTTTGGGTCCCCCTGAATAAAAAAAAAAGCATTTTTTGAAAAAGGTCTATGAGGGTTATGGGTCTGTTTGTGCGTTGGGGACAGCATAGCTAAACAACGAAAAGACCGTTCAATAACAAACTTGGTATTTAAGTTCGGTAACTTCCAGGGATGCGACACGAAGAGTTTTAAGAAAATCCCCCCATCCTCAACTACCCTTTACATGGAACTTTTTTCGAAAACTTTGATTTTCTGAAAAATGGCTCTAACGATTTTGATTAATATATCGTATATTATAGACCTGACAAACAAACTGTATATCTTGAATTTTCTAGGAATAGCCTCTGAAAACTACTTTATTCAGGCTGAATTTTACAGAATTATGGTAGCTGCTAAACCGTAAGAGATGGACAAAAACTTACCACACAAAAGTGCAGAGCACGTTAAAACACACAATTTATGTTATTATACATGTTTTTGTTGAGTTGATCGTTTTTGAGAAATTCCTTGTTTTTGGTTTCAGCTTTGAAAAACTTATACTTTTCTCATACAGGGTTTTGTCAATTCCTGTCCATGCAAACAAAAGAACTTCAGTCAAAAAGCAACCAGCTTTTGACTATCACTTTAGCCTATGGTACTCCCTTATTTCGCTTCTACGTACAAGGAAGCAAGTAATAAGGCTATTTCTACTAATTTTTTTCTCGATTAGCATGAAGTAAATAGAAGCATAAGCTTTCTAACAATAATTTGTTGCAGAGATGTAGAGAAAGTCATGTGACTGGAACACATTCAAATTATTTTAACATGTTTATTATGTGGTAGAGTGTAATATACTTTTACTTTCTCTAGCCCGTATGTACAATGTACATACATAGTGGATAGAGAAGGAATTGTATTGCACCCAAAAATTCGATGTTGAGATTTCACCGGAAATATATGTTTTGGGGTCCCTTGACTCCTTAGAAAAAGGCCCATTTGTGTCTGTGTGTGCCTGTCGACAGCATAGCTCAAAAACGAAAAGACCGTTAAATACCAAACTTGGTATTTGGGTTTGATACCTTCTAGGGATGCGACACGAAGTTTTTCAAGAAAATCCCCCCACCACAAGCTACCCTTTACATGGATAAATGTTCGAAAATAAAATGTATATTTTGATTTTCTGAGAATAGTCTCTGAAGACTTGTTTATTCTGGATGAATTTTGCCCAATTTTTCTTAACTGCTAAACCGTAACAAATAGACTGCACAATAAACGTATATTTCGTCAAAAGCACACAAATTATGGCCTTAATGTTTTTGTTGTGGAGGTAATATTTTCACAGATGTTCCTTTTTCAATTGTAAAGTACTTATACTTTTCTCAGACTGGAAGTATCCGTTTTCCTTTTGTTCCACTTCTGGCCAAGCAAAGAAGCGATTTGCAATGACAATCGCATAACGACAGCTTTTAAAACATTTGACTATCACTGTAGCATTGCACATACCTTTAGTTCTCTTCTCCTTATAGCAATTACTTAATTTTTACTCACAGATTCTGCTAATGTTTACCTTGATTAGCATGGTGTAGAAAGAGGAAGAATCTTTTGTAAGAAGTTTGTAGAACAGGCAGAGAAAGTCATGTGAGAGTAACATAAAATATTTTTTTTAAAAAAGTTGCAAATGAAATAGATATCGGATTAAAGCAAATTCCTTACAAAAAAAATGAATTTGTAGTGGCATTCCTGGCAACACAATGTTATAGTCTGAATGTTTTTTTGGGAATCCTTATGAAAAGGTCTTCTGCCTTCCCATCCTTCTTCTCAGATTTTCAGTTACTTTCTTTATTAAATCATTTGTTGCGCAGTGTACTACTCTATTAGTACTGTCCAGCCGAAACTCTGACGAAGCAAATCCTCGCGTAATTACAGAAAACTATAATGCAATTAATAATCGTCACGATTCCATTGCGATTACATATTCCTGTTAAAAGTTACTCTAACTTGTTTATAGTATAATTTAAGCTGTTTTATGCACTTTGGTTTGATTTATCTTCTATTTATACAAAGTTACGGATAGAATAGTAATCTGCAATTGCGTGTATGTATTTGTAACGTAATGTTGATGTGTGTTCACGAAAACATCTTTTATAAGAAAATAATAGCTGGTAGACAGAAAGGGGTCAGTGAGTGCTCTATCAAGTTCTGTTGATCGTAAGGGGGAATCAAAAAGGTATCCAACATATTTTAAGTGAAAGTTGAGCGTAGCTTCATAACCAGCAGGGTAAGACGTAATTAAAATTTGTAAGGCACATGGTCAGACTTTGAAGCCTATGAGATTAAATTTGCAAGAGTCGTTATGCTTTTCAACTGCAGTGACGCTTTTAAGCTGACGAATCATAAATTACAAAAATGTGAAAAGTGACATAAACTTGAAGAATATAAAAGGATGTAAATGCTATAAATAAGTCAGTGGGTATGTGATGTATGTGAAGTTAAATCTGCGAATGCCAGTGTAATAATATGACGTCAAGAACAAAATGAAATCTAAGACAGTTAACTTCCACAGTCTGCGTAATCCATTCACTCCTAATAAGTGTTGTGAATAGTAACACATCTACGTCAAGTGATGGAAATCATTAAACCTAAAGTGCTTTACTAGTGCAAATAAAAGTAACTATTCAGTGTTATTGTGTTGGACATCCAGACCGATATCGCAATGAGTTCTTCATTGTATACCCTACCAAATTTAGCAGGCTGGTGAAGCACTGTAATAGTCGAACCCAGGAACGATACATTGCAGAACCAAACAAAGAGGACTGCGTTCACCAATGATCAGAATTCCAAGTTTATTGATTTCTTTATTATGAGGAAGAAACCGTCACGTAATTACAATGTTTTCAACTGAGGGTCATAAAAAATAAAGGAAAGCCGAGCTATAGCATACAAATTAGTGACTGTTTTTTCTCCAAATCTTCTGCCTTTGTATTTAAATGTTTAATTTATTTTTTGTTTATATATATATTTTTACGTAAGCTTTCAAGAGTATTCTACGAATACGAATTCAATACGACGGAATACTTCGATTTTTATATACCTCAATTATATTTTTGAAAAATAAACATGGGATATTCGGTTTTAGAGGACATTTTAATCAAAATATAAGCAAAATTCTTGTAGTTTTCAGGATACTTTGAGACGAGGTGAAGACGAAGAACTCCTAGTTAGCCTGTTCTTCATAATCCTCCTTTACCATGTCACTTAGATGCTTCTATATCGACAACATGGTATATTACATTACACAATCGGCTTTTATGCTTAAGAATGTGGCCCTGAATGCTATGATGTTATATTACAATTTTAGCCGCGCGTAGTACTACTGCATTAATGTACAACAGGATTGGTATGTTAGTTTTTAAAATTAATAAAATATTCTCATTTGTTTGATATTTACAACAGGTTATCTCTCTCATTTAGCAATGATAGTGCCATGGCCGAGTAATTAGACCAATCGCCACCTACTTAAAAGCGGCGCAGGGGCGGGTTATCTTCGGGTTCTCCAGTTTTGCTCACCATCGCATTCCATCGGTGCTTTTCATTCCATATATCATCAGTGCCATAGTAGTAAAAGCGGGCGTAAACAATCAGTAAAGTGGCTCAATTTCTGAATTCCACTAATTTTCCAGTTTCAGAAAGGAATATATCTTGAATATATTTTTGTGAATAATAATTGTGACACGACTTTAGAATGGCTGAAGTCAAATAAGCTATAAATTAAGTCTGTTTAAACATACTTCCTTGTTCATTTATATACCACCTTTTACATATAAGTTATACCGGGGGCTTTTCCTTTGGAGCAATTTCCTCATGGCAATGATGTTCTCCCGTTTGCTGCTTGTGTTAGTCTTTGGATTGTTTTCAATTTTACACACATATTCGCGTTCTTTTTCTTACTTTCAGACTTTAGGGAATATAAGGATTAATCTTGGCTAGATGACAATTACCAGCTTCCAACAGGGAATCTAACCTGTGTTCTCTGTAATATGGATGCTATCAAGCTAGACACTAGACCATAGAGGCAGGCTAACTGCTTAAACAGAGATAAGGTTGGAAAGCGAAATCTGAAAGCAGTTTTCAATTCAACTAACATTTACACAATTACGAATGAAAAAAATCAGATTTCTAACCTGAGTTAGAGATTAACTAAGTGCTATTATCACCTTTACTGGGAAGTGGCCAAAGCAGAATACTCATTAGTTAAATTGTATCGCGTTATTACGTATGTAATGTGAAACTACCTGGGGTCATCCCTTAAGTTTCGACTAATGTTTCTGAGCTTTAGTGCATTAACCGAGCATCACATTTCCATGAGTTAATATGCAGTATACCTTTAATAAGAGCCAAAAAGGAATTCATTTGTTATTTCTAGTCGCAAATTGCAGAAACATCTATATTTATTTTCTTTAAGATTTGGTTTTTGTTATGACAGCATTCTGCAATGTTGGCATTGCGCATGGGTTGAAGAATTGCATTTCATATCTTTAAGATTTTCTCCTCGTGTTTTATTTTAACTGTGCATAAGCGCGGGCGTATGGTTCACAATGTAGTCATAGGCATAACGAAAATATGTTGTAGTGGGTTTTTTTGATCTGTAAACTGTATACGGAAATCTTTGGAGTATACCATAGATTTAAAATTGAATAACATAATGTGTAATATAAACATTCTGCTAGTCTTTGTTCATAAATAGAACATAAAGGTCTTGTACGAAGAAAACAACCAATCAGCGTTTTACGTCAGCATTTCAAATGTTGTGGCACTGCCAAATGGAAAAGCATAAAGGTTATTCAACAGTTAGCAGAAAGCATATAATCTCGCTATCGTGTGTTGTTCAGAAGCTAGCAATGTATGGCTAAAATCACATAGGTTTGCCTCACGCAGTGCATTGCGCGGCTATGTGATGTGAATACCTGTGTTGAATAACCTCGGCGCAAAGTCATGCGTTTATATTGCGTTTGTGCTTACTTTGCACTGTGGAACATTTTTGTAGTGTTTAACGCCCGCATTTGCTACACTGGCACCACACTGATGATACAAGGAATGAAGATGGAGCACCGGTGGAATGTGATGGCGGGGGAAACCGAAGAACCCGCTTTGTCCACCACAAATCCCACATGTTGTCGTCAGGGATCGCACTCGGGCCGCTTTGGTGAGAGGCGAGTCGTTTGATACTGTGGTGTGGTGTCTTAACGTTTTCAATATAGCGAACACCTGCCGAATGTGTTGACTTGCGGATTATTAGTAAATCTCTATTCATATAAATTGTGAAGAATAGATGATATACTGTGTCGTTTGCTAATCAATTTAAAGTTAGTATTCACTATTTACGTTAAAATGACATTCTTGATAGCTATCCAACTTAATCAATTTAAAGTTTAACGTAGTTTTTAGTTTAATAAATTATTAATTAACTATCATAAAATTAATTACTACATTAATAATGTTTAAAGTTCAATTTAGTTTAACTTAAAATTAGTATTCGTTAAAACGACATTCTTGGTAACTATCCAAGTGAGGGCTTTTAGGATAGCACGTTCGCACGGACGTACTGCCACAGACATTGACATATACGTGAACATTTCACTAAAATTACTTTTTTGTATTCAAGGGAATCCCTGATTATCTGAAATCGTAATAAATGCATTGTTGTCAAAGTACACAATAAAAAGTAACAATTCTGTATAATTAGTTGTATAAAGCTATAAAGTAATAAGTAACGAAATTGTGTTACTCTTAAATGTCCCAATTTTAGCTATGTTATTCAGTATTTTATGAATAAGGTAGCAATAAAGACCAAAATGGAACTTGGGTTTTACTCTTTCCAAAATTAATTAGTACACTTTTCATTTTTAAAAACCGGATCGTATTAAGATCTGAAATATTTGAACGGAGGTATTTTTTTATTACGTATGCTATAATAGTAATATGTTAAAACAAATGTTTTCATACTTGCCAGCCTTCGGTATAAAATAACGCTGACACTATTGGGCATAATTGCCTGAAATTTTCTTAACAGTGTATCATAGGCAATGAATAGGGATAGCATCTTTGGAACCGATATAGGGACACGTGTGGATACCAATTGCATACCTACCGAGTAGAGACCGACCTGCATTTGCGATTGCACGCACCACATGCCAACAACCTGTAGTAACGCGTTGGGGAACATGGCTCGACACAGCAGTATACCATGCTGTACACTACAATACTGTTTTGCAGGTAATTTATGCCTTTGATGATAGTGTGTATGTTCTTCAATCAAGATTGTAAAATATCTTGCTTAAAATGGATTACATGAAGATTTGCCATTCATGCAGAAGAACTTTACAGATATATCTACGACAGTAATAAATTTGGAAGCATCGGACATGGAAATGCCTTAAGTCCTGAAAGCGGTCGAAGAACTGTGCAAATAGTTAATCTGAGGCCCGTAACACCTGCTATAGACCGTGTGGAAAAGAAATTGAAAAACAGTGTTTGGAAAACGTGTCGGATTTTCAATAATGGATGAAATACGAAATGTGCAACGAAGTGTTGCTACGGAAATGATTGCCAATGAAGTATCTCACCTATGTGCAGTTGATGTATCCTATTTCTATTTTGCACCACTCACATTTTGTGAAGTGGAGCGAAGTTTTTCACAATATAAAGCCTGTTTCCGTACCAATCGGAGACGATTCACATTTTTTTTTTTAAACAGTAACGGAGTCTGATCAGGACTCTGGTACTGTATCCCTATTTACATTTCCCCCCGTAGGTTTTACTGATTACTGGTTTACTGGTTTTACTGTTTCTTTTACAAACATATACACATTGCACAAACATATAACACCCATGCCTAAGGCGGGACTCGAACCCACGATCCCCAGCCCACGAAGCACCAAAGCGAGACGCTTGATGCTATGCATGTATGTTTTTGTGCATTTTAGTCTATATATCTTGAGAGAAAATGAAACGGATAATGATGCTGATGACTTGTTGCACAACAGCAAATGAATGCATGTAAATATTAAAATTGCTAGTTCCCTTAAAGCAGAGGCATCTATATTTACCAATCACCCAACTTCAATTGCCTTCCACTGCTAGTGGAAACATCAAAATCTACCACGCAATCACTGCCCCATTTTCCTTCTATTAGTACCACTATGTACACACTGCATTGTTAACACATTACAACTATATACCATGCTGCGCTAACTTCGATTCTGTCCCGCTATCGGTCCCCAAGATGCTATCCCTAGAAATGAATAAGGAGGAAGGTTTTAAGATTTACATAGTTTTTCAAAATATAGTTATATACACACAAATACCATTCTTTCACAAAACCTGATTATTTAAAAATATTTAAAATGTATGAGACAGTTGCTTCAAAATTAACTGATTTTGTATTCTTATACGCCCAAAATCAAAGGATTATGTGAAAATATTATAAACACGTTTAATTTTGTGTTTCTATCTACAATTATAATGCTGAAAATACATGATTATGAATACTGATTTGTAAACTATTGGAACCTGGTCATACATTAAACCATTTTTGTGGGTAAAACGTTGGATATTCATATTCTCAGCAGCACTTTAGTTTTCCGAATGGAGTAACAAACTCGAGAGTTTTTCCTTTAGATAGCTTATTTTGGCATAAGTTAATGAATTTTCCTTGGATTAAGCAACAAAGTAGTGGAGTTTAAAATATGTTGATGGGATTAAAGACTCAATTGTTTAACATTTTCATATATTCAATTATGTACTTGTATATAATTTTGAAGTCCTTTAGCCCAAGAATTTAAAACAAAAATACAATAGGCATGAATTTTTTCCACCGCTTTCCTTTAGAGAGGTCGCCCTTTCTATTGTGTGTATGTGTGTGTGTTTTTCATTTTTCGTACTGTAAACCATATCAAAAATAGCCTGTTTCTGGGATTCAGGATATGATACTGTTTTAAATACTCATTATTTAACCAAATATATGTATTTGAACACCAATAAAGGTATTTAATGAATGTACAAATTAATTCGGCGTTCTCATATTCACCACAAGGAAGGAGAAAATGTCTATACAGCTTGACCAAATAAAATTGGAAGCTGTATGAGCAGAAGGGAAAAGAAACGTGTGTATTATAAATATTGTGAATTAAACGTTTCCTGAAAACAGGAAAAAACATTTGTTTACCTCAATAATAGGGTGATATCTGTATTCATGACATTGGCATTAAAATGAAAAACCAATATCTTTTGAAGAATTGATATACGTTTAGATTGTCGTAGGACTTACGGATATTCAAGTGATCCTTATGATATGCAAAATCTTTGTTCATATTAATTTTGAATGTGCCTCAGATATAAGATAATGTTGGAATGTGATAGGTACTAATGAATTATAATATTTTATAATATTTAACACCCAATTTCACTACTCTGGCACCGCAGGTATGACGTTGATTATATATGTCGAAGATGGAGCACCAGTGGAATAGGATGGCAGGGGAAACCGGAGAACCCGGAGAAAACCCGCCCCTGCACCACTTTCTCCACCCCAAATCCGACATGCGGTCGTTTGGGATTGAACGCAGTCCACCTTAGTGAAAGGCAAGTGGTCTAACCATTTTGCCACGCCGCGACCTTATATAACACATTCGAAAAAGCTTCTCCCATACTTGTATTAAAAGCGGAAAATGAACTGATCAATAAACACTTAATAAACATGTCGTAAATGAAATTCTAAATGTTTCCAATTTAATTTAACTTTCTAATTGTAGAATAGCGTCTGAGCAATTATTCCCATGCAGATTTATAAATAACATGGTATGAATAACAGGAAAGAAGAAATATGTTTTAAAGCCAGTAAAAAGAGTCTCATAAAAAGATCTACTCCAATTTAGAAGAGCTAAAACCCTGTCGCATAAAAACTACCTTGTTCTGTCCTAAATACAACGAAGTCTCAACAAAATTAGAGTAGGAGAATAGCTTTCCTTTTTAACAACCTAAGAGACTGTTAAATAGAAGAATTCATTTTATGTAGTTTTTCACTTACACTACCTATGATTACAGTTTTTATGATTATCTAAATGATATTGTGCTGTTGAATATTTTTTTTTTTTTGGCTTTCAGTCTTAGATTTCTTTCTGGTATTCTTGGATTCTTATAATTTTGTTTAATATAGATGCACAGATTGCTATTAGAGAAATGCTCTGTTATGGAACAATTAAGTATTTCAGTAAACAAATTATAGGAATAATAGCAAAAGTAAAAGATGTAGCCTATCTTTTATAATGCAACAAAAATCCGACATTCTCATGGAGTATGGAAAGCGTAGGAAGAATGCAGTTCTTTCTTGTATGATTGGTGCATGCGGAAACATATCTCAATAGTCGTCAACCATCTCGGCAAATATTTATTAACTTCTTCAAGCAGATACGCGAAACAACACCTAGAAAATGTAAAAGAAACAAATAAGTGACTGGAGAGGGGTCAGAAATTAACGTTTTGGCTACTGTTGCAGTAGATTCGTAAATTAGTTCACGCGTAAACGCTAGTGGAAGTTGCATGAGTCAGGCAAGTGTACTTCGCATTCTCCATCGACATAGGTTGCATTCGTAATCACATCTGTTTCCATCAGGAGCTGCATGGAAACGATTCTTTGAATCGTGTTAACTTTTGTGCATGCGCATTTGGACATGATACTCCAAATTCATCATGTATCTTGTTTAGTGATGAAGCAACATTTACTAATCATGGCCAGGTAAACTGTAGAAACATGCACTGTTGGTCTGTTGACAATCCCGTTGACTCCATGATTTGGAACGACAGCGTCCATGGAGCTTAAACGTGAGGTTTGGGATAGTGAGCCATCAGTTTATAGGCTGAACTCGCACAAGTATTGTAGCCTCCTAACAAACCATCTTCCACAGATGCTAGAAGACGTTTCTGTACAGACTAGCAGAAACCTGTGGTACCAACATGTTGGTTGTCTAGCTCATAGTGAATGAATTACTACAGTTTGTCTTCACGGATTATTTCTAAACCGTTGGTTTGGACGAAGAGGACTTGTATCTTGGCCGGCCCGGTCACCAGGTTTGACTCCTTTAGTCCTCTTTCTGTCATGAATGCTGAAAGAACACTGTTTCAAAGGACATATCAACTACACAAAATGATTTTAAACAACATATTTCTGTTAACTGCTCTGAAACTTCCTCTGAAACACTAGAACATGTGCAGCAGTCTTTCTATAGCACATGGTGGTAATTAAGAACCCAACATTTGAAGGTCAATTTTCTCTTTACTTATCAGTATCCAGAGTAGTAGGGTATTCTCTTTTGTTTTTCTTTAGTCTGTGATTCCATTGGTTGTACAAGTGTGGGTGTGTAAAGGTTTCAAAATAAGATTTCTCTTAATTTTCTTGTACTAGAATCCTACGAAAAACACAATTGACATTCTATTTTACTCTACCTTTATTTTGTTGATGTAAGTAGGCATTGTTCCTTTGAAGTTTTATCTTTGCTCAAAAATACTCTTTCTCGGTATTGTTAAATCCTTTATAGTCTAAAAGTACAAGCCCCTGTCTACCAATCAATGTCTTAAAACCGCGCATCAATAGCACTTACCATTTCCGAAATATTTGGGTTAGAAATTTTAGGTGCTTCAGCTTGTATATTATGTTCTGCTTTGACTTCCCGCGTATCATGGGTCAAGGCTTTGGTTTTAAGAGTGGAGTTATAATAGGTGCTAATTTTCTTGAAAAGAGAGAGATCATACACTATTGTTAAATGCAATAAATCCATACAAATTGAAACAAACACAATTTTGTCGTTAATTGTTGCTGATTAAATATGATAACATCAGTTGTGTATGTAAAGTGAATTAACCAAAATTATACTAAAGATAACCAAAATTATTGTTACCGTTACTATTCCGATAATGGAAATAATAGAAAGCATTTTAAATTCCAGAATTGTAATTCCAACACTTTTGGGACTCATTTACCGACCCGTACTTGTTGTTTATGCTGGAACCACTTCCTCGCCGTTGAGGACATACATTGCATCAATGTTACACCGGAGACGAAGTAGTAATTACTACTCGGAGTTCGTATTTCTTACCTTTTAGTGTTTGCAGCCGATGTATATATATCCGCCAAATTTGAAGTAGTTGCCGTTATTATGAATTCATCACCTTTCTCTGCGTTTCGAGCCTGCAGCTTAGATGTACCCGCCATACACTAGAGACGAAGTAGTTGCCGCTATTATAAAGAGTTCATCTTTACGTTTGAAGCCTTCAACTTAGATATACACATCTTTCACCGAAGACGAAGTAGTGGCCGCTATCCTAATGGCTACCTGTCTTTTCGTTTGAAGTCTTCGGCTTAGATACATAAGTTACACCGCAGTGACCTGATAATGAGCGGCCCAGAGAAACTTCCGTGCGTTTTTCCACTAGGCCGGTACCTATTTACTTTCTCCATACGCACTATGTACATAGTGTATAGAGAAAGTATTGCACTCCACCAAAAATTCGATACCGAGATTTCACCGGAAATATATGTTTTAGGGTCCCCAATATCCAAAAAAAGCATTTTCACAAAAAGGTCCGTGTGTGTGTGTGTGTCCGTGTGTCCGTGAACACGATAACTCAAAAACGAAAAGTCGGTAAAATACCAAACTTGGTATTTAAGTTTAGTATCTTCCAGGGATGCGACACGAAGCTTTGAGAAAAATCCTCGCACCCCCAACTACCCTTTACATGGAACTTTTTTATAAAATTTTGATTTTCTCAAAAATGGCTCTAACGATTTTGATTAAAATTTCGGATATTAAACATATTTACCTGACAAATGAAATGTATATCTTGAATTTTCTGGGAATAGCCTCTGAAGAGTGGTTTATTCTGGATGAATTTTACTAAATTTTGAATGACTCCTAAACCGTAAGAGATGGACAGAAACTTACTATACAACAAATGTAGAGCACTTCAAAACACACAATTTATGTTATATACATTTTTTTCGTGGAGTTCGTCGTTTTTGTGACATTCCTTATTTTTGGTTTCTGCTATGAAAAACGTATAATTTTCTCATACAGGAACTTGTCAACTCCTATCCATACAAACAAAGGAACTTCATTGACATAGCAACCAGGTTTTGACTATCACTTTAACCTACGGTTGTCCCTTATTTCGCTTCTACTTACAAGGAAGCGAGTAATAAGACTATTTCTGCTAATTTTTTTCTGATTAGCATAAAGTAAATAGAAGTATAAGCTTTTTAAGAATTATTTGTTGCAGGGATATGGAGAAAGTCATGTGAACGGTACACATCAGATTTTTTATACTTGCTCTCGCAAGTACGGAAATGGATAGGCCATTTACGCGCATCAACCTCGTAGGGTGATGACTACCGCAGCTCTCAGGAGGGGGGGGGGACAACTACCAATCACCTTCCACCAGTGATGAAGTAGGGGATATTTTCAAATCCTGGGCACGCAAAGAAACGGATTTGAATCGCATAGCAACCTCAGACACACACATGGACGTGTGCGTAAAAATCTGATGTGTTCCATTCCATGGCTTTCTCTACATCTCTACAACAAATTACCGTTAAAAAGCTTATTCATCTATCTACTTCATGCTAATTGAGAAAAATAGCATAAATGGTCTTATTACTTACTTTCACTTGCCAGTTTCCGTGGCCGCGGTCGTTAAATCGCCTAGCTTTGGTGCTTCATGGCACACGGCATCGTGGGTTCCAGTCCCGCCTTGGGTATGAGTATTTGTGTGTTTGTTAATGTGTATATGTGATATGTGTGTGAATTTGAAAGCAAACGGTAAATCAAATAGGTCAACAAAGGAAATGTAGGGAAACTGGAAAAAAAAAAGTACAGAGCCTGAGTCCCGACAAACCCCCGGTGCTATATATATTTTATAAAACCTGACCTCACGCATTGTGTTGCACGTCAGAGCTAATGGCAGCTGACTTTCCCAGCTCCACACCCTTCTCCCATGACATGCTTTCTGTTCTTCAGTTATCATGTAGTCGTTAGCGGTCAGTACTCCATTTTCATTTGCAAAGATGTAGATATATTTCAGCCAAGAAACACCTGGATGAAAGTGTCGAGAATCTTGAACGTTCGCCACGAACATCGCTCACACATTGGAGGAACCTAGGGAAAACATGCGAACAGTACAGTGACTGAACTGGATCGTGTTAGTCTAAATGTGTATACTTCTTACAGTGCTTATTTAACTGCGGGGGAACAATATTTCTAGCATTTAATATTTACTAAGAGTTAATTTTGGTACGTTTTAAATACAGATTTAGAGCAATGAGATTTAAAAATCTGATGTGTACCATTCACATGACTTTCTCCATATCCCTGCAACAAATAATTCTTAAAAAGCTTATACTTCTATTTACTTTATGCTAATCAGAAAAAATTAGCAGAAATAGTCTTATTACTCGCTTCCTTGTAAGTAGAAGCGAAATAAGGGACAACCGTAGGTTAAAGTGATAGTCAAAACCTGGTTGCTATGTCAATGAAGTTCCTTTGTTTGTATGGATAGGAGTTGACAAGTTCCTGTATGAGAAAATTATACGTTTTTCATAGCAGAAACCAAAAATAAGGAATGTCACAAAAACGACGAACTCCACGAAAAAAATGTATATAACATAAATTGTGTGTTTTGAAGTGCTCTACATTTGTTGTATAGTAAGTTTCTGTCCATCTCTTACGGTTTAGGAGTCATTCAAAATTTAGTAAAATTCATCCAGAATAAACCACTCTTCAGAGGCTATTCCCAGAAAATTCAAGATATACATTTCATTTGTCAGGTAAATATGTTTAATATCCGAAATTTTAATCAAAATCGTTAGAGCCATTTTTGAGAAAATCAAAATTTTATAAAAAAGTTCCATGTAAAGGGTAGTTGGGGGTGCGAGGATTTTTCTCAAAGCTTCGTGTCGCATCCCTGGAAGATACTAAACTTAAATACCAAGTTTGGTATTTTACCGACTTTTCGTTTTTGAGTTATCGTGTTCACGGACACACGGACACACACACACACGGACCTTTTTGTGAAAATGCTTTTTTTTGGATATTGGGGACCCTAAAACATATATATCCGGTGAAATCTCGGTATCGAATTTTTGGTGGAGTGCAATACTTTCTCTATACACTATGTACATAGTGCGTATAGAGAAAGTAAAATGCGAAGACAGAGTGCTGGCGCGGTCGGCTGTAGCATTTCGTGCTACCCAGACCAAGCCCCGCGTAAGCGGTCAGGCTTTGTACCGAAGACCTGCTAGTTGCTACTCTTCTTATGACCCAGCCAGTCCCCATGGCCGCGCTCGCCAAAGCGTCTCGCTTTTTTTTTTTTTTTTTTTTTTAAATACAGCCACGGAGGCTTGTCAGGACTCCGGCGCTGTATTCCTTTTTACCTCTTTTTTCTAGTTTCTAAATTTCCTTAGTTGAACTATTCGTTTTTCCTTTTTACATATACATACACAAACACATACACATTTACAAACACATACACATTTACATACACAGAAACACCCATGCCCAAGGCGGGACTCGAACCCACGATCCCTTGCGCCGCGAAGCACCAAAGCGAGACACTTTAGCGAGCGCGGCTACGGGGACCGGTATACAGTGCCGGAGTCCCGATCAGACTCCAGAACTCTATTTAAAAAAAAAAAAATGACCTCGTCTTCCTCTACTTTGAAGCCCGCAGCTTGTAAGCAGCATTTTACTCTTGATACGTAGTAGTTACTCTCAAATCACTTCACTCTTCTCACCGTGAGGGCCTGTAGGTTAAATGTGTCCGACATGTAGCAAAGACGGAGTAGCTTTAAGCTAACTCTTACAATTTGCTCTTCTACATTACAACTGACTGCTACTTTTAGGGTTAGCAAATAATGGTTATTACTACCAACACGGTCCATTTACAAATAGTTAAATACTAGAGAATTTCATTCTTTCCTTATGCTGTACTTGGTAACCATCTGATATTTTTCTGTAAGATCTATGCACATTTAGGAGACGAGCATAGGACAAGTGCAACGTATGCGATATAGAAACTGTGTGAGGTTTATTATTAATGCCTAATATAATTATTAAAGATAAATAATGGAAAGCTCTAGTGCTACCCTTGGTCAGTTTTAATCATGTAATATTTGAATTCTTGAAAAATAATTGACTTTAAGCGTTGCTCTGGACTCTCTGAGTTCCTGAGGCGAAGCGCTCTAGAATATGAAACTTTTCTAATTCATACATCCCGATAAATCCCGAAAACTATCTCAGAAATATAATACCTTATAGGTGACCTGAGATTCTGTGTCGATGCCTACTAGGAACAAGGCCGCAACAATTCGCGTATGACATCACGGTAGAAGGTCATGGTCAAGTTCTGCCTAGTAGGCATTCTAATCCCAGTGTGCCATTTTGCATTCCTCGGGACTCCAATTTTAAAGTTAACTTTAAAGTTGGGAGAAGTTAAAGTTTAAACAAACTGGGAAAGTATTATATAATTTTGTAAGAAGTGCATTATAACTGGTAGCTCAACGCATATGATGATAATAAAAGATCATGTGTTAATAAATATTAAAACGCCTAAACAGCAAACTGAGTGAATTGCGCTGGCTCCTATGCTTATATTGCCATCTAAATTGTTAAAAATGTCCTTGATAACCAGAAAAAGACAATAAAAGCAGTTTTCGTACACAAATACATTATAGAAATAATACGTTATGTAATACATTTCCTGAATATTATTTTATGGAAAGTTTTAAATAGAAAGCGTATAATGAGCTACACTTTTACTATACCTTGATTTATATAAGTGATATTTTGGAATTTTTATCTGTCAGTTTATAGCATCACCTATGGGAAAGTGCTTTTTAATGATACTTGATTTTTTCTCTAAGTGGGAGAAGAAGTATATTAGGAGACATCTATCTACCGTGTATTCAAGAAATCTTGCCATTTATATTGAAGAGTATTCCCTTGGCAGTGAGAAATGATAGCAACCATTACATGACGGCGCAGCGCACATGCGTAGAACCGTGCATGACCATCTACGCAATACCTCGTAGAACGCTTGAAATGGAGCAATAAGTTGGCCATCAAGTTCGCCAATCTAAATCCAATCCAATATTTTTTGGGGCGATACGAAAACTCGTACATATATTACAACAGCGCCTGATGAGCAATAACGCAAGAAAAAATACCAGCATTTGAAGATCAAAAATAACCCGGACGTACTTTGTAGAGAATAGCAGAATTGGTGTAAACGTTGTGAAACATGTTTGTCGGTGAAGGGGGCAGATTTTGAACAATTTTTATAAATATTAAAATGAAGTTCTCACTAATTGTATGTCCTAGTCTTTCTTTAATTAATCACAGTCAAGGAAAGCAGATATAATCTCGTAACTTGGGCTTCTCAAGCTTTTATTTAGCTTCTAAATAAAACCAGGGGATTGCATGAAGTATTTGTGCTGAACAGTCTGGTCGGGTTTTCTCGGTGTTCTCCGATTTCTTTCGCCACACATTCCACAAGTTGCTCAATTATTACTTTTTCTATCATCCATTTCGCCTACATTTCGTATCATCTATTTTCACACGTTCATATCAGGCATTGGGCTCATCCCCATCACTGGATAGTCTACCGGACCCATAGTCGGACTTCTCTTTTATAGGCCTCTGACACCAGGCATTGACCTGTAAGTCCTCCATAAGAGGAAGCTAAGCAGGTACAGAAGAAGAAAAAGAAGAAATAATAGTAATTGTTTCTGTTAATTTATATAATATTGTAAATGCTTCCTCAGTTCCATATTCCGTATGGTATCTAAGCTAGCTAAGGTCATGTGTAGTTCTCTGTTTATTTGAATACCTGACGTGTTGGTTTGTTCGTTGCCATAGCAGCAGACGCTGAAGAATTAAAAGAGCTACTTTTTCCTAAGCGGAAGTGGACTTGTTGAATATGCTGTGTTGCAATACTGTCCAAAAGAAAATAGTATCTAATTATCTAATGAATGAAAAATCAGATGGAAAAAAAATGTAGTGAAGGAAAATAATCAAAACAACGTGTTATTTTAATTGTTTAAAAGGATGATCATAGGTTAGTTCCTATTGTGCATATCCTAATTTTGTCTATATAAATCGTATTTGGTATGCATGTAAGTAATGTTTTTAAAGATGGAAAGGGTAGCCATAACCCTAAAATGTTTCTATCTCTACAGTTTTACTGAGAGATTTTCATGTACTGCATAGAATAAATTATGTTCAAAAACAGGTAATGATACACCTTGTTTATCAAGCCATGTGGCACATGGATTTTGTCTGGAACTTGCACTCCGGAGGTTGTGGGTTCGATTGCCGCGGCCGACCTCTCTGAACCATGTTTTTTCGGAGATTTTCCTGGGTAACCAGGCGAATACTGGAGAGGTTTCCCGACTCTCCCGAATTTTCTGTCCCTTCATTTCATCTTCATTTCATTCAAAGTTTTTTTCTGGGCTGTAAGAGTCGAGGTGGCTATGGCGGTGAATGTGCTTTGGGAATACGGCTCTCGGCGGCAGGATGGCGTGGGAATCATCTGCAGGACTTTGGATGTTCGTGGGCTCCTAGCGCTCGTCGCGTTGGGATGAAGAACTAATTGGACTATGTTAGGCACCCACCATGGTGGCTTTCACCCTGCGGTTGGTTTCTGCTGCCCGTTGGACATTCGCATGTCATCCTATCCTCCTGGTGTCTGATATGCCCATAGTGGCTGCAGTGTGGAGCCCCTCCAGAAAGACACATGCACGCGGGCGCGAGCGCGGGCACACAGGAACACACATAGCTACATTGTTTAATGTGGAATTCTACAGCCAATGGAGATAATCGTAGCGTTTCGCCACCATCTACTTAACTGACAATTGTTAAATATATAAACATGAGTACAGCATACTGAGCTAGAAAACTAGTTCATGCTATGGTGTTCTATGTGAGACAGGTATCTATTATACAGATTGAGTGTAGAAACATGCGTTAACAAATTGGCTTTTCAATTTTTTTCAGGAGCAAAGAAAGGGGAATACGGTAGGAGATTGCAGAGCCCACACTCACCTATTTAAATATATATTGATCAGAAACAAAAATACTTTATTTATGCAATTAGGTGCTTCAAAATATTGTATAATCAGAGGAATTCGAATGTTGGCAAAGACTGCAATGCCGAATAAAACCCATAAACAATGCAGTTATATGTAAACTATTATATTGATACTTTTAAACAGGATATTGAATCAACGTCTTCTTTCTAAGATGGAAGGCAACTTCAGAACTCGAGTGCTGCAACGAAACAGCAATGTTACTTGGTGAAACATAAAGGGAGGTATATGGAACTTGTGAACTTGAAAAACTCATTTCAGCAGCATAAATAAGGAGTTTTGAGAACTGTGTGAATAGGAAATGAATGGGGTCCCAAATAATCACTATATGAAATATTAATCAATATGGAAGACGAAGACAGACGACGGGAAAGAATATGACAGGAATATTCTTTATCACTAACGCTGCTCAACGTCTGTTTGGAGACACTTGTTTAACACTTTTTTTGAGAGGAAGGGAGGAGTGATGGGTGGAAGAGTAAATTGCATAAGACTTGAGAAAACACAGCCAGCGAAAATATAATCAACTAAGGATCAGTTCATAGTATCATTATATAAAAACAAAAGTATATATTGAAGAAAGAAAATTAACTTTTCAGCGTCAAACTTCAAGCATTCATTTTTCGAAGATACATGCATTATTATATGTAACATCGTTAAGTCACTTGTGTTTTCTCGGCTTGATATCTAAAGCAGAAACTGCCTGCCCAAACGCGAAATATAATGTTAGTACAGTATCCTGTGGTACGTAATTTTTTGTAATTCCAGTTATGTGAAAAACAGGCATTTCTCTCTTCATCAGTTTCTTAAATCTGAGAAATTTATAAACTTAAAGTAGGCACGGGAATAGAAAAGCTATTAAAACAAAATATTTTTTTACCTTCGATGTTGCGATGACGTGATGTAAAAGAACGACCTCAAGAACTTAGATTGCTGTCATTTAAAATATTAACGCTAGAAAAACATTGTGCCTGATGCAGGAAACATTTAAATAAGACACGGGGATGTCCGCCTCTTGGAGGCAGTAGACTCTAGCTCTCCTTCGCCCCTCCACTTATATCTCTGGCAGTGTGTTGTGTGCCGTAGTGATTAATTGAGACTCAGTATAGATATACCTAATTTCAAAAAAGATGACAGAGACTAAACATATATTTGCTCCTAATCATGGTCACATATCATCATAACTTGAAACAATTAGCACAACGCATGATGTCCATGCGTGGTTTCAAATGAATCAAAGAAAAACAATTCGGCGGTTTAATATTAAAGATAACAATCCACTCTCTATATTGCGTCTTACTAACAATATTATCCAACCAAGTATTGAGCATTGTTGAAAATAGGCGCATCAGTGTTGTACCAGTTCTCACAATAAAAAACATTGGGAATATTCAAATTACTTTAATTAGTAGTTTTTACTACTGATGTGTATGGTTTTTAGGTAAACTATTCTTTGCATGTTTTGTGAGCTCGCTATTTTTTAAGTCAAAACCAGTTCATCATTGTTGTTAGAATTAATGTATAAATTTTTGCAAGTAGTACATATATTCATGTTTTTCTAGCCCATATATGTGCATACCTAGGTGTTTTGTATGCACGTAAATATTTGTAGGATTGTACTGAAAGGAATACCATATAGCTAAAGCACTTGGAGAAGCAGTTTTATGTATCGTCCTCCTCCCTGCTTTTAACGAATGAATGCGCCAGTCCGCATGGCCGCGCTCGGTAAAGTGCTTTAGGGGATCGCAGGTTCGAGTCCCGCTTCGGGCATGGGGTTGTGTGTTTGTAAATGTGTATGTTTATTTGTAAGCACTACCCGTCCCATCTCATGTTACCGGTGGCGAACGCTCGCACTATCTGTTACGTCATACACTGGACAGGTGCTGTGGAAAATCAGCGTGCATTAAACAAGTATTCGAGTATAGTGGCGTGTTAAACAAACCTGTTCACACATCGTGTACGATGCCCTATTACAGCAGTGCTGTCATTATATACGGTGAGTTATTTATAATAAATCCCATAACTATTGCCCATTGTCTAATGTTATTGACATAAATTAAACGTCAACATAAATGCCCACTGTTTATAGCATTAGGTGATGGACTGTGCAATTCGCTCGATCCGCGCAATCACCGCGAACCCTCAGTAGTTTATATTCGTTAGGCAAGCAACACCAGCGACGCCGCCGTCAGCGGTAGCCTGAACTGGAACGGGATAAAATCGGCAAACATTGGAAAGCAATAGAAAGGTAAAAAAAAAAAAAAAAAATGAAATAAGGTTATCTCGATTAGTAAAAAAAAAGAAAAAAAAAAAGCATATTGTGTTTTGCAAGAAAAGAATAATTCATTACTTCTTTTAGTTTTACTTTTCATATTATTTGTTATTTCATATTCATCAAAACTTCTCGCTATATTAAATTAACATACGTCTTGAAAATCCACAGATAATTGAACAGATTTAAGGTACTATAAATTATAGTCTGTTTCGATTTCTAGCCAGCGTGGGGTAGTTAATTACGTCGTATTTTTACATCAGATCTAACCCTAAGACTGAAGCGATAATATTTTTAGATTAGGTTACATCTTTAAAGTTAATTTGTTCACTTGTTATCGGAAACGTTCATGTGATAAGCGAAATGTTGTAATGCTCTTAATTCTACACATTTTAATCGCTCAGAAACTTAATAGGCTTCCTCAAAACATTTTGGTGAAGAAAATATAATGAATAATTAGGCGTGTAGAAAGAAATTAATTAAGTATCCGAACTTCTAATTTTGAAGAGCAGATCTTAAGTTCGCAATTTTGATTATGAGGCAGCAACAAAGATTCAAAAGAATCGACTAAAATAGCATTTCATCTAATAATCGTTAGCACTACACTAAAGGAGGATTTGAAAATCTGAAGTAATTTAATTTAACATTTAAATTTGTTTGTGGAAATGAAATTTACAGAGTACAACATTTTAAAAGGTGTTATGTTTTGGAAAGGTGTTTATGTGTTTCCCCTCAAAATAATAACGGAAAAACAAATCTTAAAAATATGTATAGATCTGAGCTCTTCAACGAGTTGATAACATTTGAAAATTAGATTAACATCAATATCGTTTTAGAATGTGATTTCTTAGAAAACTTGACCTACATTTTAGTAACTTGATAGAATTCTTTTCAATATATTTAAAGCCTTGTGAAATTTTCGGACATCATCTGTGATTTTAGTATTAAGCGAAAGGCGTTTTGCAAACCTCTAACTACTAAAACTATTGTTATAAAGTTGCCGGTCCCCGTGGTCGCGCTGGCTAAGTGCCTGCCTGTAGTACTTCGTGGCGCACGGGATCGTGGGTTCGAGTCCCGACTTTGTAGATGTGTATGCGTATTTGGCGGCAAAAAACAAATAGGTCAACAAAGGAAATATAGGAAAGTGGGAAAAGTATAAAAGATGAAAAAGGAGTATAGTACCTGAAACCCAACAAGCCTCCAGAACTGTATTTTATTTATAACAAAAAGATGGCTTACTGCCTCAGGAATAGCAGACCTATCAGTCAGCGCTATCCGACTCATAATTTGCTGTTGCCTTCCCTGGTGTAATGGTTACCATGCTAACTTCATATACCCAAGGTCGCGGGTTCTAACCCGCTGGCGGACGATGATTTTTTCGAGTGTAAAAATCCTTAGCATGGCTTCCTTCGGAAGGGAAGTAAAGCCGTTGGTCCCGTGTCGTAGATTTACGGCACGTAAAAGAACCTCAAGCCTGAAAGAGAGTCCTCTGAGCAAAATTAATCGGTCTTTCACTCCCAGTATAGAATGGGACGCCGAGAACCACAGTAGTTAAAGAGCGTCCTTAAATAACACGTCATTTATTTATTTTTTTCGTAATTTGCTGGAGAGAGAATGAGGGGCAGGCGCTCTCGAAGAATCCGGAAGTACGGCGAATATCCCTAAACGAGCTTCTGTGTGTAAGAACATTCTGATAAGCTTTTGCAGATACAAACATCCGCGTATCCTATCATGTTACCTACCTGTTGTTGAGTTGTTTTTTTTTTTATAATGTTTAACTCCCGCTTTTACTGCTATTGGCACCGCAGGCGATGACACTGGTGATGCATGGAATGAAGATGAAGCACCGGTGGATTGCGATGGCGGGGGAAATCGGAAAACCAGCAGGAAACCCGCCCCTGTGCCGCATTGTCCACCACAAATCCCACATGTGGTCGCTTGGGATCGAACCTGGGCCGTCTAGGTGCAAGGTGAGTGGTCTAACCACTCGGCCACGGCTCGGCCGTTTTTGAGATTAGATTCTGTTTTGTACTACCCGAAGAAGATTAATATTGTGCTCGAGGGTAAGTGAACAATTAGAGTGAGGGAATAGGACGAGTCTGGTCTCCAATGAGCGATTGGCAGAAAAAAGAGGCTGTCGTGCGTGATTCATTACACCGCTATGCATAAATAAACAAAGTCACTGTGAAAAGTGAATTAGGTAATGATATTCAATAAAAGCAAAAACTCGAAAGAAGTCCAGTAATTTAAAATTGATGGTTATTGAAATTATCTTGCGTGCAAGATTATACTTGCTTTTTATGGACTGGTAAACAATGAAGCAAGGAGGGTGACGCTGCTTTAATTTGATTTCTATTTTTAGATTTTTAAAATTTTCTATGTTAATACATTTCAAGCAAGTTCTGGTTTTAAAGATTATAATGGATATGTATGTCAGTTATATAGTTTTCTCATAATTAGGGCCGGATTTCTAGATGGCATAAACCTTCATTTTGGGTCTCTTGTGTGGTCAAAATAATATTATTTTTAGGCTCTGCTTCGTGGATCAGTAAAGGCAGCAATCATTGAGATCTATTTATTAACTTTTCTCACAAAAGGTTGTCAGAGATATGCATAAAAACACACGGAGATTTTATTTTCTGTTTCATTTGTAGTTTTTCTTTTGCATTATTGTGACTAACTACGCAGGCACTCACATTTTCTGGTGCACACATATTTATATTATCATGTAATTCTTGTATGAAAGAAAAGTTTCTTCAACGCAAAGTGGCGGCATTACAGCGCTAGGTATATGTGTTAACGCAGCAGATTATATGGGTAATTTTCCTGTATACTTATTTCTCATAAGGCTAAATTGATAACTTTCATGTCTTCAAAACTACTATTGTGTTGAAGAATTGTTTATAGCTTTGGCAAATATGCAACTCCCACTGGTGAAAGTATTTCAATTGATTTTTATGCTTTTATTTTTATTTATTTATTTTTTTGTGGTAGAGGTAGATGAAAATTTTACGTGCTGTGTTTAGTAGCTTCAACTAATTATGACTTACTGCTTATAATGTTGGTGGAACTATTTTTAGGATGAGACTTAATGAGAAAATAACATTTGTTAGATAGGTAGAGTTAGGATGAAAAATTTAATGCCATAGCCGGGATTTGAACCACGGATTTCCCGGACTCTAGCCAGTTGCTCAACCACTGCATTGCCTAGCAACATGCCAGCTTAGTCTGACTCTACCTATCCAACTCCTGTCCTACACACGGCTTGTGTGAAAAAAAAAAAAAAAAACAGTTAAATTTATACCAATTGACCGTAATATTTGGTAACTATGAATCTTGGGACTTAAAGTGCTTACGACATTGTTGGTTGCCATTGGGGTTTTCATTTCAAAATAATTTGAGATCACCTTGTGGTTTACCGGGAAACATGCGAGTCAGTTGAGGAATTCAATGTATGCTGATGTGTTGCCATGATAGAACAAACTGGGAGATCCGTGGTTCAAATCCCGGCTATGGCATTGAATTTTTCAGTCTGACTCTACCTATTGAACTCCTGCCCTACACACAGCTTGCATGAAAAAACAAAAATCTATACCAATAACATTCCTTGTTTGAAGAAGGCAAAACGAATATTAAATTGTTTTAGTTTTGAACCCCTCATTTAGATGTTTTAGGAGCAATGCAATTTACATATTCTGCTTCAGGAAGTGTTAGATGAATATACTCTTGAAACGTGTTAATTAAATAGTGAGAAAAATGGGTTAAAACCTAAAACTCCGGGCCCCACTCATAACATTCCAATAAAATTCCAAGAGTTGGCTTAAGCGACATGCAATAATAGCACGCGGGCATCTAATAATCCAGAACAGACTCTGTTTCTACAATATATAACGTTGAGAGCGAGTGAACCCGGTCACACATACTCTGACGAGCTCCTTATTTCCCTTTCATGTACTGCCGGAGAGTTTGAAGAATCACTATCGTACTTATACATTTCTCCTCATTTTCTAAATATTCATGCAGCCAACTAATTTTAAATCAAACTGCCCTTTAAAGAACTGCTAAGAGATAAATTACGCGTTGAATGTATTAGAAAAGGTTGAAACTACGGTTGTTGAAAGAAAAGCAAAGAAGATACATCTTAAAATATAAATGAAGTGATGGAGAAAATAGATATCTTTAGATATAGGATAAGAAAGTAATCTGTACTGTTATAAAAAGACAGTAGCAATAGTCAGGAAGCATAGCTTTCATAGGAATACGGGCAACTTACTGTATCTTTTGGAAAAACCTGAGGAAAAGGCTAATTCAAGGGATTTGTAGATTTCTGTATTGCATAATATCGAAGCTTTGTTGTAATGATATCAACTGGAAGCATCGGAAAACCATTGGATGATGAATCAGGCAGGTAAAATGAAGGATCAAAGTAGGTAATGAAATTTATTTAGAGAATGGGGGCGAAAGAAATACAATTCAGAAACTGACCAGGAAGGAAAAAGTCATTAAATAGATGAAATTGCTTCCTAGTATGGATACCAAAAGGAATGATTAATAATAAAGGGTCTGGTCTAGAAAATTACAGGATGAGAGGGGAATTATGAAGGAGATTGAATCAGAAATGAACTTACACAACAGCTGAAGCATGTATAAATACCATCATCAAGGGTCAGAGTGAAACCTTCCAACATGGGTATGAGAAGCTAGACTTGAATGAATCGCACCGTTGAGGGCGTCATTACTTTGAAAATTGTTTGAAAATTGGAGTATTTTCAAATTCAATTATATATCCTACATTTACGAGGAGCACTCGTTATCGCCAAGTATTTTAAACATTTATCTTTCTAGTGACGAGTACTGAAAGTTGCTTCTGTATCGATGTGCAGCAGAATCAATACCTTGTTCTCAGATTGGTGTTGTATTGGTCACAGGTGTATAACTGTCCAGTATGTTTCACAGTTCGTTGCTATTTAGTACAGCCGAGAGCAAAAATGCGTGCCGATATAATGAGGATTTAGTTGGTCACTCCTCCCACATTCATGGTACCATATGTTTCTAGCCATTCGTTGATTGCATAGATATCGTTTTATCGTAATGGCGGATGTTAATTAGAGTGAAGACGGTTTTGGATTCTTTGGGTAAACAATCAATTCAGTGTTATTAATTGTTCTTCCGTAAGCTGGGAAAGCAGAATAAGAACGAAAACTGGAAGTCATCTTTCATTTCATATCTCTTTTGTTTTACTACTGGCCCTGCAAAGCGAACCGAATTTCAACTCTATCACAGAGCGACCAGACTTTCGAAAGATTTTACTATAGCTTTAGCTTAGTGTATTACCTCATTTGCCTTCTATTAAGAACATCCTATACAAGTATTTCTGCTAATTTTTGTCTCAATTACCATAATTTACATAAAGGAATCATATTCTGTAACAATAGTTTTTAGAGAAGATACTGTGAGTCTAACACATCAAAATTTTTAATTTTGTTTGCAATAAGAAACGTGTCCAATAACCCAATTTATGGTAGTTCTTCCACCGTTTGGCTCTCTTATTGAAAATAATCTTTATAACTCCGTATATGCTTAATAAGGGCAATAATGTGTGATTAGTTGCCCATGTAATTTTTTCCGTTCAAATGAATTATATAATAAAGCGATAAATGATTACCAAGCAATTTAATGCAGCCACTCCACATTATGTATGTCCTTTGCTCGAGAACCGAAAACTGACCATTCTTCATCGATTAGGATTTGAGTGTCAGAACAATCAGTAGGACATACGCATCTAGCGAGTGTCTTCCAGCCACTAAGGTAAAGTATTTTCGTATTCCACTCCTTTGTAGCTCACTTTGTTCAATCTAATAACAGGACAGGTAATTGTGGGTTAGAAGTGATGAGGGAATTCCGCCAGCATTAAAAAAATAAAAATGCTTTAGGGAACCAAAAGCATCGGTATCATTTTTGTTCTCAACTGTACATATCCTGATCCAGCGCTTCTGTGCTATTATATGGAAAACAAAGAGAAATTGACTATCGCTTTGTGAATCTGTGCTTACGTTGGCATATTTTAATGTGCTGGTACATTACATCTGCACTCAACAGTGTTACAGAGAGATAAGCGTGGACCTGTCGCATAAATGAAAACCCACACTGACAATACATTTCATTGAAGGTTTCATGCTTGTATAGCACTCAGCGAGCAATTTGCATACAGAATGGTACTCTTTCAGCCTAGCTGCGTAATGTTTTCGTTAAAAATTGATCGATTAAAATGTTACACTCACTAAACCTTTGTGAACCAGAACATACCTTGTGCATTGAAAATGTCCTGGATATGGTGCTAATTGTCACCTTTCTCTAATATTTTGTGGTGTTTAAAGGCATTTCAGCTTAAATGCAGATTTATAAAGAACTGCCATGTTATAAGTATGACATTATTACCATATACGCTAAATATATACTTCCGTTTAACCATAAAATATGTGCATTTTTCCCTGAGTAGAAATGTATTTTAGTCTCTTAAAAAGTAACAACTACAACATTTTGAGTCTCTTATATATATATATGCAATCTCAATCTCTTGTTTTTGTATTTTAAATTGTTTTGCATGCTAAGAAGAAGCATGTACATAAGTAATTTTCTAAAACAGTATTACTCCAGGATTAATTATTTCCAAGAACATTACACCAGAAGAGCAACACATAGTTTTACAGTAAAAGAGAAAAAAAGAAACAATGCATTCTAGCCTTAAACTTAGCATTGTTATTTTCCAGGAGCAAAGGATTCACGTTGTCTGCCTCTTTTTTCCTCTTTTCCCCCTTCTGGTCTCTTTTGTATGAATGAATGAATAAGTGTATTTATTAACATAGCAATATCATACATAGAATTTCAACAGTCGCACGGGTCCACAGACCGTACGTGCTTTTGTAATACACATTACAAGCAATATTAAAACAACAACCACAACAAAGAATTAAAAGAGTAAACACGAAAATAAAAAGACAAAGGAAATACACAGTCAAAAGCAATATTAAACAACAATAAAAATTAAGAGTGAATCCGAAAATAAAGATACAAAGATATTCAAATTTAGCAATTTAAATTTACAGCACAGAGTACACCTTCATAAATGCACCCTCTTATCATAGATAATTACACTTAAAAGACATATACACATAATATATACAACCCTAGCACAACAGTGACCTAAGTATGACATAATATATATGTATGTAGAACATTGTAGTCACTTTTGTTTAGTTGATCTTATCCCCCCCCCCTTCTCTATTGGCAGCCTCCTCAGATCTCAGCTGTCTTGCCTTAAGTATAAATTTACCTAGCCCGTCCATGTTTTCCTTGCCTGCCAGTAGCGTCCAACATGCTTCTATCCCTACATTCGCAGTGGTAAAAAATCGCGGCAAATATTTTTCCCGCCATTCCTCCGTACCCCTACATCTTGCCAAGATGTGAGTCCACGACTCCTCCTCCTCGCAAATGGGACAGATTCTCGCACCATTCTCGTCAGAAATTTTCGTGCTCCTCCATGCTCCTAGTCTAATCCACGCGAGCCCCTCTCTAATGAGTTTGGTACCTGTTTTAATGTATTGCTCCATACCCACTCCGATTTCAGCACAGACTGTACTTCTAATGACACCTTCTCTGTGCATTGCGCAATTATTTGCTGTCTGTCAATATCACAGAGACGTTTCTTAATTTTTCTCCAAATACTTCGCCTGTTTTCCTGCCCCGCCATCCAAATGGTTTCCAACCCTTTCTTTAATTTTGATGCCCACGTCAAATTACCTTCCATTCGCAACTGTTCACGGTAGCAGACTGCCCTAATTAGAGATTGGTTTCCGTGAACGATTCTCATCCAATATTTAACTACTCTGATTTTGCACTCTATCGTTTCACTATGTGCCCCGAATTCCCTCATTATTCCGCAGTTTGCCGTACCCCTCCCTAAACCCAGAATTCCTTTCAAAATTTGGGTCCTCACTTGATCCAGATTCCCTGTTTGTTCCCACCCCCATATTTCTCCTCCGTATGTCATCGTGGATCTAACTGTCGCTCCGTATACAGTTTCCATTAAGGTTATGGAGATATTCGGAATTCTACAGCGTATCCGGAGAGCTTCCGCCGCTTTCACCCTTGCCTTGTGTTTCGTAATGTCAATGTGTTTTGTCCATTTTCCGTTCATTGTAAATGTGAGTCCTAAGTACACAAAAGATTTAACATTGTCCAGTATCTGTCCTGCATATGTCCAAGTCTCCTCCCTGCTATAAACACAACCCTTTTTGAAAGTCATTGCCTTAGTCTTATTCACATTAACTGTAAGTAGCCATTCATCGCAATTACTTTGCTGCATTTTCAGCTTTTAGGGAAACTTCAAACCTCTTTTTTCGTCGAGCTCGTGGCACTAGACTGCAGGAATTTAAATGAGATGTAATTCACAGCTTAAAATAAAAAATCTAATCTAAAAGTCAAGGTGTTCAAGGGGCTTTACTCTTTCTTTTGAGAAAAAAAATCTATCTGAACTTCACAGTTGTTTCCTTACTCTATAAATCAATGAGAGTTAGAATAAAAGTGCCCATTGAAGCTTTTAATGTACCCACTTGACCTGATCAAACACTAATAGGAAAGGCGATATAGATAGACAGACAGAGAGAGAGAGGCAGAGAGCGGCAGCAAGCGAGAGAGTAATATGTATACACGGTTTGAACAGGTATTGTCAAGTAATAGTTCTTTTTATATTGTGACTTGACTTCATAACGAAGTTTAATTTAATTTTCTTCAAAGGGAGAACATCGGAAAATAAAACACCATCAACAATTAATTTCCTTCAGTCAATGATATGAAATGAAAGGTGCAATTTTAAGTATCCAACGCACCGTATGGAAAAAGAAGTTACGCCTAAAATGTCGCTCTTTATCGCCACTTTTATCCCAGTACTTTTTAAATTATTCCATTTATACACCGACTTTAACTGCATGGTTCCATCGGCGGCATTGAAGTACTTATATGCTTTATATGCTTTTAGAATTCAATATTTGTTTCACTCTATATGCTAAAGGCACGAATATGAAGCTGATCATAGTTGACGAAATATTACACCAGCGTTATGAATATTTATTTATTTAGTATACGTTCAAGGAAACCCAACAACTGGTTTCATGACCTGATAATTTTAAATAATTAATGTTCTCTTGTCTCTGGACTTCTGAAAATTCAGATTTAAATGTTGCAGTTTTAATTTTGATGTTTCTTTATTTTTTTTTCTTTTCTTGTGAAGTATACAACATACCGCTTTATACTCAATACGTATTTCATTGTTGGTTTTATATTCATCCTAAAACTGTTATAATTTTCATAGTAAGTGCTATAAAGCAAGGCTAAAAAAATATTACAAGAAATATTTAAGAACTAAATCCAAGATTTTGACAACGTAAAGGGGCAGAAACTAGAAAAGAAGCTCAATATAATACCTACTGGCAACCGAACATATGGAATAGAGGCGTTGAGATTCTCGAATTGTCTGAAAATCATAGAATAGATTCTTTCAGCTACGTTTGTGGGCAACTTAAAACTTTATATTTTCAAAATAAATATTGAGCTCTTGTGTAAACATTTGTACTTCGCAAAAGGAAGTGATTGAAATTTATAAAAGTTTACAAATTAAAGTATTTTAAGTGATTTGCTAGGTTAACAAATAAATATGATATATTTACGATACATTTGTTTGTATATATATATATATTGGTAAGGAGTGTTACGCAAGTGTTTTGACATAGGGCACTTACGATCTAAGTTTGTGGTTGTTCGTAGTGTATCAAAATCAATAACACGTCAGTTCGTCAGAGATAAAGCTTCCCTGATTGCTGTAACATGTAGGAATCGTGGCTTTGCCATGCTAAAATACCGTGTGAATGTATCCTTAATAAGTATGTTTAAACTTTGAAAAAAACGTGAGAAATTATAACCGAGTTCACTCCAAACGTGTACCATTCATTTGTTTAGAAGGAAAATGAAGAATGCGTGATCTCTTGCACGGGGTTTGAACCTTGTCCCATCAGATTAACCCGACTACACTTCAAATGCTGTTTATCCCTCTGAAAAGCATTATTCTCCACGGGGGGATGAAGGTGTTAGTGGTGCACTAGCACCTGCTGAAGGCGCATTTTCCAGAAAACACAAAGCTTATAACTCTAAAAATTCCACAAAGGTTTTAGCGCTTTTAGAAGAGAGATGAAAGGAAAAAAAGAAAGATTTTATGTTGAAAACCATATCGTACATCTTTTAAGGCCTGGCTACGGGCCGATCTCCCGTAACAGATTACCCATTCCATGGTTTTGTGCCGTTGGCTCCCCGACAGGCTTCTGGCCCCTAGGCATTTGCTTGTAAGTCCTAGGGGGCTGTCGGTCCTACAAATACGGGGAGGGTAAGCCGATTAGGAAACGAAACGAAACTTCTGTTAAGTTGCTTTTATTTATTTGCATTTATCTGTATGGATAGTGGAACGAAAAAAAGAATCATTTAGTAATTTAACTGAACTGTCTTAGACAGGTATTCATGTAACATCACTCTGTAACTTCTGAAACCTTTGGGTTACAATCCGTAACATCCCATATCCACACACACACGTATATGGGTGATCAATAAATAAAAATCCAGAGATACACCTAAGTTATATTTCGCGTTTACCCCTTCGTCAGGGGATAAAAGAATTAAAATCACAAAAAAGGGAAGTCACACTTGACGGTCGACTGCAATAATTATGATTAACATCTTTTCAGTTTCACTCAGAGTAGTTTTACATTGCTACATGCACAAAGATAACAGGTGATTCCCATATTTGACGTGTGCAGATACATGCGCTAAAAGGGTGACAGAACTCATCTAATTCAAGTTAAAACCGGTAGGTGAGAAACTGATGTGAGTGATCTTCGCTTTACTCCTGAACACGACCCTCACCGTCTGCGCTGATAAGCAAAGAGGGGTAAAACGAAGGTCGCTCACGCCAGTTTTCCACTGAGCGGTTGTAGCTTGAAATAGCGTCGGTGAGTTCTGTTACTCTTTTAACAAATGAAGGGATATCTGCATACATAAAATACAGGGCAGTGGGACCACCTGATTTACACATTCACAAGCATATTATTCTGGAATCCCACAGCTTTTCAAGTTACTTTAAATGCTAGTAATATTTAAAAAAAAAGTGAAGTTTATTTAAAGTAACAATAAATTGCCACATTCCTACCATCAGCTAATTTCCGATAAGAGCCACTATGGTTTAAGAGACTACGCATAACTTAGGCTCTCATACGAACTACAGCATGATACCAGCTCATTAACAACGAAAGAATTAATTAGCTACTAGTCATCAAAGCTTATAAAATTGCATTTTCATACAAAAGTGTACAAGCACAAACATGTTTATCTCCACTGGTTTAAACGCAAATATACTGCTTTCAATTACCATGAGGATTTATTTGCGCTTCCGAGCAGTACAACGCTAATTTAATCAATGCATTCCTATCATATCTGCGACAAAAACTTCAAATGAACATACCAGAAAAGCAGATGACGTTCATGAAATTACTAGTAGCATTGAGGGATGTTCATGTAAGATCGGAATGTCCAATGAGAGAACGTTATTAAAAACACCTAAGGTTTAATACGCGTGCTGTAATGCCATAGGCTGCATTTGACGTGACAATGGCTCAACGAGAAACGAAACATCTTGCTATATAGAGACAGGACATAGTTTAACCTCTAATGGACATTTTCTTTTTCATTTTTATGAACTATAACTGTTTTATCTACGTCGATGGATTGATAGAGGTTTGAGGAGCACTAATTCCCTTTTGTAGTGTTAATGTTGATATTCTAATTTCCTGCTTCTCATACTCAGTTTCCATGATTTGAGCGATCACACACGACTTAATATATATACTGTAACTAGCCGAAGTGTGTGTTAAATTCTCAGAATCCCAACGGCTGAATCTAGCTCGTAAGGTATCTAAAGCTATTGTATCTCTAATATTTGCATCCTCCAAACTTCATGTTTTACCCAATTGATCTGAGGTGAATTTAGGGAAATATTATGTGGCCTTTTACATATAGGAAATACAAAGAAGCACATTAATAAGTTTCTACTAGCGCTTCTGAGAGTGAATATACACTCTAATTCTTAAAACACGCATAAATAAATTAGTTTCTGTAAGCATAATATTTGAATAGTATACCAGGTGCCCCAATTGCCCCATATTTAGCGTGTATAAATATTCCTTTGTGCGTATAAAGAGTTGCAGAACTCAACGGGGTGTTTCAAGTTAAAACCAGTAAGTGGAGAACTGGTTTAATTTTACACCTCTTGCTTATCAAGGCGATGGTGAGGCGGGTTGCGCCAATTGAGAGGGGCAAAACGAAAATATCGCTCACTAGTTCCCCACTGGCCGGTTCTAACTTGAAATAGCTCGGTTGAGTTCTGCAACTTTTCTAACGCACGAAGGAATATCTGCACACACAAATAGGCCACCTGGTATAATGTTAAACTTTTCAATTAATATAGAAATATATACTCCATTATCTCGCTAAGCTAATGTTTGTTCTGCGTGCACAGGAAGGTTGTTCGGTTTTTGGGTCGCAGAAGAGTGGCCGCGCGTTGGATGACAGGCAGCAGCGGAGCGGAAAAAAGGCCGTATCTTCGTGAACGAAGTAATTGGTTTTTACTTAAAGCAGAGACTAAAAGTATAAACTGGCATTAAAAACCGTAACAGTGCCCACTATTTTTGGTATTAGGATGTAGAAAAGAATTTTCTTCAACCGCAATTCATTTACGGCTTCAGCGTAGACAATGACCGAGAACATCTATGAGCTCCGTAGGTGTGATTTTGGAATTTTCTCCCGTGATATATTGTTTAAGACTTTATATTGTACGTAAGATGGTCTTATACGCTTTGTTTTCTTAGATTTCACCATATATAAACATCACAATACGTCGGATATACTCTACCAAATGGCCACAACCAATACCGTTTATGTTCTCAAAATCTCAATCAAACGATACGCAAGCAGTGGGCAGTAACTGGCAAACTGAAACAATGATTTCAGACATTCACTATTCTTAACGGTTTGAACATTTTTCTGATATGTTATTACAAAAGATTTGACCACTGATGGTCACGCCCTCTGATTTATTTGTTTATGCTACGATATATCCCATTTTTCAAGATAGAGAGAACTTCAAGCACATAGTTTTATGCGCTCCTATATCGGGTGATTTAATTAGATACAAGCTTCATGTGAAATACGACAAATCCTGTGTTTACTCTGACAGCAACAATACAATGTATCATTAATTTAAAATAGGGACAACAAACACCCAAGCACGCCGTATCTGGGCTGCGCGGACGATGCTGAAGCTCACTGTGTACGCCTAGGAGTCAATCACTTCTTCACGCATTGGCATGCAGTAACTTGTAGGATAGGACCCTAGAGAAGGAATAAGTCACTAACCGTGGTTTAACATCCCTCTTGTATTAAATTATAGACAAAATAACCCGATAAAATCAACAATAGCCTTTAGTCCAATCAAATGATAGCATATACTTGAAATATATTTTACTATAAGAACGAAGGGTACTTAGCACGATTTTAGTACTGAATCATTTGTACAGACAGAAAAAAAAACACTTGCTACTCAAGAGGTGAGTAATCATTACCGTGCAGTTTTTTTTTACAATAACGCAGAAGATCAAATACTTTTAGCATTTACAATTTTTGTGATAAATTGAACAAATGACATTACCGCCGTATGATATCACATTTCACAAGAAGCACGCAGCTTCACACCGAATATTTAAATAATTTTCGGCATGAGCGCCCTCAACTCAATGACTGCCCTTTCATTACAAAACGACTACTGCAGACAAGCCGACTACAGCCATTGCGCAGCATGCACTGAAGCAGTACAACACCGTATAGCGGTAAAGTAGTCACATGCAAAGCGGCAAGCGGGATGGTTGTGTCTGATGTACAGAACCGCGTAATCGCGCCATTTCAATTCGTGGAATGCTGCATTTTTATTATGATTTAACATTGGTAATTTAATGGCATTTTATTGCGGAAGGTTTAGAAACACTTTTTTTTTTTTTTTCAGAGCGATACGGATGGTTGGGTATTCTGGGCTGCTGTACCCATGGCTTACAAATTATTTAGATAACTTTAGGAGATTTTTGAGAAAATAACTATGAACAGTGGATTGTGGCCCTCTCGTAGCCCCAATCTAACTCCCTGTGATATTTATTTAGGAGAAAATACGTTGTATAAAATATACTTTAAACAAAAGATCTAAAACTGAACAACACAGGGAAAATTGCCGGATCACACCAGTGAGCTTACGAATGTTCACGGGAATTTCCTAGACAATGCCGTAAATGTCCTGTTGAGATCATTTTCAACGTCTCATATACCACAGGTTTGTAGTGACCATTGTTATCAATTTTCGGTATAAATTAATACATTTCAAACATAGCTTTATACTTCCAGCAAAACTCATTTCTTTAAGCGTAGAGATGATTTCTCACTTCTCCCCATATTTTACCTCTCTTTTTTCCTCTTATTTCGATTTTCCCAACATTCCTTTTTATGCTTCTATTTAATTATCGCTTTTTACTTCTAGTACACACCCATGCACAAGGCGAGACTCAACCCACGATCCCCTGCGCCACGAAGCATTAAATCGAGGCACTGTAACGATGTCTTTGTCACCACTGTCATCCAGTACACGGTCCTGCGGTCCACAACCAGTATAACTTCCCTGCATTAAATAATTTACAAAGATCAGAGCTAAAACATACTAACAAATCCAAACAACCAAGAGAATCATTATTTATGGCGGAACCCAAGCTTGGTTGGCTGGAGTAATACAACAGCTCCTATTTGTTAGGTGTTGCCAGTAGTGCTTTTTGCTGCCATTATGCTGTGCTGCATATGCTTTTATTGTTCTAATTCATTATTTACAAGATTTGCTATATAAAGACTGATAAAAATTTCTTCGAGCACTCCTTTTAGCATAGATTTCCATGTGAAATCGTTGAGTCTATGGTTCTATCACGGTAACAGCTCTCTGCCGAGAGCAAGTGATTGAAAGCAAACACAGCTTCCTCTATTGATCTTACCATATGATCACTTTATCTTCTTACTGTCTGTGTTATCTTTCTAACAAAGGAACTTACTCATCTCCTTGCAGAGGTCATAGACATATTCGTTTTTAAACTTAAATTTCCAAATGTTTTAAAATTATTCTCTTTTTCTGCTATCATCTCGAATTAATAGGTATACGACCTTCTCATTTCTCCTTTAACCAAAATATTTATCGATTTTTTGTTTATTATCATGACATTCTTACTTCGTAATGAAGTATATTTTTAAACGCAAAAAAAAATTGTAGAAAAAATATGATATTGGAAGAATAAGGTATCCCTGAACCATTTATTGTTGACACATATTCCTTGCGAAAGTCATGATGAGCCTTGTAAAAGTCATGCCCCTGAAACTCAAATTTCGTGATCACCTAGAAAAGCTGTAGCATAAATTTCACGCATTATATGTATATAATGCATATGTTATGTAATGCATAGATTATATATTCTCAACATCTGATACACTACCGAATAGTTAATAAACAAAAAAATTATTCACAATATTTTAAATTTTCCGAAGTTTTCTTTTAGCTAGAAGAGTAATCTGCTCGGCAGAGATGTCCATTGCACGGGTTTAAGTCACGAATTTGCACCCTTGTGCCTTTGAAGAAAAACGAATTCGTGTGTACGGTGTTTTGGGTGCACTAGAACTAGCACAGTGTCCCGCTCTCAGTCAATTCCTGTTGGTATATGGAACAAGATCATTATGTTTTGAACACCAAGTATGACCAAACTGCAGGGGAAGGCTCAATTTATTCACTTCAGTGACATTGTTTCTACATGACGCCTTATGCAGAGCCATAGTGTAATATTCTGGGTCGTCTCCTAAGCGCGGTGGTAGTGCAGCAGCTTGCCAAGCGGGAGACCTGAGTTCGATTCCCGGTACCGGCGTGGGGACTTTTCGCCCGCTGGGAGATCTGGTCCGGGGTGCCTCGTGAGGTCCCTTGGGGGCCAATTGAGGAGATACTTGATGTGGTCCTCCAGGTCAGGAGGACCACATTAGCCGGCAGGGAGGGATTGAGGCTCTGACCACGTCTCCCCTTCAATATTGCACCCCATCCAGGACGTCTGTCATGGACCGAGATGGGGAACGCAGCGGCCGGGTGGTAGGCCAAGGTTCCTTTTGAGCTGTCGTGCCATGGAGTTATTATTTATAGTTTAATATTCTCGTATAGAGTCGCACGTCACAAGTGAAAAGTTCTTTTAGTATTAAATAAAGGCGTTTATGTTAAAATATAAACAGGAAGAAGCAATGTATGTAAGTGCTTCAGGATTATTGTCGAGGCAACACGATAGTAACGACAATAACCATGATAATTACAGTAATAATTACTAACGATATTATTATTATTATTATTATTATTACTATAATAGACTTTTAAGTATTCATAAGATTACTGTTAAGAAAAGTTGAGTCTTATTTTTAGACTATTTCAGATGTTGTACTAATTATTTATAGCAATAAAGTGTTCAAGTATTGTAGGTTTTTCGGTAGAGATTTTTGTCATTACCGAATTTATTCTGAGGTTTATTAAAACTGCATTTCGATTAAGCGGATACAAATTAAGTACAAGCGTTGGAAATATGTTTTCAATAAAGCAACAAACGTTTATTCCATTACATTTTAATTTGGACAATAGTTTGGCAGTAGCATAATTTACTTTAATGGCTGTTGTGAAGTTTATGAAGTCTAAAGAATAACTACCCATTGTGTTGTATCTAAATGCTGATGTGAAACTAGTATATTCACATAGAGAGAAGGAAATATATTAATAATGAAAGCTAATGTAGAAAGCGAGAAATTCAAGTAAAACAGACAGGAAATAGGATATTAGAAAGTATAAAAAATACGGAGTATTAATAGTAAATGTGATATTATAGTTAAATGTATATTAGTTTTTGACCACAGTATAGAGAATTATTGTAAGAAAGCAAGTTTTAGAAACTGCAGGCTTAGGAAATAAAGATACTCTTCGAGTAGATCAGGATTAGAAAGCCAATAATGTCATTAAGTGAGTTCCGTTCAACAAAAATTCTGGAACTTAAAATGCTCGAATATTCAATGGCAGGGAAACAGCACAAAAGGGACTTGAACTTTGATAAATTTAGAAAGAATATGAGCTTGTGCTCGTTAAATGGTCTTCAGTAATGTTACCAAGTTTATGGTACAATGTGGAGATGTTGGGAAAATCCCAACCGGTAGAGATCAAGACCAATCAGGTTAACGAAAACTAGAAGCTTCGGGTAACATCGGGGAATAGCCTAGAAAAGGTGAGGAGTTTATATACTTTGTCTGGGCGAAGAACTACTCGGAGGTCGTGTTGAGACGTAAGGTAGAAACTAGTCTGCAATTAATTCGCAAAAGAAGTAAGAGAGAAGGTCAAGAAATACTTCACTCAGAAACTCGGTATGGAATATCGTGTGCAGCTTACCCACAGATACGCAAGTGAGAGGATAACCTGCATTCTCTGGGGGACCGGGTAAAGTTTTGAGGTGGTGAAACTAAATAACTGGGTCAAGGCCAAAAGATCTTGGAAACTTCTTTGATCGGGAAGTTTTAGCAGATAGGGACAGTCTATGGAAGTCAAAAGGGGAGACTATTTTTGTGTCTCATTTTATTAATAAAAGGGGCCTCCAGAAATCAACAATTTTCATTACATAAATTTTACACACAAATCCCTGAGAAACAATTTCTACCAAAACTCCTGCTCTAAGCAGAGTTCCCTCTCCTCTCCAACCTTCTTGCGCCCATTCGGTGCCATCCAAGATTTCATCCTTACCGAAAGCAAACATCCCGTATCAATGCTTTTACACATGACTTTATTACTTCCCCCAAAAGAAGTTCTAAATGAAGTTACATATTGAACTTGTATGAAAGTTTTGGGCTATATTTTAATATATGTTTGCTTAGGGTAGTGACAGAATATAACTTGGAATTTGTTTATCGAACTAGCAAAAAGTTTCACTATAACAGTAGGTAGAAACAAAGTCGCCAGTAACGTGGCAGATGATACTGTCATTCATTTGCTGTAACGCATTGAAAGAATAGCCTGACAACGCTATGATGTGAACTCTCGAATGAGCAAGTACTTGAAAGAGTAAATACCCATTTCCCACGAGAGGGCGTATGAACTGGTGGCCCAGCCACACATTGACATATTTGTAGTTAATTTTCGAACAAGTTAGGCTCGAAGAAACGAAGGGGTCTCATCAAGGACCGTATAAAACGAACGAGCAAAAACAGTCCTTCATAGTTCTTTATAAGAGTTAGGGCAGACTGTTCCAGCGAATTGCTCAATTATTCACAGAGATATGCCTCACTAATGACGGCAATTTATTTTAACGTTTGAACCAAGTGTTGGAATTCAAGCGCAAGCATTCTGCTATGACCTTCGCTCAGTGACATATTGGCTACCAACTTCATCTATGGCTCACGAGTACTACGACTCAGACGAGTAGAGTAGGAACAGCCTGTTTTAGGTCCAAAAGTTGCTTTAGTAGTGTTTTCTGTTCATTCTTGCTTTATGACACACCACAGTAGTAGACATCGGTGCATAGAGTAAAACTATAATTGTGAAAGTAAATTTGGGAAAGAATCATTCCAGGCCTAAGTTTTGGATACCTTCTTGTCGTTTACCAGCAGAGAAAAACCTGAAAAAGTTTAATGTGTTCAATTGACATAACTTTCTTCACCGGTTCTGTAAACAAACTGTTCTTACATAATTGAGACAAGCGTTAGCAGAAATTGTCTTATTACTTGCTTCCTTCTAAGCAAAAGGGAAATAAAGGAATACATTAGGCTAAAGTGATAGTCAAATCATTTAACAGCTGGTTGCTATGTGAACAATAGAAGTTCGGTTCTCTGTGCATGTCCAGGGGTAAAACAAAAGAGAGATGAAACGAAAGATAACTTATTTTCCGATAAAAGTTTAAGAAGTTTAAAATTGAAACCAATAACAAGGAATATTTCAAAAACGGTTAGAGCTGCAAAACATGCATATGACTAAATTTTGTGTTTTAACGAGATTTACATTTTTGTGTAACGAGTTTGTGTTTATGTCTTATAGTTTACCAGTTATGCAAAATTCATTCAGAATGAAGAGTTCTTAAGAGGCTATTTCCAAAAATTGCTAGATATACATTTTATATGTCATAAGAATGTCTATAATATACGGTATTTTAATCAAACTCGTTTGAGCCTTTTTTGAGAAATGTAAAACTTTCACATTTTTCTCCAACAAACAGGTTATTTTGGGTGGGTGATTTTCTTGAAAATCTTCTTGTCGTATCTTTAGAAGATACTAACGATAAATACCAAGTTTAGTATTTTTGGGTCGTTCGTTTTTGATATATGCTGTCCACAGACCCACACATACATATATACACACAGACACGCGGACCTTTTTCTAATAATACTTTTTTGGATCCAAGGGACCTCAAAAATAGTTTTCCGGTGAAATCTCTACACAGAGCTTTGGATGGAATGTAATAGTTTCTCTACCTACTATGTGAATAGTAGGTGTGGATAAAGTAAAGCCTTCAATAAAAGAAAAGGTCATTGCGTTTATGATTTCGCGCCTGAACGACCTTGGATATCCATGTCGGAGGTACGCCACTTGTAATTTATAAAATGGTGAAGAAGGTTTAGAGTTCAATGCAAGCGCTTTATGAAACAATAACTTAAGGCACATAACTTGAGAATCTTCTTCATAATTACGAATTTTTTTATGAATTTCAAATACAAGAGAAAACGTTACCCCAGGAACTCTGGTTACGCCACCCTTATAATTGCATATGTTATTCCTGAATATAGAATAACTTTTCCTATCAGTAATATATACTTTTCCCGGTGAACTTGTAATGGCTAAAGATGTGTTATTTACGTAGAAGTCTATTTTACTTTCTACTGATGGCGAAATTTTGAAAAAACTTAAGTTAAATCACATCTTGAACAAAGTATTCTTATAACATATTTTTCTTCTACTTCATACTAGTTGAAATAAACGCTTGTAGATTTTTTTTTATTATCCTACATCTTGCAGGACCAGGGAAATAAGAGACATACAACCGATACAAGGAAAATAAAAATTTTAAGAGTGGGTCAACATTGTGATGGGTCTGAAATTCTTTCTTTTGAATGACCTAAAGGTGAAAAAGAAAAAAAAAAAAAAACCTATTTTTATGGACGCTCGTTAACTGCTGAGGTTCTTGGCGTCCCGTCATATGTGTATACTGAGCATGAAACACTGCTCAAGTTTTCCCAGAGGCCTCTTTATCAGTTTTGAGGTTCTTTTACTTGTCACAAATCTATGACATGGGACCTACGGCTTTATTTCCCTTCCAAGGAAGCCATGCTAAGAGCTTTTAGCCCCGAAATCTTACAGAAAATGTGTACTTTAAGAGCTCTATACTTATTGTGGAGAAAGACGTGTATCTCCTGTAGTTTAACGTTAAGCAAAATCAATACAAGGGTAGTTTGGGCTGGAGACTTTCTGAAAACTTTCGTTTTGCATTCTTGGAAGAGCTGAACTCAAATATCAAAATTTGTATTTAACCGACTTTTAGCTTTTGAATTATGATCTTCATAAAACACATAGGCATGCATTTTATACAAAAATATATTTTTAGCTTCAGGGACCAAAAAAATCCAAAGTTGTTATCTCGCCGTCCACTTCTTGAAGTAACTTATCTTTCTACTGGTACGCCGGTAATGTGGTTGCATGTCACATGGGCTTAAGGGGTGTACAACGTACACTACTCAATTTAGAGTTTTGCTCTTTAGGAACAGTGATGCGTGTTCGTCAAGATAAGCTGTGATGATTGGCAAAAGGATCAATGAAACAACTTTGATCAGATTCAATTAGCATGATATGGAAGAAAGTGCAAATTGTTTGTCACGCTATAAAATTCAAGGTGAGTTTAATAGTAAACTGATACAGCATTAATGCTATGACAAAACGAAACTCGAATTTTATTTCCTTAATATAACTGATTCATGATTGTTAGCCAATTAATAACTATGCGTTTTCTTTTAACATTCTATCTCCCGCACTGTTTGAATTTGAAATTCAAGTAACAAACAATAGAGTACCACTATGAGTAGCACAGGCCTTGATGCTATGGTCCGTTGTTCGTTGATTTCGTTTCACACGCCCTCCGTGCATATGCAGTGCTGAAGATGCCGTTCAGTATCCTCCTGTACCCGTCGAAGCATATCTGGTGACACAGCAGTACGGCAAGCAGCGATTCTGCGTCAGCGGAGAACAATGGTTTTTGGTCCGTTGCAGTACGCGTCGTGGACACGTCGTTTTGTTGTTGGTCTTCGTGCAGCAGAAGATTTCCTCTAGCCTTACCAGCTACATATTTGTACCATTGTTACTTATTTTTCGTTACTCAACATCTTCGCTACCAATTACCTTACTATGAATGACGCTCTGATACGAGAGAATCGGTGCTTTTATAACCGAAAAATATTCTGGTAAATATTCATATACACTATTAACATATTTCTGAAATACTTAGAAATAGGTACATAAATACAACAGTATGTATTATTGACTTAAAAACCTGCAAGCAGGAGCAGGATTACAACTTCGAACCTCTTTGTTAGAAACCCGGCGCCCTTACTACCCGTACGCAAAGCACAGGTGCGGATATGCAGGAAAACAACTAACTGAAAGATTATCTTCAGATTTCTAATTCATAACGACCGAGACATTATTATTATTATGGTTATTATTATTATCATCATTATTATCATCATTATCATTATTATTATTGTTATGATTACTATTATAATTATAACTATTATTATTACCATTATTATTATTATTATTATTTCTATTGAAGAGTAAAATAGTATTCAGAATCATAGACACATCGTTATAGTAGATCGGTTACTCGAAATAACAATGAAAGCTAAATGTTATAACAAGAAATTTACTTGTCTCGTACGTGGAGATAGGTTGGCAATACCAAGACCTATAAATAAAAGAAAGGAAGCGAAAGCAAGTAGTTCAACTTGTAATGACACTACAGTAGAGGTCTTTTACCATCCCTAACATTGTAATGTGTGCTTCCTATTCTAATGAAGTGAACGGTGATTCGGGAACCCCTGTATTTCGGGTGAAATCTCGAAATTGAATGTTTGGATGGAATAGAATACTTATCCTACTAATATACTAGTAACATAACTCCATGGCACGACAGCTCACGGGGAACCTTGGCCTACCGCCCGGCCGCTGCGTCCCCCATCTCGGTCCACTACAGACGTCATGGATGGGGTGCAGTATTGGAGGGTGAGACGTGGTCAGCGCCTCGAGTCCCCCCGGCCGGTTAATGCGGTCCTCATGACCTGGCGCCGCTACTTCTCCATCAAGTAGTTTCTCAATTGGCCCCCCAGGAACCTTACGAGGCTGAGTGCACCCCGGGCCAGGTCTCCCAGCGGGGGAAAAATCCCCACGCTGGTACTGGGGATCGAACCCAGGTCTCCCGCTTGGTAAGTAGCAACGCTACCACCGCGCTAAGGAGACGACCAATATACTAGTAGAGAAAGTAAAAATGGTTGAAGGTTATAAAGACAAACGAACAATTATTAACAATTCAAAGTTTAGTGCTAAACATTTTGCAAAATGTAAATAAATATTTACATATTTTTTCCAAAATGAATGTTTTAAAGAAATGTCATACTTCAGTGAAATATAGAGTTTTCCGTCAATTGTGTTTTGGGTGTCTTTTGCGGTTTCTCAAATAAAGAAAATTCCATGCGAATAAACAGTAATTCAAAAAGTAGGTGCGAATGATTCCACGTGTACATACGATTTATTATCACGATTTTTCACAGTGCTGTATTTCAATAAATCTTTTAGAATAATGAATACAAGCATTTATAAACAGCGCCTTCTGATGGAGGATCCTGCTTTGTATCCTTAAAAACTATTTGAATTCGGTATAAAATGCTTCGTTTAGAAACCTTCTCGAAAAATCGGATTAAAAATCTATTAAGTCTGTTGAGCTCCAGCAGCAACAGAAAAAAAAAAAACACCGCAGGGAAGCGGAAATAACTGAAGAACGAAACGATTATAGGCGTTTGTAGGGTTCATTTTTTACTGTTACGAAATGTCAGTAAATGAAAGTTGAATTCGTTTCGCTTTTATACAGTGTTGTTTGTTATGTAATGCTGTGTTTATAAATATTTATCCATTTTTCGAGATACTGTTGAGAGAAGCAACTGTTTTCAATTAATGGTCTACCCATTTGGTTTTCATGTCTTACTTGAACTTTTCAATATTTATTTCTTTAAAATAGGCTGGAAGGGAGTCAACGCCTAAGGCAACCTTCTTCCCTTACAAGTATTAAATCCCCATTTGGAATCAAAAGTTAGAAGAAAGAAGAAGAGGGGGAATTCGAGTAGATGCATAACGGATTTTTGGCCTCTTTCAAAAGCAATGCATTTGAATTGCTAATGAAATCGATTTCAGTAAAGAAATGCGGTATGAGAAGATTTTAAAGAATAATGTTTTTTAATACTAGGAAGATTGAACGTAATCCTCTGCTGTGACGCGTAAACTTGACAAAAGACTAAAGCGCTTATAAACTTTAATCTTCAACCCAAGCTTATTTATTACGTTAAAGCATAGAGAACAACGCAGATGTAGTCTTCAACTGTAGACATAAATTCGAAAATATATGTACCATTTAAGCATCAGCTATGGAACATGGTATTTCAGATATTTCACCCAATAATTTATCTAATTTGTAACACATTATCTTTTCTGCCTACACATTAGGTATTTCATATCCATTATAGAAACTTTCATTCACAATTGTTCTACCTGAATTAAGCTAACCATGCTAACTAGTTGGCAGAAGCGGTTTCAATTAGATTATACTTTGCTAAGACATATCTTGATGTAGGCTAGAGAAGACTTAGATTCCAGAAAGTTGTTTCAAAAAAAGTCAACATATTATGTTAGTTGTGATGCAATACACATAGTAAGAAAATATATTGCTCTCAATATTTAAAAGGTGGTGCAGTTTAAACAAAAATGCGGAATGATTTGAAAGCGGTTAACGCTATAAATATTTTCATATAGTTTCTGTATTTTAACATAACCTATACGCCTTCTACTTATCTGCTTTACTTTTGTATATACATTTACATACTGGATTACTGGTGTAGTCACTTGTATCTTAGCCAACGATGGAGAGGCCGGGGGACCCCCAAAATAACCGGATTTGTTTCCACATATTTCTCCGCGTAACCCTCGTTTAGAATACAGTTTACAAGTCACTCACAAAAGTGGAAGAAAACGCGTTTTTTGGAGTTATGGTGTTAATTTTAAATTGGTCCTGCCGTACTCCACACTAATTTTAAATTACCAGTATCTCGTAATTGATGCGAGTATCTCCTCCTCAGAGATAGGCAAAAGCGGATTAGGTTTCGTAGAAGAAGTTGTCTGGTGCTAGAGGTGTAAAATTCTGCGACTTTTACCTGCTGCATCTACCTACGCCGCTGACCAAATTAACGGTTAAGCAAGCAGCCTTCCTCAATGCTGAGCAGATCAAGACAAATCTGGCTTTTTTCTAGCTACTGGCAGGAGTAAAGCTTAATAAGGCGCGAAGCAGCGTTGGGAAGCTGTCTCTTACTCTCCTGATTGTAAACAGGCTGACAGTACGACACCGTAATGCTTATAACTGTCAGAATTAAGGTTTTTTCACAAAATTATATACCCCAGACTTCCAATGAAATAACAGATTTCACCACTTGAAGCTGACCAACTTTTCGTCGTTCTTAAAATAACAGAGTTATTTTAAAACCTATTCAGCTTTTGGTTTTATATATGCTTTTTCTGCGTTTTTATTATTATTATTATTATTATTATTATTATTATTATTTTTATTATTATTATTATTATATCCTTGTGCTGACAACCATTTAGAGTGTATGCTTTTAGCATAGCGCTCAAAATATTTCATGCGTTGTTTTGAGCATTTCACCAATTTCTTTGGCGTTTAATTTTCGTCTTGAATACGTCAATAATGTACACCACCTAGAAAGTACTCTACCCGTTTGATCTCCGGCACCGCAAACACAACTGATTGAAAACGCCTAAGAATTCTAAAGAGTGTAAAATATGGAAGCATGTGTACAGGAGTTAAACATCTCGGATGCTGAAAAAAATGTAAAAATGGTGGAAAATGTATAACTGTGTGGAAACCATGAACAAAATTTCATGACGAGTAAACCGTTAAGTGTGAAATTGTATAAAATTATTTAAAAGTTTTCTTTCCACTACCTTCAAAATGTGTTGAAAAAGAAAACGTTCTTCTTTGTAGAGTTTTGACAAAATATCATGTCCTATACTAAGTTAGGATGACAAATTAGTAGGAGTGATTGATATTGACTAATTCCTAATGTATCTTTAATCCAATCATTGCTTTATTCGACAATCCAGTGAAGGAGTGGACGACAAATCTCAACTATATAGATACACTGCATTTACCAGTAAGGTTTTCAGGTCCTATAGAAATATCAGAGCAACTGGTAGGACCTGACAGCTTTAGGCAGTGTGGAGGGAAGAGTTGGAGAATACAAAATACTGGCATCCTCGCGCCAGGAAATGTACGCGCGTGTTGTGGAAGCAAGCAGGCAGGAGTAGATTGAACACTACACACCCAGTGCACGGTGGAACAAAATCCTATTACGGCACTCTCTGTCGATCAAACAACCGAATTCAACCACCACCGGTGATATTGGAAGCGTTGGGGTACTGTTTACATTTAAACTATCAATTATGATTAAAGGGACTTGTGAATGCGATATCATTCATTGTGTAATTGATATTGCAGAGTAATAACACTAGCTTCAACGGATATCTCGAAAAAAAATCCTGAAATAAAAAGAACAGTGAAGAGGTGAATTGGTCTTTTATGTCATTGTGCACTTACAAAGTATCGTTGTGCAATATTTTAACTTATAAGCAAAGTATCATATTTGTACCTATTGAATTTTCTATATTTCGTCTTCGATAGGTGCATTGCTCGCTAACGGAAAACAGGATCCGTGTGGTGTAAAAGGCGTGTGAGAAAGGATTCATCATCTTAATGCTTGGAAAATGATTTTGATTTTGGGAGTATTATGTTTCTTACAAATAAGTCTATTTACTATTTAAACATGTAAAGCAACTTATTTTGCTACATTTCTGCCTGTTACTCTGAAAAAAAAATAATCGCTTCAGAAAACCCGGGAATATGTTCTAGACCCAGATTCTGAACTTTATCACCACTTTCTTTTACCCTCTAACCCAATCGTGTGGCCGTTGTTGCCATTTGGTGTACGAATACATTAACATTTTAAGACTTAAAGCTTCGCTAGTCATCGTTGACGTCATATTTGGTCCAATATGTTGATAACGGACCAAAATAACAATAAAACTCAGTAATGAATCCAGTTTATCAACAACGAATAATTGTTGGTATCCACGAGTCATGACTTTTTCGAGGCTTAAACCTAAGTCCATATTAAACCTTCCTCCGCTGGAAATTCCAATGCGGAATCCTTTAAATCTATGTAATTTTTTTTTTTTAATTTAGACTTCTTTTTTTTTTCCTGTAGAAAGAGTCGAGTAAAAGTGATAGATGAACATATCACAAAACTGGAAATAAAGTATGCAGTCGTTGAATTTTGAGGCACACATAAACTCATTAAGAAACGAAAATCTAACAAAACCAACGCATTCTAACTTTTTACACGATAGAACGTGTCTCCAGTTTTAGAAACACATGTCCTTGCAGTATTTGGATATTCAGCAACATAAAGCTACATCACAACTTAGTTGGGTTTACTGATTTGTGCTCATATATTATGGTGATAAGCCATAGGACAAAAAGGCCAATAAAACCTCAATCGATGCTTGGGATTTACATCTCAGAAATGAGCGAAAAATAAAATAATAGTAACTTATTAAGCACTACTCCTGATTTGAAATGACTTTTGCATTTTAATACTAGAACCATTCATATTTCGTTTATCAAAATGTGTGAAGAGAGAATAGAGAAGACAGTAGGGCAGTGTCAGGAGATATTGACCACCTTTACGCTTATTAAGTTATACCTTTGAAGATTAGTTAAAATCGATTGTGGAATACATAGTAAAATACTTCGGCATTATTATTATTATTATTATTATTATTATTTGGATTATAATCCATTTCGCATGTAATCGGGGAAATTAAAATTAATTACTTATCACAAAATAGATTTGGAATCAAAAAGGAATATGAAACTTAATAATAAAGTAACAAAATCTCTGTCCATGTCATACTAATGAAAAAGGCTGTCCCTTCCATATTTGTGCATTGCAGATGTTACACTGTATCCAACCTTGACCAAATGATTCACCATTAGTAAGCGAAGCAGATCTTGTGATGCTGTCATTAAATTTGAGTGAAGTTAGTAGTTAGAAGTCACTAATTTCCTTTTTCTAACTCTCCCATCACTATTGTCGTCTGCTGTAATTTCTGTATTGTTTTGATCGGTTACTTTCTACATTTACTTTTAGGTTCTGTGGTTTCCTCTTTAAATTCCCAATCACATATTTACCCATTTCCTTGATATTTCTTTTTTCAAATTGATCCATTTTACGCAAACTTTGCCATTGTTAAATTGAAAAGAGTAACAGAAAACCAGCATTAGGCTGACTTATCGACGAATAAACTGTCCAACACCATCAAATTCAAGGCATTCCGATACCACAAAATTACACGCAATAAAGGATTGCCTATTAAAAAGAGAGTAATGATTTCGAACGAACTTATAATACTACAGCCTATTACAACTCAATATTTAATCTAGTACCAGCAGCAATTTAATGCACTTCCTCTCAAAGACATTTTAACGCTCGAGAATTACCTTCTTTTACTAAAAATTATGGCCAAACCCACAAAACTGGAAGCACAATTCCTTCCTGGGCGCACAGATCTGAAATAGCATTAGCTCAACTGGTGAAATGTGCCGAAAAGTATGACTTTATCACAAATGCTGCTCTTCAAGCAGTATATGGCGTAAATTACCAGTGTCTGACACCGGATGACTCTCCCCTACTTATGAAAAGTTTTCTCTCTTACTCGAAAATATTTTCTAACCAAGGGGAAAACCAGAACATTACTCTTCCCGTACGCGTATTCTTCTGATGTATTTTGCTATCGTTCTTGTTTTTAGCGTTAAAGAGATTAACCTCTAGTTCCTTTCTCTAACCAATTAAATTGAGCGCTTAGCAACATGCACAGCTGAGGATGAAGCACGGACTAGTGATGTCTGGGGTTCATATCCCGAAGTGAGAAGTGAACGGAAAGTCTGCGATCCAAATCATAATTGGCAAATGCCAGGGAAGTACTCTAAATTTAGACACGGAAAAATTCCTTACCAAATACAATTTCGATTTCCAATATCATTTCATTTCAGGTATCATCAATGCCATCGCCTGTGATACCAATAATAATTTGTTGCTATACTCTGTCGTATATTTAGCGATTCGTTTATTCCTAGCACCGCGTATTAGCATTGTTTCTACAATTAAAGAAATAGGGCAGAGTGGCACTAAGGATCTGTGTAGGAAGAACAATTGAGAAACGTCTCTCGCTCTAACCCAGGCACCTTCAACCGACTGTCCTCTCGTGCGGGCAGGGAAGCAACAGTGGCGGCACCAAGTATGTCTATGATATGAGTATAACTGTATTGAATGAAACTTTCCTGTTACTTCCACAATAATCGGAGGAATATATTGTGCATCGTAATACAGGTACCTTACATAATACGAGATAAAACTTTGCTGTTATTATCACTTGAAAATTCATTTAACTAAATACAAAATAATGTTGTATTTTTAAATATTGTATTCTTACATATATTGCTTACATTAACACTCAGTAAGAAAGAGGAGAATTTCATGGACTACTTATTGAGTTTGTTCCAAACAGTTTTATTTCTTGTAATAAATATGCCGAAATTTTCTGACAACTGGTAAAGAACATTTTAAAGCAAATACAGTCATCATATTGACATATAAGGTTCCTCATCCAGTATGATGGAAATTTAGTGGTAAGTTGATTTAAACTGTCTATATTACTTTTCCGTGTATATAAAATAGGAATTGTAAGCCGGCAAATACACAGACTCTAATATAACTAGGCAAGTTGTTAAGAAAGTCCTCGAAATGAAGCATAATAAATGATGTGGTGTCTGCTTGTGTGTGTACGTTACCACTGAGTATTCAGTTCATAAGCAGTTCTTCATCTCGAGGCGCGGAGCACCAAGAGCCCGTGGCTTAATTCCGGGTAGACCACCTGAGTCCGCACAACCACTAATGCCATCCCGCCACTCAGAGCTGTATTTCCAGAACCCAGTCACCTCCACGGAATAGCGCCTCTGCCGTAGTCCTGAGAGAGACCGGTTGGGCTGGAATTACGATGAAATGAAGAGACAGGAAGGTCGGGGAAATGAAGAATCCTCTCCAGGATTCATCTACTGACTCTGGAAAATCCCCCAAAAAACCCATGGGTCAAAGAGGTCGGCTGCGGGGAATCGATCACACGACCTCACGAATGCTAGTTCCAGACAAAACGCCTAGGCCACCTGTCTCGGTAAATTATGTGGCAATCGAATCAATGATCCTGGAAATGACAGGAAGTCGCAGGGCTAACAAAAATGGATAACAACGTTCCCAGACTCAATGTTACAACAGAGGCTGTCCGGGACCTATTTTCTGTTGTTGCATGTAGTTTTTCTCTGACAGAAACTCCCTTGGACATATCCAGGAGACAAGTAATGAAATAGCTGCTATATCAATACAGCTCTGTATCTACAGATAATACATCTTGTTTAAAATTCCTGTGGTTACAATGTTTGAGCAAATGTTCACTCCCAGGGAATGAAGTAAAGTAGTCTTAACTAGATTATCGTGCATATGTTTTCTTTGCGACCATTTTCATGCGGAAATATGACAGGTTCAGTTGATATGAACAGCATACCAGTGCCACTCTCGTTTGTACCAACTAGATATAGTACAAATAACGTGAATGAAGGCAGGGTAGAAACGTGATTCAATTGCTGAGATAATTGCTTACTTTAGCAACTGCTGACCTCGTTTTATACACGTAGTTTTTTTCAAAACAAAATACTAATTTGATCTCGGCAATCAACACACATTTTATATTGCATAACGCTTATTCCAACATATTATTATACAGGAGGCCAAAAGACAGTAAAACAGCAGTACACATGATCTGGCTTAAGGTTAATTATTTAAAATTTAATATATCTACCGTTAACATCGTAAATGTATAGAAAAGCTGATTTCGGGAAATGACACTTTTTGCTAACATAATCGAAATTGCAGTGCTGTTTTTGTTTCTTGGCTTTCATGCATTTAAAGATGAAAATTCTGCAGAAATGAATGTTCTATTGTAACAAAATTGTGTATGTAGAGGGCTACGTAGCATTGCTCATACGCTTGTTTAAAAAGCCAGTTTCTCATTCTACATGATGTCAGCAGTACTGTCGACATATATTTTCAATTGCGCAACATGCACTTATGATTTTTACACATTTTATATAATCAGTATTGATATTTTCTCGCTAATTCAGTAAAAGTAATACCCACACGTCTTTTGTTGTTTTAATAACAAGACTATGCATTTTACGGCACCAACAAATATTGTGTTCTCCTATAGACCTATGGACTTGAAAAGCAAAATGTACATATAAAAACCTTTTGAATAGGTAAAATTGTGTCCGTCATAACAACCACAAATATTAAACATGCGCCAACGTAATGCTTGCCCTTCTACCAAGTGGAACCATTATTATTTTCAGAACAATGGGAAATGGCTGATGAACATTTAAATTCCATACACATTTCAAGTCTCATTACAGCTCAGAGAAATCAAACAGAAATTATTTGGCAACCCATCATTAAATATATGGAGACTTTTTGATTTACTAAGAAATACTACAAGGACAATGCTAAAATGAATTAAGAATGAAATATGACTCTTATTTTAAATATTTTCACTCAAAACCATGTTCACTTTTAGAAAGCCGAGTACTGATGTCTGCAATTTTTGTTCTCCAACAAAGCAACAATTAAAAAGTAATCGTAATGACACAGCTTTGAAAACAGCACTTAACTTTTGAAAAGAGTTCAGGTACACTAGAATATTAAACAAGAATCATTGCAGAGATGCAAAGAAGAAAATTCTGAATTTTTAATACTTGAGTTTTGTTATGGACAAAATATACCTGTGCCAATAATAAGTGTGCATGCTCAGTTTTAAAAACGGCTGCTATGGCTGAATGATTTTTAAGCACATTGTCACAATAAAGGTGCATCCATAATGCATTGCTTCCCTAAAACAGCATTCAAAAAAATTCCTGACACTGTAGTCTCATATTTATATGATTTCCTAATGAAAATACAATGTTGGAAATGTCCAAAAACAGTATTATTGTACGACAACGCTGGTGGATAGAATAAAATATATTACAAATGTGCGATTCTGTTCATTTTTGGCCAATTATTTCAAAGTAAAAGTTACTCGCCAGTTCTCTGTTCTAGGACACATTATAGAAATTTTGGTGTATTCTCTTAACGGCTGAAATCCATTGAAAACATTTACACTCATTGGTGAATACTTTACTGTGGTTTACTGCACTGAAACTATTCTAAAGCAATGGCGTGTTCAAATAAAGGATTTCACACTTCCGATGCCAATATCCAAAACACATGTTTTTGCAATACAGTGATAACTTAGATTATGTCTTCAACAATGTGGGGCTTTAACAGCCACATCAACCTACCGTGGCAGTTACATACCTTTTCAGTTTTTAAAGAAGCAAGTTCCATTCGATGCAACTCTTGTTTCTACTTGATCTGCTGTTGAAAATAACAAAATAAAACCATAAAAGGAAAAGGACATTCGGAGTTTATACTGTTTTTTAGAACCGAAGCATATAGAGTTGTTTAAAAAATGTGTATTCGTAAAATTCAAGAACAAGAGAGAAAAACCCAGAAAAGTGGCAGTGATGCAAAAAGGCAGATCGGAAGAACCAAATATTAATAACTTACAGCATAGAGATAAATGTAATGTTAGCAGTTTGGAGCTAAAGTAACACTTATTAAACATTTGCAGGTTCTCAGAAATATATGTTTATGCTATTTCATTGCTTTCTTTATTCATTCATGATTTAGAAACCATTTATGCAAAAAGGGTTTTTGGTTTCCGTATTTCATAGTTTCTCCATTTATAAATTAGTAGGTATTTTTCGGTTTTGTGAATCTATATTTATAAAAATTGAACTTGAAACTTATTTATCACAAAATGTATTAATCAATAAAACAGATTGTAACTTAAACCTTTAACTAAAGATTTCTCAAAACTAAGTTTTCTGAGTCACGCCCTTCTTGCATCCAACTCCTCAATTGTAATTGCACACCGCTGTAAAAATGGTTTATGCATCATACAATATATATTACATTGTAAGAGGAGGAGTAAAAATAAGGATTTTCGGATTTCAAAACAAATTTTCCATTCTCTGCAAACGATGAGTACGCACATTAAGCTTTAATAAGAGGGCCATCTCGAAAGTGACATACGATTTGCAATAGCTAAACCATAACAAATACTATCAACACAAAACTTTATTTAAAAAGTTGCAGTACCTTACTCTATTTTTCAAGTAATCGTCATTGCTATCAAGGCATTTATTGTCATGTGGTACCGGTTTTTCATTGCAAATGTTACACTCTTCCTCTGCTATAGATATGAACCAAGATGTCAGTGTCACTTTGAGGTCTTCATCGGTTGGGAAATCTTTTCCATCCAAAAAGTCATGTACGGTGTCCAAACTGACACACCGGTTTTTCTTAATTCTTTTACGAACAATAGATTTCAATTCCTCCATAACGATTGATGAACGTCCACTGAGGTCTTTATCGTACACGCTGGTGCTTGCTTGATTACTCGTAAATTAATAAATTAAGAACCATCTCCTCACTGAAGATTCGTTCACTGCATTATCACCAAACACTTGCGTTATTTGCCTATAAAATTAGATTGGCCGAATATTTTGTGCATTCAAAAGAAAAAAAAACCCACTAAAAACAAAACAAAAAAAAAAACAAAAAAGAATAAGTTCTTTGGCGGCAGAAAAATATAACATCGGCTTTGAAAAACTGATAGGACGTGACAATAAATGTCTTAACAGAATGGAGATTACGTTGAGAAATGGAGTAAGGTACTCTAATTTTGTAAATAAAGTTTTGCCTTGATATCTTTCGTTATCACTTAGTTATGCCAAATCGTCTGTCATTTTCTGATGGCAATCATATATATTTTTGTTAGCAGTAGCTGACTAGTTCAGCCGGCTGTAAACGGCAATATAGAGTAATGAATAATAGTGATGTCTCCTAAGCTTCTCCAACTATCCTTTAGAAAGGAAAACTCCATATGGTCGATCCGACTAACGCTATTGACGGTTAAGCTCACCTCATCATGCTTTAGTGATCACAAGCACACTCTATTTATTGCTATACGTACATGCACTCATGTTGTCTATAATATACCTTAACAGTATTACTCAAAGCAATTCTATGTTCAACGCCGATTAAAACCGATTAGAATGCAGGTGGTGAATTTTTGTTACACGTGAAACAAAATTGTCAATTTGCTTACGATAGGAAACGGAGAAGAATCATGCCCAAGGCTAATTAGTGTACCCTTCGCTACTGTCATTGGCGCGGGGAAGTACCCAAAATGTATTCCATAAAGTACCTCTAGCTCCAAGTGAATAAAACGAGTATCATAGCTTCCTGGATAGTGTGTGGTATACATTAAAGTATAATAATAATAATAATAATAATAATAATAATAATAATAATAATAATAAGCTAAGGTATTTTAAAGTAACCTTATATTCATAGAATCCTCTCTTCATAAAACTATTTTTCCAGTTTATTTCATTACTTTAAAATTTATACGTGACAGCAAAGTAAAACGAAGATGACTATTGCTTTTAAAGTTTAGGAAACATTTTGGGGACCTCCCCTATTATAATAAAATATACGGGTACAATTGTTATAAATTATTTTTTACTTTTAGGTTTAATGTTTATATATTTTTGTTATTAAACAAAGGACAAAATAAAGCAACACTTACTGTAAATCCTAAAACTAAACTTTTCCTATTTAATACAATTTTACTCTTTGACTTCGTTAAACCTGGTCAATAGGGGTGGTGACTCTCAAAGCATCTGCTGTAAGTGTGTGTATCTGAATTCCTTTACAATTAAGTGAAAAAATGGAAATCGTTTGAACACTTAACCTTTGTGCAAGTGAGATGCACATCAATACAGTTTTGCTAAACTGGTAAGTTTCACTGCTAAGTTTTTAGTTGCAGAAGATGAAATATGGGTACATTCTCAGTGGCTGAGGGTGGGAGATGTAGAAGGTGATGCGATATTCAAAGCAGCATTATTCCAGGTATTCCTTTTTCTTCTGCCAATCATTCCGTCAATTGCCTCATTGGCATTCTTACTTTCACGATCATATTATTATTCACTGCAGTTTAAAGTGGAACTGCAAAGCTGCCCTTTCATTGTCATTAGGAAACCTGCATGTCAATGGGTTTGAAATAGACACCATTATAATCCGTGCGTTTTATAGTTATAAGGCATTTGATCGAGTAAAGCTGGACTATTCTTGTGTGACTGGATTAGTCCGAGCGATATCCAGTTACAGGAGCACACTACCGTACATAGGCAACGATGGACTCATTGTCCATACAGAATGAGGTCATTTCGGTAAGATTCTGCTGCAGCCTTCTTGCGTAATTCCTTGGTTCAGGAATGAAACGAGCCACCCCCAGAAAGGGGCCCCAGCTGACCAGCCAAGCATTAGAGCAAAATGTTTTAGAACGAACATTCACCGTCCCACCGCAACTCACTAATAGCTGTCCGCCTGGACAGTATGTAGATTAAACAGATGAAAGGAAATGGATAGAAACTTCGTGGCGGCCTGTCCGACGAGAATTAAACCGGGACCTCCCAAATGCAAGCCTCAATGTTATCACTGAACCATCTGGCTTGTTTGTTCTTATATTAGTTTGAAGTAATTTTTATGAAGTACTTGAAATGTTGTTGGTATAATTATGAAGTGCTATGTGGCGTTCCTTGGTATCGTTCTGTTCAGGAGTGAAGTTTCTAAGTGAATTCCTTTTTATACTAACGTATTGTAATAAAATGGAAGTGTTTAGTAAAAACTCTGCCAGATTACTTTGTTAATTCAAGAAGAGGTTTAGAAGCCATTTAGATTTTTCTGGATGAGTGGGGAAGGGAAAAACAATTGGTACGCTTTTACAAAAGGTAATGCAGCTGACATCGGAGTTTAAGGAATAGGACCAAGTGTGGGAGAGAAAGATTTAGTGCCTTAGGGGCGGTTATTGAGTTTGGTTTGTAATCATTAGTGTGTTTTTTTTCTTACGTTGTGTTTTTGCCTTTTTCAGCTATCCGTATGACATGAACTTTATATTTGTCACATTGAACTCTAAAGTGAAACATGGTTTACTGTGCATCAAAGAAGCACATAGGTGTACCTGACCCTTGCTATGTATGTGCTTCAAGATGTAAGATATTTAACACCACTCTATTTTTGCATGAATATTTCTTGATTAATCACTTTCGGTTCGGTACATTATATGAATTTTGGTTCTACTTTGACAAATTTAAATGCGTCTATCATCATGGCAAAAAAAAAAAAAAAAAAAAAAAAAAGCAACATAAAAGACGCTGGGACTCAGGTTGTGGGTGAAAATGCCAAAATGATGCATTTTTAAATGTCATAAATGTTCTGTGGAAGCCTATGAATAAACTTGGCCAAACATTCTTTACAAACTGCCAATTTTAAAGACTAGGCAACATATATAAATCACCCATGCACTGGCTTTTAACCCTACTTCTCCTTTCTGTATGTAAAATAAAAAAAAAAAAATAATAAAACATGTATTTTTATTTGTTTTTCTGCATGTACATTTAAGCATAAATTTTATTCCTTGCCTTGCAACTTTGCTCTGATTTCTACGCAAATTTGCATGCATAATCTCAAGTGTAGCTGTCTAAATCTTTAATTGCGGATTTTATGGTCGCTTTATTCTTTTCTGAAACAGATTTTTTTACATCTAAGTTATTTTAATAATAACTCCAACTTAAGTCAAATATATATATTTGTGCACTGTACTACAAGGTTATTTTGGGATTTAAAACTGGTGTGCAAATCTTTTTAATGTAATAATGGTTATACAAAGAAGCTACAGAATATCTAAATATAGGAAATAAAATATCAAGAACTACATGTTACGCTGATGAAGCGTTGGTATATAGGAAACAATAACTTCCAAATATAACATTAATGGTTATAAATTGTTTCGGATGTAAATATTTGAAGAGAAGTATTATGCAACTCACATATACAAATAACCTGTAAATAGTGCCAGCTGATAAGAATGTACAGCACATTGAACATGCTAACTAGTATTATTACTATAAATGTACACCGGTACATGGGAATGAAAAGTAGAACCTGAATATGAAAACATTCAAATGGAAATATCACGTTTCGAAATGTTGTTTAAAGCAACATATTAAAGTCGGAAGCACATTCATTACAGCAGTGAAGGAAGTGTAAAGCTTTTTAATCTTCATCACAATTTTAATTCAATGATATAAAGGCAGAGCATGTTATGAAAATTGTGAGCACAGGAAAAACTAGTTGAGACCAGCGGTTTGCTGCAGTTCAATTGTCCAAATGCAATGAGTCGATTCTGCAGTAGATTAAGTAAACTTCAGTTTGTCATCAGCATATGTACATATGCCAACTATGATCCAGAAATTTTCGTCTATCCACTGCCATGTAGGGGATGTTTCTATCTTTCACAGTTTCCTAGATATAAACGTGTTGAATAATAATAGTAATAATATTAGTGATGTAGCACTCAAGCTATAAATCAGTGATGCCCAACCTTAAACTATAGAAACGCAGCCGGATTTACCCCTACATTCAAGTACTCATGGCAGTAATCACGCTTATGCTTAGTTAATATTGAAATATGCCACTGTGATCAACCGTCACTGAGTAAGTGAAGGGGTGAATGCTTTCTAGCGTAAAACGAAGGAGGTGGCTTGAAGCGATCATGCGACGTCATTAGCTCCCAAGAGAGGAGGTTGGACTTCGCTGGTGTAGACCTTGTGGTTGCTTTTTATTTGTCACTCTTAATCTCTAGCAGTAGCAACACTCGCTGTACGGCCCAGCTATTGACACACAGCTCGGAGAACTCACCTGTTCACACCAAAAATGCACTCGCTAACTTCCTCACTGACAGAATCATGCGAGAATGCTCATTTATATAACAGCTGGTATCTTAAAGGAGCATTTTAGAAAGTTCTGGAAGCGTTTTGTAGGCGGGGAAGAAAACTTCCATAAGATTCTAGTTGTTTATTGTGCAGTGCCTGGGGAGATGGTTGCTTAGCTCTATCTCTCTGACTTTCGGCGCCGACCTCCCGAAGCTTGAGCCATAACCATTACATTGCAGTATAATCTGTAAATGTTTTTTTCGACACCTTCTGGAATGAGGTCCAGGTAATGTGATGTTATTTTATCAGATTTTAATGCTACAAAGTGGAAAAAGGTTATTACTGATCTGTCTGTTTGTCCCAGCACAATACTGGACGCCTTGCGTAATGGTGCGTCGGTCCTCAGTTACGGATCAGACGCCCTTGGTAAGCACTGCACAACGTTTCTTGTTTCCTGCTGCGAGTTAGCGGTTTCGTAATTGAATCAAACCAGCCATGCAAGAACACAAGTGGTTGAAATTACTGACCGTGTTGAAAGAGTGGGATAGGGAAACAGGAATGTTGAAAATTGTTTTTTTTTTCCTCTCTCTGCCTCCCTTGCGTAATGGGTTTAGGAACAAATGCAGTGCAACGTCCAGACTGCTTTTTAAGGCCCTTAATTAACAGTGAATGAATGGATATATCCATAGAAGTGTCAGGTTTTTGTAAGCACTGTCTCTCTGTTGCTATTTAATGAAGGGGTATTATTCAGAACAGTTCGGTATGGGTATTTCTAATAAGAGAAGTTGCTGGCCCTTGGGTTGGCTACTAGACGGCACAGAAATGGATTTATATTATTATTGCTTATTAGCTGGAAGGTTGAATTCAACCTTTGACCTACTTCTACCTATTGTTGAACAGTATCTCCAATGAAAGCTTATTTAGATGTTAAGAGGGAGAAAAAACAACAGAATAATCGAAATGGGGCTATGTTTAACATGTAATTATGCGGTTTTATTAAAATAATCTTACATTAATACATTTCTTCATGAAACAAAACATTTTAGGTATTAAATGACCGTTTCGAGTATTTTCCGGGTTCAGCATTTTTAACTTTGCTGCATACTGAAACGAACTAATATTTTTTTTTTTTTAGTACAGCTAGTGCATTAATACTACTATCTGTTTTTGTTATTATTATTATCACCATTATAAATATTATTATTAGTATTATTATTATCATCATCACCATTATAACTATTATTATTATTATTATCATCATCATCAGCATTATAACATTTATTATTATTAATATTATTATTGTTATTATTATTATTACCATTATTATTATCATTATTTGTTTTTGCGCCATATTTTTCACTTATACCATTAACTGGCTACATAGAAGAAGCAAAACTCCCAATCATGTTTTATAAGGTCAAACAAGTTGATACGATAGAGAACGTACAGCTCCGCCCGCATAATTGAATAAACTGCGAAAATTATTTTCTTTCACTCTCTGGTTGTTGTCTTCCCATTTCATCTTTCTCTCTCACTTTTGCACCCATTCCCTTTCTCCCCATCTCTTTCTTACTCTCACCCCTTTCATCTATTTCTCTTCTCTCTCTGCAACAGAATTTTGAGAAACAGAAATCTTATTATTTTTAATTGTTCAAAAGTAAACCGCTTTATACATTAAGAGGAACAGAAGAATCTAACAGAATTCTTCAGTACATCAACAATTAACATAAATTGGCACCATCCCTTGAATAATATCAACAAGTTAAACGTAGTGTAATATGAATGAATGAATAAGTGTATTTATTAATATAGCAATACCATACATAGAAATTCAACAGTCGCACGGGTCCACAGACCGTACGTGCTTTTGTAATACACATTACAAGCAATATTAAAACAACAACCACAACAAAGAATTAAAAGAGTAAATACGAAAATAAAAAGACAAAGGAAATACACAGTCAAAAGCAATATTAAACAACAATAAAAATTAAGAGTGAATCCGAAAATAAAGATACAAAGATATTCAAATATATCAATTTAAATTTACAGCACAGAGTACACCTTCATAAATGCACCCTCTTATAATAGATAATTACACTTAAAAGACATATATACACATAATATATACAACCCTAGCACAACAGTGACCTAAGTATGATATAATATACATGTATGTAGAACATTGTAGTCACTTTTGTTTAGTTGATCTTATTCCCCCCCCCCTTCTCTATTGGCAGCCTCCTCAGATCTCAGCTGTCTTGCCTTAAGTATAAATTTACCTACCCCGTCCATGTTTTCCGTGCCTGCCAGTAACGTCCAACATGCTTCTATCCCTACATTCGCAGTGGTAAAAAATCGCGGCAAATATTTTTCCCGCCATTCCTCCGTACCCCTACATCTTGCCAAGATGTGAGTCCACGACTCTTCCTCCTCGCAAATGGGACAGATTCTTATACCATTCTCGTCAGAAATTTTCGTGCTCCTCCATGCTCCTAGTCTAATCCACGCGAGCCCCTCTCTAATGAGTTTGGTACCTGTTTTGATGTATTGCTCCATACCCCACTCCGATTTCAGCCCAGACTGTACTTCTAATGACACCTTCTCTGTGCATTGCGCAATTATTTGCTGTCTGTCAATATCACAGAGACGTTTCTTAATTTTTCTCCAATTTTGGATGGCGTGGGTTACCTGGAGGGTAAACCAGTTTCTTTGTCAACCAAAAAACATAGTCGCCTAAAGACTGCCAAGAACCGTTAATTCAGAGCAACTTTCAGGCCGCGCCGTGGCCGAGTGGTTACACCACTCGCATCCCACATAGGCAGCCCGGGTTCGATCCCATGTGGGATTTGTGGTGCACAAAGCGGCGAGGGGCGGGTTTTCTCCGGATTCTCCGGTTTCAGCCGCAATTACTTTCCACTGATACTACATCTTCATTCCATGTATCACCAGTCTCATCGCCGGCGGTGTCATAAGTAGTAAAAGAGGGTGTTAAACACTATCAAAAAGGAAAAAAAAAAGAAGAAGAGTGGCTTTCTTTCGGCAGGTGTGATACTCTCCTAGCTAAACACCAGTGAACATAAGGAGTTTTGTTTGAGTTCTTCGATCATTACTAAAGGAATAAATTAACTTTTTGTGACTTTACCTGGCTGATCTTTATGGAATAGAACACATAATGTAATATCAATCAATATCATTTGTACGGTGACGAGCAACTTTTGAATCACCTGCATTTTTCATACAGTCAACATTTGAAGACTTCCAATTACAGCCATTTTGTTGATTAAAAATATAAACATCTTATTTTGGTTTCACTTCTTGTTCACTTCTCATTTCCTTGCGTTATCATGTGTATCTTCAATTTCTTGTTTATGGTCTAAATTAAAGACATTTAATTCCCAAAATAAGTGTGTTCTTATCTATTACAACTGTGTTGAGTAATTAGGAGGAAGTACCAAGCTTGTTAAATGGCGTGGCAAAATCATATTCCATACAAAACAACAATGAGTTGCATTGCGGTGAGAATTACCACCTTGGATAATGCTAAACATACTTCTGTTTGCATTGCGGTAGATATTGCATATAAGTTATAACATTTCTATCGACAATTTTTCTAGCACACTTTGTGATTATTTTAACATATTTAGATCAGTATGCTGTAATGCATATATATAAAAGCACATCTTTTAATTTTAAGTTGAGTGTGTTTAATAACTGATTGTTAATTACAACTCCATGGCACGACAGCTTACACGGAACCTTGGCCTACCGCCCGGCCGCTGCGTCCCCCATCTCGGTCCATGACAGGCGAACCTAGGTCTCCCGCTTGGTAAGCAGCTGCGCTACCACCGCACTAAGGAGACGCCCATTGATTGTTAATCCAAACGTGTATTTTGACATAGTATAGAAAATACTATTATTGTTACAATAATACAGGGTTACTACAAAAGAAATAGACAACTTCAACTGTCTGTAAAACAAAAACTATAAAAGATAGCTACCTAATTATTTTGGAGTTATGTTGAGAAACTCTCAAAGTTTCGTTTGTTACTATTAGTAACGCTGTAGTGTTTTGTTTGTTGTTGCAGAAGCTGAAATGGCGGAAAATCCTGTGGAAAAGGCATATTGCGTGTTGGAATTTGCTAGAACGCAATCAGCAACTGTTGTCCAACGACATTTTAGAACACGTTACCACAAAAATGAAATGATGCGCTCACAAAAACCAGCATCATCTTCATCATGTCGCAACATGTCGATGCAAAAGTCACGCCGTATGACCTTATCTTCTTCACTCAGAAACTGCAACATCTGTAATCTGTAAGGCATCATGTGCAGTCGCTTCCGCAAGATTTTCCATACAGTTTGCTGTGGAATTTGTAATTGCGTGCTTGCCCTAGATGTCGATTTCTGTGGGCTTCTTATGTAGGCAGAACGAACACGTTCAACGTTTTCTTCCGAAACTCTTGGTCTTCCCGAGCTCTTCCCTTTGCACAAACATCCCGTTGTCTCGAATTTTCTATACCAGTCGTAGATTGACTGTCTAGTTGGTGGCGTTTTGTGGTAACGTGTTCTAAAATGTCGTTGGACAACAGTTGCTGATTGCGTTCTAGCAAATTCCAACACGCAATATGCCTTTTCCACAGGATTTTCCGCCATTTCAGCTTCTGCAACAAAAAACAAAACACTACAGCGTTACCAATAGTAACAAACGAAACTTTAAGAGTTTCTAAATATACCTCCAAAATAATAAGGTTGCTATCTCTAATAGTTTTTGTATTACAGGCAGTTGAAGTTGTCTATTTCTTTTGTAGTAACCCTGTACATCATTCAGCTATTTCATTCAGAGAATCCACCAATTAGTATGTTTATAAATCTTGGCTGAAACGCATTTAACGATTTTGGTTGAAGCGAATAGCATAACTAGCAATGAAGATGTGCTGCTGAAAATGTTGGTGTTTATTCCTGTTGGCCACTCCTAACGAATCCTAAACAATCACTATCTTCCCTTATGCTGACATGAAACTTTCCTTTCACAGCGTCGTCATATACTTAATCTTCCTGAACCTGTCTATTGAACTTAATCTGAAATTAAGTAATTCCAAAAGACAAATATCTATTCTTTCTATTTAGAATTTGGTGAAGAGTGTTGGAAATTAATTTTAACCATAATAGTGACATTCAGTGGTGTGCGATATGCATATCAGAATTAATTTGTGGCAGCGCCATGGACGCCTGATTAAACCGCTCGCCTCTCACCTAGGTGGTCTGGGATCGATTCCAAGGAGCCGCATGTGGGATTTGTGGTGGACCAAACTGCGTCTGGACTGATTTTCTCCGGGTTCACCGCTTTCTCCCACCATTCATTTCACCCATTGCTCCATAATTTTTTTTGATAATCATTTCATAGCATCCACTTCCTTATTTTGGTACCAGGCGTAGAGCTGATCACCCATCCTGAATTCTGGCCGCGCCGCGGCCGAGTGGTTAGACCACTCGCCTCTCACCTAATGGCCCGGGTTCAATCCCAAGTGGTCCCATGTGGTGGACAAAGCGGTGCAGGGGCGGATTTTTTCCGAGGTTCTCCTGTTTCCCCCGCCATCGTATTCCACCGGTGAGCCATCTTCATTCCATATATCACCAGTGTCATCGTCTGCGGTGCCACAAGTAGTAAAAGTGGGCGCTAAACACTATAAAACATCCTGAGTTCTGTGTGATCAATAGTTTTTGCTCCTCAAGAGGCGTCTAACCGCAGGTGCTGGCTTTTAAGTCCTGAGGGGGGATGTAAGTCCTACATGCGAGGAGGGTAAACAGAGGGAGAGAATAATGAATTTCTGCCAAAATATAAATAAACCACCTATATTATGTAAATAGCAGAATATGGGACTAAAGGTAAAACATGTGGAAGGAGTGTTAACGGGTTACGTCTGGTAGCCTGAAAAGCATATGCTTCATCTTTCTGGTTCTATTGAAGTTTCTTGGCTTCTGCCTGAATGACATAACTTCATGGTAAGTCGCATTTGGTCATTAATATTCCAGAGGTCCAGTTTTTCAAATTTCAATCGCCGTCCTAAATGATCAGATAAGCGTAAGTGGTGCACTGTGAACGCACATTTTCTTGAGCGCTCGGTCCCCAATTTCTGAAGCAGAGCAAGGTGACATTGATATAGGAAACACATTGTACACCCTGGTATATAATGGATTCAGCTGTCTTTCTGTTTGCAGATGTCAGAGTTCAGCAAGTGCACGTGTGGTGTATTTCGGTTAGCTATTCAGCTAGTTTGAAATAAATTAGATAAGTTATCCATCTTAATGGCTTTGGGCCTCAAAGCAAGAAACCTTTGGTTAACAACACCGCGGAAAAACAGTCGGTCTATCCCTCTTCTTCAGTCGTCCTTCTGTCCTCATTGGCCTAGCTAGCCTCGGTTACCAAAATCGCGGGTTCAAACCTGACGAAGGGCGATGGACTTTTTCAGGTGCAAAAATACTTAGCATGGCTTCCTTCGGAAGGGAAGAGAAGCTGTTCTTCTCTTGTCGTAGATTTACGGTACGTAATAAAACCTCAAGCCTAATAAAGAGGTCTCTTAAGCGATCAAATCCACATTCAAAAGGAGAATTTTTTTCACGATCTTCAATAATTTTTTTTGAAAGAAAATTGGTTAATATTATTACGATAAAGGAGATTATTAATACGATTTTATATCCAATATAGAATGATCGCTGAGAACCATAGCAGTTAAAGGGCGTCTATAAATAACACTCAATTTAATTTTCTCTCTTCCCCGAGGACTTCGCTTCGCCGTAAAAGTAATGCCCAAGAGAAGGTGCGCGCATATTATGTGTAATGTGCTACAGTGCAACTACACCACTATAATGACTGCCAAGACCAAGTTCAACATATCTGTTGGAGGCAGGGGATCCACTTCCTGTTTCCGCTCATTTTGCCCGATACGACTGCCTTTAGTCCACATTATCGAAAACACCTAAGTTTTACTATGAATTACTGTATAATTGGGGGAATTTCTTCGATGGGCACACTTGAAATTGATAATATGCTATTCTCAGCATTACTATCGTAACAATAAAAAATATGAAATAGGGAATAAAAGGAAAATACAGAAGGAAATCGTAAGTAGGCTGACGAAGCGAGCAATGTTGAATGTACATTGGCAAATAGTCATTAGCATCAAATACTACAAGTTATAGTTACATTACATTCTCTGGTAAGTCACAACGGATTCTAAAAACGTAAAACACAAAACAAAAGTAGGTGTAGTCAGCATAAAACTAAAACTCGCTGGAGTCGGAAGTTCTTAAACCATATTTCAAGATAGTTTGTGAATTTTAATAAATTTTGTGAATTATTTGAAGTACTATTCATATTTCTAAAATTTAAATGCTAACACACTATTTTATTAAAACAAATGTTTACGCATATTCAAAAGCAGTGTATAACAAAGCTGCATTTTAGTATAGTAACATTTGTTTAATTATTTCAGTTCTATTATGAACTAGAATACAGCGCCGAAGCTAATCTTAGCGGCGGGCAATCTGACTCTCGAATAATAATTCTAACTTTAATCTCCATTATGCCTTAGGTCAGGCATGGATTTTACTGGTTCAGGAACCAGAAGTAATTCCGGACTTCCCGCATACGACAGAAGATGTCGTTTCAGAGGTTTGGTGTACGTGACAGTTATATGCGCATGTGTGGCATAGCCATTAGACAGCAGTGTCGGGCCACGACAGAATTCCTATTGGAAAGTCATCGTGGCAGATTCTAGGCCCGTATATAAATACGTTTTCTTTCTTGTGGTCATTTTATTTCTGCAATGTGAATTTTGTTCTTTTGAAAGGGAATAAATAAGTAAATAATACTTAAATGAACTTAACCAACAAGGAGGAAGCCAAAATATAGTTAACGTGTACAATGCAATTAGGAACTTTGCCGTTTAATTGGAACTGTGGAAGGAACAGTTACATGAGGGTAGCAGTATTATTTTCCCTCTTTGCAATCATTTCAAAATCTAAAAGAGAACAAGGATTTGAGTAAGGATACCCCATTACTAGAAAATCTAAGGAGTAGTAGATCCGCGGGGAAAATATTTGGATCCTTTTGTAAATCCTATGCCTGTTGAACCTGCTTCGCAACTGCAATTAATATCTACAAAAACGAATATTTAATTTTATAATACTTTTGCCACGGTGAACAAGGTGTTGATTTTTGAAAACTCTGTGATTTGCAAAGCATATCTAATTAAATTTTTAAGGGTAAAATGTTTGCTATTGTTGCTTTGCATATTTGTGTAAACAACTGGCTTTATAAATGAATTGTGTGAAGTCGAAATTCAGATCTCGTTTGTCTGACCAATATCTTTTGGCACAGGCAAATATAGCTCTAGCAAATATAATCTAGATTTCAGCGAATTAGTTGCATAATTAAAAGAAGGCAATTAAAATAAAATACTGTTTGTATTATTTTAATGTATTTTAAATTATGTAAAAAAGAAAGCAGCAGCATTTTTGTAAAAATCAGCAACCTCCTTGTGCTTATTGTCTATTTTATTCTTCATCTACCGTTCGTTTCAAACTATGTGATGTTAGCCGACTTTGCGGATTGCATGTCAAGTGTTTCTGTGTTTGCTCATACCCGCTTTAGTCTATTAGACACTATCTGTTATGCTATCATAGATATCACATTTGGATATAAAAGTGGAATTGTATCCATTTCTTTGTGCTGATCTCAGTAAAGAATACATATCAGTGACTTCCTTTATCACAGAAAACAGCATAAAGGCGCCAGAACTTGAACTGGCTAAGTACAAGTTATTGCGTATCAATTTTATTAGAAAGAGTTTGAAAAAACTGCACTGTTGTAGTTATTTGTTATACTTTACCGAGTAAAAGTGAAATTAATTCGATCATATCCAACAACATTCTTCAAGCACACATCAGTAGAGATAGCTTCACATTACGTTGCAGCTGGGCGTGCTTCTTGCTCTCCGGAATAGCAGATTCAATTACGCAAACTCCGTTTTCACGTATCCCCAGAGAAACGCATTTAGCGTGTCAAGACTGGAGATCGATGAGGCAATTATTGGCAAGCTCCAATCTATCTATTTGGGAATGGGGTATTTAGCTCGTTATCCATACAGCGATTGACATGCTATAGTGTTGTTGATAACACTTGCTAATTCAATCAAAATAGAAACACACTGAGAAGGAAATAGAGGTAAATTACTGTCACTCAAGAACTAATGCTAAAGCGACAATAATAATAATCAACAAGGACATTCAAGTAGTACAAATTTCACAATATTGCGACGAATATGTAAATTGCGTAGAATTAACAATAAAAGGAGCAAGTTTTATATTATGTAACCATTATTTTTAATATATGGACGAAATTGAGATACATTTAAATAAAATGAGGAATATTTTGGATACGTATAATGGCAAGGCAATGTTGTTTACGATGGATGCAAATGCTAAGTCAAGATGGTGGTGGAGTAAACATCCAGATATGAGAGGAGAGGCAATGGAAGAATTGATTGCAAATTACAGTTTAAACATTCTAAATCGACCAAATAATCCATACACATTTGAAAACAGAACCGACGCAAAAGAAAATATTGATTTAACATTAGCAAAAGGATACATAACCGACAGGATAGAAAACTGGAAAGTAGCACAAAATTTGACAACGAGTGACCATAATTTAATATATTTTGACCTTATTACGCAACGACATGGAGATGAACATCGAACGTTTAATAAAAGAAAAAGATACCAAATAAAGAATGCAGATTGGAATAAGTTAATGGAAAATTTTATATTACCAGAAACAGAAAAAATGGGAGACGATGTAAATAGGAAAGCTAAACAGCTAACTATAAATATACAAAAGGCAATGGACTTAACATTTAAAAAGACTACGAATAAAACCAGAGAATATAGCATTTGGAATGAAAAATTGCAAAAATTAAGATCAAGGGTTAGGAAAGCTAGGCAAAATTATCAAAAGAGTATAACGGCAACGGAAAGAGAAAGACATTTGGATATATATAGGGAACTAAAAGAACGTTATAAAGTTTTGTTAGAAGTTACCAGACAAGAAAAATGGGAAAAGTTTGTAAAAGAAAATTTGGAAGAAGACATATGGGAAGTACCCTACAAAATTATTATGGAAAAAATAGCGGCACCAGAGGTGATATCAACACTAATAAAAGACGATGGAACCCTAACAACAGGCTGGACCGATTCTATACAACATCTAATGAACAAGATACTACCATCAGACAAGGAAGAAGATGATACGGAACATCATAAACAAAAAAGAGAGGAATATAAACAAAATTACAACAACCAAAACGTAGTATACCCATTTGATGTAACTGAAGTGAAAATTGCAATTAGAGAACTAAAGCAGAAGAAAGCACCAGGACCGGATAATATATGTGGAGAAGTAATACAAAAATTAGAAAAACCAATAGCACCATATTTATGTAAATTATTTAATGAATGTTTAGTACTTGGACGAGTTCCATATTGTTGGAAAGAAGCTAATGTAGTTATTTTGAAAAAAGACAAGGACAAAGATCCAAAAAACCCAAAAACCTACAGACCGATATGTCTTTTAAATACTTTAGGAAAAATACAGGAGAAATTATTGTATAAAAGAATCAGTGAATATCGACTACTGAAAGGACTGACTACGAAACAGTTTGGATTTAGAAAAGGATATTCGACGGAGGATGCCATAAACGAAGCACTAATATCAATAAAGAACAGCAATAAAAAATATGTTTTGGGAATGTTTGTAGACATAGCAGGTGCCTTTGATAATTTATGGTGGCCTTGTTTATTTAATACAATGAGACAGCAAAATTATCCGAAGTGTTTATATAACATATTGAAAGATTACTGTAAAGATAGAAGAGTATATGTACAGGGTGAAAACCAGACGTTTACGAGACAAATTTCTAAGGGATGTCCACAAGGCTCCGTTTTAGGACCCTTGTTTTGGGATATATTAACTGAACCAATATTAGAAGAATTAAACAATCTAAATTATATCCTGAACATTGTAGCGTATGCTGACGACATATTGATTTTAATAGAAGCAGATAGCAGAATCGAATTAGAAGCAAAGACAAATATTACTTTGGACCATTTGGATACATGGTGTAAAGAATGCAAATTACAAATTGCACCACATAAATCGGCGTATATGCTATTTAAAGGAAACCTAAAAAGAGACCCAACGATAAAACTTAATAAGTTGGAAGAAGACATAACATAAGCGGCAAAAAGAAATTAAATACCTTGGTTTAAATTTGGATGAAAAATTGAATTTTGACATACACATTAATTATGTTAGAAGCAAATCCAGTAAAGTTATGATGAAGTTACAAAGTTTAGTTACAAGGAAATTTAAATTACCGTTGAACACAATTCGAACATATCATATGAGTTTTTAAATTGGAATTATAGGATATGGAGCAGCAGTATGGTCACATCGAGTGAAATTATTAAAAAACGTTACATTATTAAGAAGAACACAGAGACAAGCCTTATTAAGGATGACCGGAGCAGTAACGACAACGTCAACGATGGCTCTTTTGGTAACCTTAGGCATATGGCCGATAGACCTCTTGATTAGACAACGTGCGGCATATTTTTGGATAAGAAAAGGACAAATTCAAAAGACTGAAGAAATAGTAGGTGCAAATTGTAATACAAGAGGACAAGTGAGAAAACAACTAATAACTATTTGGCAAAAAGAATGGGATGAAATAGAGGAAGGAAGAAGAACTTATGATTTATTTCCTAACATACAGGAAAGACTAAATTTAAAACAAATTCAACCGACCAGAGGAGGTATACAATATATAACGGGACATGGACCTTATAATGTGTATTTTAAAAGAATAAATAAAAAAGAAGAGGACAAGTGTGAACAATGTGAAGCACAAGATACCCCCGAACATTCAATGTTTGAATGCAAAAAATACGACGAAATATTGCTTGAAGAACGAAGACGACTACAAGGAAAAAGAATTTTTGACATTTTAAGACATAGAGATGATTTCAATATTTTACAACAAATGGCATTAAAAATATCTGACCAAGTAATGGAAGAATACAACCAATTACGGCGAATAGGGACTCAAAATTTCAGAACAAGAAGGGAGGTAAGAGAAGATAGAGAAATTTGGACAACAAGACTTCGTACCAGGGAAAGACAGGAGCCAATGGAACAACAATTGGAAGAAAGAGAGATTATATATGAGAACAACTTTCAAGAAGGAGAACAAAGAATAAATAGACGAAGAAATTTTTGGATTTCCACTGGACGTATAGAAGCAGGAAGAAGAAGAAGAAGACAACAAGAAGAGGATGAAGAAGAGGAGATGAGCCAATAGATACCCACGGATTGACATTAAGCAGCTGAAGAACCAACCTCTTTTCCTGACGGCGGTGACACCACTGCAGTTCCAGTTGAGAGGAGGAAGGATTCCAGTTGGATTTACCCGATAAGACAAAGTACCCGATTGAGACATTTATTACTTAAACTAACTAGATTAGATTAGAGTAGAGTAGAGTAGTGTAGTTATGAAATTGTAATTGATTTTAAAATTGTTAATAAAGTAGTATAGAAGTAGTTAGAGATGGAATGTAATTGATTTTAAAACTGTTAATAAAGTAGTATAGAAGTAGTTAGAGATGGAATGAAATTAATATGCATGAGTAGAGTAATAGTAGAAATAGATGTAGATATTTTAGGAACTGTAGTAGTAGATTTTGTAAGCTACTGGTTTCCAGTAGCATTAGAATAAGAAAGGTATCTGCAAAACCATGTAAAAATTTTTATGGAAAATAAAATAGTTAGGAGGAAAAATAAACTCGAGTCAACTTTGTCCTGGTATAGCCTCTAGATGCCAGGATAACAGTTAAGCAGATTTTATTTTTTTTTATTTTTTTTTATTTTTTTTATTATTTTTTTATTTTTTTTATTTTTTTTATTTTTTTTTTATTTTATTTTTTTTTATTTTATTTTTTTTTATTTTATTTTTTTTATTTTTTATTTTTTTTTTGTCACTCAAGAACACAAGAACAATCTAGGGTCCTGCGACTTTGTCATTAGGAATGCTGCATTAACTAAGTAACTTTCCTCTAATATTGTTCAGTAAATCGTTTCAGTGACCAACACTTCATATTGTTGTGATTCATAATGTGGACAGCGTTATATATCATGAGCTCAGTAAAAGTTTACACGCTCAGAAGAAGGATAAAATGCATAACGCTTAAGTGACACCAATGCACATTCTCCTACCTGTAATTCCGCCTGAGGAACCATTCAACTCCTCATGCATTATTCGACTATCTTTGCTGTCTACCCAATGACCAACGGCGGATTCTCCGTCCAACCAGGAACCAGCAATAGCATGTGGAAATATGCGTCTCTTTTAATCTATGCAAAAGCTTGATATATGCCACTCTTGACTCGATTCATGAATTTTAGAGCTACTGCTTGATGACAAAAGGGAATCTACGTAAATCACGTTGACAAACTTACAATATGTGGAACTTTGAGCTAAAACAGTCTAAAGCGCAAAACTTTAAGTTTATTCGAGCTAAATTTGAATTTATATATCTTATATATGATTTAACAATCATGGCATCCACAAAACCTTTAAATCTTTCAAAAGTCCCTTCAAACTTTAAACTGTTATAAAACTTATATTATTTAAGATAAGAAACAAAAAAAGAAGGCACATACTGCGCAAACAATGGGTTTTATATAATATTGGAAAGATGTTCTCCGTTCTATTGTTCAATGCACACCATTCTTTCTGCCACTCTATGCATAGCATTTTGCGGACAATATCTTGGAATATTAGCAATTTCTTGCGAGATTGCATCTTTTAGTTGTTTTCGGGCTGTTGGATGTGTCAGGAAAACTCGCTCTTTAAAGGAACCCCACAATTAAAGGTTGGTCAGACTGAGATGTTGAGGCCGTGTTGGTCACTTTGTTGGAACTCTATGAATGAAACATGTGCTTATTCTTAAATTGCTAAGAGTTTTAAATCTTCTCAAACCTTGAGAAAAACTTCTCGTGTTTTTATAATAACATTGGATCAGCTGCATTCTGTAATTTTGTGATATAGCAATATTTCGTAACTTACAAATTCTTGTAGCAGTGTGAATAAAAGCATTAATGTTTCATTCAAGAAAACTGCATCCATTTTAACGGGGAACTGAAAAAAAAAAACCCCATTGCTTGTTCAGTAAGTGATTTCTTTTGTTTTTACCCTATCTGAAATATATACGCCAAAATGTATGTATGCGCATAACTTCTTAACAACTGCAACAAATTGGATAATTTTTTGTGTGTGTTCATTATTGTCACGGCAAGGTTTGTATAAAAGTAAAATTTTCGAAAATTTTGAATTTCTAAAAAATGGATCTAACAACTGTAATTAAAATCCCGTATATTAAAGATATTTACATCCCAAATAAAATGTATATCTTGAATTTTCTGGGAATAGCCTCTGAAGACCTCTTTAATCTGGATGCATTTTGCCAAATTTTGCTTAACTGCTACACCGTAAGAGATAGAAAAAATTTACTGCACAAAAAATGCAAATCCCGGCAAAATACACGTTTTTGTTGTGGAGGTAACCGTTTCCAAGATATTCTTTGTTATTGGTTTCAATTGTAAAGTACTTATACTTTTCCGAACGTGTCCGTTTTTCTTATTTTCTACTCCTGGCCAAGCAAAACGCGATTTGCAATCACAATCGCATAACGACATAAACATTTGAGTAATCACTTTAGTATAGCCCTTTTCTTAAGTTCTCTTCTTTTTATCAGGAATTAAGTAACATGCACATTCTGCTAATGTTTATCTCGATTAGCATAGTACAGAAAGAAGAATAATATTTTATAAGAAGTTTGTTTGTAGAGCAGCAGATAAAGTCATGTGAGAGTAACATTCCGGTTCAGGGTGTGAAGTGGGAGGTGAAATGTTTGCTGCGATTATGAATAATAACTCCAATAAAACAAACGAATCGAGTTCAACAACTTCTTGAAATGCGGTGTTACAGTTTTGATAAGTTGGCAGCACATTGCTAGCACTTCATTCCTTGTCGCTACCTAGTTCTGCCATATGTCAACGCGATTCTCGGTTTCTCGCTAAATGAATACTTAAGAGTGGAATGCGGTCGGAAACTTTCTCCAACTTCGTTGCCCAGAATTATTACTTTGTGTTAAACGAAAATTGCCACTTATTAAACTGAGAGCAAAACAAACACCTCAAGCCGGAGTTTGTTTTCATGTTTGGAGAGAGTAAAGTGGAAGTTGCAAAGTTAAGCTTGTCAGGATTAATATTCATTCATGCTAAAAGAAGACCTTCCGAGGTACTAATACCAAAACGAGCGAAACACGTAAATGCATACTGTATCCTTCTTTGTTCTCTTCTTTCTCCGTCTAAAGGTTCAGTACACAAACGCTTTCCCCACATTTTGTGTATAATCCAAGATGAAACCATGATAAGTAAGGTAAGAAGAAGCCTTAATGCTGACGTTAATTTTCATCTCTAACATAAAATTCTGACGTGCTACATTCACGTGGCTTTCTCTACGTACCATCGTTTTATTTATAGCTGCAATATTACTCCTACAAAAACTTACTTTTGTATTTACTCCCGGTATGATGTACCGCTGCATAAAACAGTCAGAAAAACCAGAGTGATGAGTATTCTGTTGTTCTATAAAGGTGTACAAAATATTTTTTCAGATGTGATTCAAACAAGGGAAATAAAACATTTGTTCGCGAATAAGCTTAGGCAAGACTACATGAAACTTTTTACAACAACATTGACAGTAGACTTTGGTGGAAAAGCATTCCTACTGATTTAAAGTATAAAACAGCTTACAAGCACTTATTGGTCTTAAATTAAGTGATGACACAAAGATACTGGTGCTGTAACTGAAAATAGCAATGACCTTTTATTGTAATGGTATGTAACTATTGTTGTAAATCTACAACAGATATCCCTCGATGTTTTGGAATTATGCAACGATTGACTACTGAAATGATTTGCACACAACATCAGATTTATACAGCAGCTTTTATTTCAGTAAATTCACTCTTAATGATTATTCAGATGTGGGTTGCTGAGTGCGTAGCAAAACAAACGACAAGAATATTATTTTGCGATTCTTGTAAAGAACCCCTCTATGGCAAAGAACAACAGGGAAAAGAAGTGCTACTTTTTAAAGGAAAAATAACGGTGGCCTTCAACTGCAATGACGTCTTCCAGTGACATGTGATAAAATTATAAGACAGTTAATAAAGGATGGTAAAACTGCACGTATAAAAATTCTTTTTAGTCAAAAGATTGGCATTAAACAGGACTGATATGGCTACGTTATTCTCTAGTCTGCCTAAAAATGTCTTAGAATGTCAGTATAACAAAAACAGTATATTAAAATCTATCCACTTGTAGCAAACTTTTATGCAGAATTGTGTGTCATGATATAGAAAAGTCTTACAGAACTGCAAATATTGATTAATATAAGTAGTGTCTTATTTCAATTTTCATTTGTTTATCAAGTATTTCAGGAATATTTCCTGTGTTTGACCTCTTTTTAACATTTCTATTTTATTCATATGTAAAATTCAAATATACCATAAATAGAGATTGAAACTATTTACTTGACATATTGAGTAATAGTTTATTGAAGAGGAACACCGGAATTGCTTTTCATACTGCTTAAGTTGTTGAATATACCTTAAAATTGTACATCAAGATTAATATCTATACATTATTCTCTATCGTATTCATATTTCCAGACTCTTGAGGGTGAAGAATAGCTATTAAATAAGAATTTCTTCACCAGCCAAGAAACGCACCCAGCATTTTTTGCAATTTTTATCCAGCATGTCCACTACTTTACTACAGGGGGGTGGGTAGAATACAACATAGTATAAATACATAGTTATAAATACCAGTCTCCACAAGCTCAAACCATCAGTTCACCCTGAAGACGAGGAAGATGCACTTCTTCGAAACGTTGGTGTCAAACCAAGTTTTTACCTGGCTAGAAGCCCGAGAAGATTTTGAATTAATACGTCGCCAGGAAAGCTTCAGTTCTTATTTCAGTTCTTATTTTACAACATAGTAGTTAACGCAATGTAACGGTTACGGAAGAAACGGAGACAGACATTAACGATTACGAAAGCACCGAATATAAAATACTAAAGCAATTCAGAGTCAAGATGATACTCGCCGAAACAAAGCCCAGGAAACCAGTGCACCGTTATAATGTAGTCTTCCGCCATTCACGCCAGAAATGCTGTCATATTTTCACGACCAAGTGTCGAGTACACACGGCACATTATAATGAAAAAAGAGCAGAGCCCTCATTCTGACATCTTAAACGGTGACGTAAATGTTCTGTTAGGTATAATAGTGATAATATTGATAGTCATAACAAAATTAATAGGTACACATGTAATAATTAGCACTAAAAACCCGAGCGAAAAGAATAACATTTAGGCGATAACTTACACTTATTCGCTCTCTGGAAACGCTCTATTCCCTCCAAATCAGAATTATCGTCTCAGCTGTTTGTGCTGCTGCCTTCCACTCCAAGGTCGATGACAGGTCATAAACTACGATGTCACTTAAACTATCCGTCTCACAAAACTACACTTCTTATTTCGTTACATGTAGCACTTCATCAGCTGTTGCCGGCTGTATTTAAAATAGAAACTGTGTACTATTATGAGAATTGCATTCTTCACAAAATGTTACATTCTTACATCTCATATTTCACACACTTTCTTTTTCTCCCGGGTGTAACCACTTTTACCGTTTAAGATTTTTCTTTGTGAACACTGTTTATATTTGAAGCCGAAACACCGGTGAACTCAGCTGTTAATTTCACCACCTCTTTCACGGGAAGTGTTGAATATTTCTCAAAAAACTTACAATAAACATTCAACATTACAGCTTTTTCACCAATAGTCAACTGTTTACCAGCCTTATACTTTATGTAACTCGACGAAGATGCAAGAGGAAATTCACGGCGACCGTCCTCCATGATTCTAAACTGCAACAACCAGCAACCGATACTGTGTAAACAATGTCACGGAAATCAGCTGACTCATACAAATAACATGTTGGGACTTGTAGCTCTGTTTAACGGTGCAAATTGGGGTCAGTTTTACTCTTATGCATTTGTATAGAATATTATACATTTAAGAATAAATTCTCTCTGTAATTTATATTTTTAGCATGGGATTCCATTCTTGCGTGCATTACTACTGTATGGTACCACGGTACACTGGCCAAGTGGATCCATTTTGGTGCGGATCAACCTAAGAGTGAATAGAAAATAGTTATTTTCTCCCTGGGCTTGGAGTGGGTCCTGACATAAACAGGTTGTATTACTCCGCCAACGAACACGTGCTGCCGTTCACTGACTTTAGCTTCCCAATCATGGACATCGTAACAGCGTGCTATCTTTCATTGAAGCAGTGTTGGGTGTTAGAGTTACACTCAACTCATACTAAATAAACTGAATTAATTGCAGAGAATGGACGAAGAAAAGTTATGAAATATAATTTTGAGCGTGAAAACTCCCATATAGTTGATCTGAGTCGTCAGATTGAGGCGCGACAGCCAGCTTAGAATCAAAGGCAGTTCCCGTTTTTTTTTTTGTTTTTTTTTTTTTTCTTGCATTGGAAACACAGTTCACAGACACACCAGTTGCTTCTGACATCAATTTGGTCACATATTTCACAGCCAAGGTGTCATCACGTTTAACAAATCTAATATAATTATCTTTTCACCATTTTTAAAGACCTACCACTTTTGTGTTTCTACACACTATTATTAGGCTGTACACACACATACACACACACACACACACACATTATGACTACACAGCACGCGCACTTTCACATTACTAATAGAATGGGCGCCCACCAGACAATCGCTTCGCTGCAATAAACAAAGTAGTCAGGGAATTACCGACTACTACGTGACAATAAATAGAATTAAACATTTCAGCTCTTGTTAAATAATTTGAAAGTTAAATAATAGTGCTTATTCAGCCGATTCATCACGTAAATGTATCAAATAAGCGATAATATACGCGATGTAGTAACGAAGTACTTTCATTTGCGCCAAGACTTGTGAAGTGGTGCAATGTTGATATCCGACCCACTCTAAGGGCGGACAGATGATAGTTACCCAATAAGGCTTACCAAAGTAACGTTGACAGTAACTGGTTATCTTGTTAACGGTTACATAGTCTGAATGACATTATTCGTTGTATGTGTATTGGTATCGCTTACCTGGAACTACATAGTAATCTTATTCCTTCATGCAGTATTAATCTCCACTGTGATAGCTCGCGAGAGTCGTTCTCAATCTAAATTAAAGCATCTGGCGGGGAAAATATCATTTTACATTTTGCTAAATATATGTTGCCAACTCAGATCATCTTCACATTTTGTGATATTACACAATAATGTGTGTTTGTTAGTTAATGTTTCTCTTCTCTTGCAACGTCGCCTTTCAAAATGTAATTACCATGTTTTATGACATCCTAAGGGAATATTTAAGCTATTGTATGTTTATTTTCAGTCGTGTTGATGTTGGCAACAGTGATGTGTTTTCCTTTGCTATGCCTGTATAGCGTGATGTTTATATTTAGACTCCCATATAGCTCAGTTCACCTGTACAATCCAGCCGCTTAGTATTAGAATTGCAAAATCAGTAAACGCATGGAAACCAGTTCAATGTGAAGTTACTTCACATGTGTAGATGATATATACGTAAAATGAAATTTTTGCGGAAATAGATTTTGCTTGAAATCTACATGAAGTTTATGAAGCATAAGAACGCGCTCTCCCAACACACACACACGCGCGTGCGCGCAGGGCCATTTTCTAAGAATCTGAAGTGTTGCATTAACTTGGGTTAAGCTTTATAATATCTCAAATTATTATGCGGTTCATCTCATACACAGAAAAACTTGAGAGATGTTTTCATAAGTCAATCTAAACCTAAGAGTACCCTAGACAATTACTATGAACATTTTCCTTTTAAATGTACTACCAGCAGTAGACCTACTGTTATCTAATGAACTTCTACCACATTGGTTTGATTGACATGAATTTAAATAAATACAATGTGCAAGAAATTACTAGGGTGCTGAATCCTAAACCCCCCTCTAAAAAGGTCCTGATATGGTTTGCACATATGAACGAAACATATACCTACATATGTAGACTCACTCTCGTGAAATAGTCGCTGGTGTTTACAAGTCATTATCTTCGGAGTTGCAACTTGCAAGTATTGTTTATTACAGCGTGTTGATTGTCGCTTCGAATGTAGGTAGTGTTGCCAAGTTTGTGTATTCCCCCACTAAATAAGGTTGTTTTGATTATTGCCCGTGCAAATAGACGAGGGCAGTGTAAAGATGATGCCCAGTGACATGATCTGACTGCTACAGTCGGCCGGCAGCCAATATCTTCATGCGTTTACCTTCTGCATGGCTATCGCTTGAAGACTCCGCCTCTTCCCCCCACTCCTTGAACTGGAAAACCTGAGCACTCTTGTCTATTTGCATGCACAACAGCTATCTGGTACTATCTGATGCCATTTGCTAATAGAAATTATGGTGGATTCAAAAAACATTTCAATGGTTTACGTTAAAATCATATTTCAACATACATAATTTTTGAACATACAGCAAACATTACTATTTTATTCATTGCCTATGGTGGAGCTTTAGTCACTTAGGATCAAGGAAGGTAACGAAGAGGAGGCTTCTATTGCAAGGGTGGTGACCGTCCGTCACCACACAACTCCAACTTCCTTTTACCCCTAAACTTGTAATTGGTTGGAATTGTGTGATGAGGCGCGGTCACTACCGTTGCACTTGAAACCTTCCCTCCAGTACTCTTCAAAGTGAACTATTAGGATCCTAGAGTAATTTCAGCTATATTGTATACTTTAAAATAGACGGTCTTCCGTATTTGTCTCCCTATTGTTATGCTTAATCTCAATTAGGTTCGAGAGATAGCTGAGGTAGCAAAGATGGTATTCCATTCCATGATATGTAACATCACCCTTGAGTGTTCAGATTCAGTAAACTAAAGACAAACTGTTGTTATCCTAGCGTATAATGTTTTTAAACGCTTATCGACACACCATATGAGTGCTTTATTTGAAATAGTTATTGACATTGTTGAGCATTTCAGTGGGAGATAATCATGTATTCATGCGGTGTGAGGTCTTACATTGGTAAAATCTTGTTGATCCTTTTGTCGAGGAAGACGTTGATGGTCATTTTCTCTTTAGATTGCTAGTTTAGTTTGCCGTGACACTTTTCACAATGCTGTTCTAGCTTTAAATTGTAATATTCACAAGGGATTAATTAAATTGTCTCATATTTTTGGTTATTCGACATACCTAACGCTTAAAAAAAGAAATATAACAACCTTGTGGTTTTGTTGATCGCACGAAAAAACTGTAAATCTATAGGTATTGAATAACCATTTTAGAGGAATCACATTTCACTGTTGACAACATTGAACATAAGTCATGATCACAGGTAACCAGTTTAAACCGTACATTTGCGGTTTCTGATCTTATCTGTACGGTGTACGGTTGGAACATTGAACCGCACGCAGTAAACACGGTCGTAGGATATAAGTAGAATTATTTTTTTGTAATTTGACAACTCTTACTTCTTGATGAATACCTACACCATCTAAACCGCTTACTACCGATGCAGACAACTGTTACAGATAGGCTGCACAGAAAAAGAAAGAAAGAAAATAAAACAAAACTTTGGTGACACATTATTGCCATTGCTTGCTCTCCTCACGCTTAAAAAGGTTGGAGGATGCAGAGCAAATTCACCGATACCTCTGAATGCCCAACATTTACACCAATTTCTCAAAATGTGGAGATAACACTAATTCAAATAAAGTTTATTCACTTTGGTGCCAATCATTGACATTTTAAGACGGTGCGGATGAGTCCTTTTAGTGATATTTTTTTCAGTTCACTTTCTCGGACCTCAGTTGCCACACTCGAATGCTAATTTTGAGCTTGTATTTACCAAATAAATTAAATATTAAAGTGAGGCACATAAATCGACTTTATACAGTCTCTGGGCAATGATGAAGCATCCTTCACTTTTTGGAGAATAAATTATGCTGATAGAATCAATGTTAATTTTATCTTTTTTAATTGTCATTTCATCCATTTCTTACTGCATAATGCTGTTTGTATAATGCGCATTTTGAAATATTTTACTAAAAAATGGCACCGTGCACCTTTAAGTTCAGAAAACGGTTTATTTTTACATGACTGTCCGGTATTCTGATTGTCGAAGGTTTGCAACACTGCAGATAACATATCAGTTCTCACTCAGGCAGTAAAGCTGCATTATTTGCATTAGAATGACTACACAAATACGATTTATAAGTTCAAAAGCGTTTATGCATCGCGGTTAGAATGTTAGAAATAAACTACTAATGCTATTAGTAGCAAAATATGTCTGTATCAGTAAGCTCAAACAAGAATGCATGCAAGTTTTAGCACTGGTGACTTAACATCCATAGTTACAAACTTTAGTAAGCCTTCTGTCTAAGGTTGTCTAATAAACTCGAAACTTCTCCAGCTTTGGAATGCCAAAAGCAGCTGTAAAGATCTGTGCCTACCCACTCCTTGGAATTATCGTGGATATTTACTCCTTTGATCTTATATAACAAACAATAATGAATGACCGCAAAAATACCACGATATTCCTGGAACCAAACTTCAAAAATGAATGGGCCACCCTATTACCAAATACATCATAATAGTAAGTTGAATATCCTTGATTAATATTGTACACCTGCATGCTTTTGATCTCGCTTTGAATGATCATTTTTCGTTTATATCCACGAGGGCTAAGAAAAGAACACTTAAGGCGCGAACACGAATATCTTAAACAATAAGGAGAAGGAAACGAGAAGGAATACATTTTGGTGTGTGTGTGTGTGGAGCAATGTTGGCGAGTCACACATACTGTCATACATATGCACAGCGCTCGATTGCGCAAACATTAAAAAGAAACATGCGAGAACTTGCAGTGGTGCAGAAGAAAAAGAAGACAAAATTAGCGAAAATCTTGAACGTTCCCCAGGAAATCACTAGCATATTGTAGGAATATAAGAATAACAATGATCTGAAATACAAAACACATGGTGGCCGAGCTAAGTCGTGTCAGTATAAAATATGAGTTTATTTGGTACAATGTTATTTGGCTGCGGAAGGACGACATTTCCACTATTTACTAATTATGTAAGGGTTGTTTTGTTATATTTTATGTACAGATTTACAAGGATATATATTTATGCCATATTACCCAAACATAAAACTCCGTGAAGGCGGTGAGGTTTTATACTAAAGACCCTGTATAAAGACAATTCCTTCAGCTACAGAGAGGGGGAAAGGTACACAAATCCAAATTATGCGTGGAATTACTTCGTCACAAATAATAGTTTGGACAAAATAGTTCCCTTCGCAAACATGAAAGGAGGATACTCTGCAGCTATAAAGGGCAAAACATGGCAGAATATTAGACTTAATTCCGAAAAATGAATTTATTTTCTTGTTCTACAGCTGCAGAGTTGAATGTTTCAATAAGGGAATTGTTTCAATACTCTGCTGGTAACCATACTTGTATGAGGGATGTTCCAACGCTTGGTTCTAAAGTCATTCTGAGCTAATACCAACGTATTATTATGCACATACGCCAGTCGAGTGCCCTCTCTGAACTTTTTTTGCATTTTTTATGGTTTCAACGTTACTTGAACGTTCCTTCACGGCCTTTTTCCTTCCGCCATAATCGATAATAAAGACGACAAAAGGCAATCAACATAGCTATGCTTTTAAGTATATATTGCAGCATCGGTCAGTTGTTTCATTGTTTTTATGTTGTTTTCAGATTTACCTTCCCTTTAAAACACCTATGGGTTACATCATACTTGAATGAGATGAAACTGTGTGATAAAAAATATGAGCAATTCTACAAAAATGGTATATCCTCCTGCACTTCTCCTTCTTTTTCTTCTTCTTCTCCATCTGCCTACCCTTCTCTTATTAAGTACTTACACTCCTAATGCCTTGAGTCAGAGGCCTGTTGAGCAGACGGATTATGGATAAGATAAGAGTATCCAGGGATGGTGATCAACACGATGCATGAGGAAGTAGATGATATGAAATGTATGCGAAATGGATTATAGGAAAGGTAGTGATGATTATGGAGCAATTGGTGGAATGAATGACGTGAAAACTGGAGGACTCGGAGAAAAACCGCCCAGAAGCTACTTTGTTCACGGAAAATTCCGCGTGCTGTCCCATGGATTGAGCCCCGGTGCCTAGGTAGAAAACGGGAGGTCTAATCACTCTTCCATGGTGCCGTCGGAAATGTGATGTTAATTAAATATTCTAAATAAGTGTATATAGTACCTCGCACTCTGAGGCGCCTCATTCAATAATAAAAGTACTCCTAAACCACAAATAATTAGACAATTTAATGCTTAAGAACTTACTGAATGCAGAACACAGCGAAATTTTCTACGCACAAAATTTAGGGGGTAAATATTTAAATTTACTTCAAGTCTTTAGGTCTCCTTTATTTAAAGTGATAAGTACTTCTAAAAATAAATTTACATCTTAATACGTTTTCTGGCTTCTTTTATAGACACTGCAAAATATCAATGTAAGTATGTTACGCTGAACTTTGAGAAAGAGTCATAGATGGGAAAATAAATTAGTGATTGAAATTTCCTTTCGGATGCTACGTTAATATCATATTTCAAAACAAAACAAAAAATCTGAACACTTTTTCCCCTAAAGTCAGTGAATTTCCGATAATAGTGTGTAACATAGTAACATTTTAAGCTCTTGTGCGGGTTCACTTTGAAATGATGGACAAAACATCGGCAGAAAGACAACGTGAATGCAAACAGCGTCTAAGAGAGTCAGATCTCTATGGAAAACGTAAAATTAAGGAAAATGTTACTAAGAGAGAGAAAACTAAACCCTGCATTGCTAAAAGAGGAAATGAATTGATTAGCCAGATTAAGGCAAAGCAAGAATGAGCAAACAGATGCAGTGAATCAGGAACAAGATGTTGCGATTAGTCCGACCTAGCTCAAGGGAAAAACAACATAAACTTTCAAAGACGTTAAATATGAATATTATCACGGGAAAGGAGCCGCGAATCAAGTGGATGGCACATAAACAGGATAACAGGGAGACTTTCCTTTGGAACTAGAGTGAAAATTGCTGACCAATTCATTCGTGCGGTATGTAATAAAACCAAACATATTAGTGTTCAGGAGATATCTTGGAGTGACGTTGCAGAAGTGTAAAACATCTCTTGAGGAAAGAATTCTACGTATTTCGCCTATTACGGCCACTCATAATATACACTGTGTGAGAGCCAGACCTGAATATATCATCGAGTATGCTCACTTTTCAGGTGAACGACAGGCAGATTGATCCACAAGCTCCATGCTTCGATATGAAAGCAATAGAAGAACTTTATGTGCATGTCTGTTACATTTTATGATACTGCAATGCAGCTTTGCTTTGTAACCAGTAACACAATAACCAAGCCATTCAGCTTTATAATGTGTTTATCTGTAGTTATCTGAAGCAATTGATTCGGATCCATGCACCTGCATGATGTGTAACGCCATTGTACATTTGTAAACAAAAATGGTTTCATGTGCATCTCTTATCTCTCTCCTCCTCACTCTATCTGTCTCTCTCTGCTGTTGTTTTAGACTGAACGTGTCATATAAAGAAGCTTTAATGAATACTTCTTATTAAAAATAAAATTCGTAACGTACTATTGTCTGAAATCCCAACATAATAAAATTAATATTACTTGTAAACAGGCCTAAGAAACGTATGTTACTTTGTTTCCTTTAAACTCTCTTTTTTAATTTATGCACTCTAACTTTTTCAATAATTGGGATATTTTCATTTTTAGAAACTTCTAATAAAGCCTAAATCTTCTTATTCTAAGAAGGGGTCTTTAAAAACAATTCTTTTTTAGATATAACGTTCAGAGCAATTTCGACTTGTGTTGACCTAAGAGAGTGAGTAGACGTGTCAGTCTGTTACTAAATTACTAAATGTTTATGAAGAAATATTTCATATAAGTTTGATATAAAACTTTTATTTCTTTTGTTATTGTTTTAAGAATTTTAATTCTCTGTGTTGCATTTGATTTTATTTATTTATTTTTTACGTTACATTTTGCTGACGCTTTTTTAAGCGGATTTTCTGGGATAGTGAGCAGATCTCTTGTCGCATTGTCCTGAATCTCTTCTATTGTTTGGAAACGACGTTCTTTCAGCGTGTTTTTCAGTTTGCAAAACAGGGAATAGTTGCCGGAAATAGGTTCGGAGAATTAGTTGGATGGGATGTTCTGCTAGATAGATTCTACCCTGTTGAAAACGCTTTAACTATATATGGCGCTGCGTATGACAATACAGTCCTAACCGTACATTTCGCTAAGAAATTGTAATGTTTCTGTGAAAGTTTTGCCAAGTTTGTAGCAAACTTCACATACATACACATGATCTTCGAGCTCTTCCATTGTCACTTTGGCACCAATCCGACGAGCAGATTGTGCACGTACTCATTTCAGCCTTTACTGTCAGAGCGAAACGCGGCAAAAGACAGTTTGTTGTAACACCTTCCAAACGTGTGATCCCCTTGCTGGTTGCGCGCTATTTCGAAAGTTTAGTTTCTTTTTGAACACACCTCGTATTTCATACCCGTCATATGTGTGAGACATTGGCTTTTAAGGAAAAATGTTTTGTGATGTCAATCTGTTTCGCAGTTCACCAAAAGCGACTCCAATCTAATCTTTTCACAGGTCAGGTGTCAGACAGGCCTAACGAAAACGGGCCGCGCGGGTTTGAACCCAAGCGATCGCATGTGAGACTTGTGGATAAAGCGGTGCGGGGGCGGATTTCCTCCGGGTTCACCGGTTTCCCCCGTATCGTTTTCCACCGGTGCTCCATCTTTATCTCGGTGTCATTGCCTGCGGTGCCATTTTTAGTATACGCGGGCGTTAAACCCTATCAAAAGAAGAAAAAAAAGTAACGAAAACAGCTAACTAGCAGTAAGTAGTTCCTCGAATTTCTGCTTGTGCATTAAAAGTGAATACAGATAGCAATGTGTCTCTTTTATTCGTGAAGAACCTTACTTATTTAGAAGACTTCTGCCTATTTATTACAAACTTCTAAAACATATTGATTCTCTTATTTTATATTTTTTATAAATACTGTACGCAAATATAAGCAATACGCTTCGCATGAGCTAAATTGTTAAGCTTGATTGCGTTCAAAAGTACACTTCTGAGTAGTACAGTATCGTTAAGGCAAGGAAAATGGACTTTTGGATGATTGTAGCTGTATAAATAATATATGTGAAAAGTTGATGGCTGATGAAATATGTGGAATTGGGCACTGCCTTTCCTTGTGAATAACTTTTAAGAATAACGTACATCCTCCGCAATTGGCTACAGAGGAAGTCTATCCTGCTATAAAAGGGTGGTATGGTAGCATTTAGATTTATTCTGACCGAACAAAGTTTGGGTTTTGTACTCAGCAGATTCCTGGTTCCGTTTGCGAGGTATGGTGAGTTAATAGAGCCTTTTAGAGTTCCTGTAGTTAAGGCTAAACTTTGGTAAAACCTAAACATTTTTAGATTCTTTTCTTTTTTCTGCCTTTCTTTCTGTTTGCAGGTTTATTGTATTTATAACCTGTAGTTTCAAACTACCGGGTCCTCCGGTTTTACCCGCCATTCATTCCACCAATTTCTCCATCATCATCTTTCCTATCATCCATTTCACTTGCATTTCATAACATTCACTTCAGCACGCTCCTGCCTGGCTACGGACCGACCACTCGTTCCAGGTTATCCATTCTGTGGTTTCGTGCCGTTGGCTGCCCGACAGGCTTCTGACCCCCAGGCACTCGCTTGTAAGTACTTACGGGTGTCAGTCCTAACTAAGGTGAGGATAAGCCGACTACGAAACGAAACTTTCATACTATGCGTTGCTTTTTAATATAAATGTTATAGCCAAAAATGGATATTTGATTGGTCCCATAGCATTTAGGCAAAACACCGCATTAGATATTTAACTCCATTTTCACCAACTCCTTTTCTACATTCTTCAATATTCAAAACGTTCCTTTGAGCACAGCTTATAACCTTATTAGTTTAAAATTAGTTTGAAATCATTCGAATATCTTCAGAAATTACGGACTTAAATTGTTTGTGCACCAGTTAAAACATTTAGGTAAGTGGAAATTATTTTCCATAACCCATATTGAAATAGCTTAAAATCCAATACATTACAAAAACAATTGTATCTGCTAAACCAATTGACATTAATTAACGTCTTAACATTAATTTATTTCAACTCTTAGCTCAAATTAAAAATGTAGGATCGAGACTAAAAATTTAGGGTCCAAAGATGCTATCATAATACCATATAGCAAATTGCTTAGTTATGAATAAACAATTAGCAATTATTTGACTTAGCTCATAAAATGTTATGGGATCTATATGCATTGTTTTATGAACGTAGGTGAAAAATCAAATCAAGCGGAAGAAAACGGTGAATTCTTTATTTTCACAGCTGCATCACCTTAAATTTTATGATAATTAATGAAATAACGGGATATAAACTTCAATTTTAAAGCAGGTTATTGGATATTTCGAGCTTTGAATTTAAAACGGAGTTCTTGGTCTATAATAGCTCTCTGCAGCAGTTTTCCTTCCGAAGGGAAGTAAAGCCGTTGGTCCCGTGTCGTAGATTTACGGCACGTAAAATAACCTCAAGCCTGATAGAGAGGCCTTTGAGCAAAATTAAGCGGTCTTTCACGCCCAGTATAGAATGGGACGCTGAGAACCACAGCAGTTAAAGAGCGTCCGTAAATAACACTACATTTACATTTTTATTTCTCTGCAGCAGCGCTACATGGAGTCGGTATGGGGGAGATCAAGGTCATGAGGTAACGCCATAGGCTTTGGAACACATGCCCCCTTTGAGCTGGCCTATGTGAACCTGCGCTGCTCAGAGTTTCACTTTAGAATGCTACGGACCACAAAACCTTCCACTGCCTTAACCTTGTTCTGCAAAAATCCAATTGCACTTGTTTTACTGTGCCATAGGAGTAGGCATAATAACATAAATCAAATAATTCTTAATGAAACAATTACGGCACGTCAATTTCCTGTTTGATTTAAAACGCCAGTCCCCATGGCCACGCTCGCTAAGGCGTCTAGCTTTGGTGCTTCGTGGGCAGAGGATCGTGGGTTTGAGTCCCGCCTTGGGCATGGGTGGTATATGTTTGTGCAATGTGTATGCGTTTGTGTAAAGGAATAGTAAAACCAGTAATCATACAGGGGGGAATGTAAATAGAGGATACAGCTTAAAAAAACAGTAGAAGTTGTGATACAGAAAAAATTACCATGTTAAATTACTAATACGGAAGTAGAGCTCTCCCTCTCTTCTTCCTTACAGAATTTTCACCTAGATATGTACTTCTTCGTAAGAAGGCACATAAGTAATAGACAGATGCTACCGGTCTCAAAGCCCTCATTAAATGACCTGTTTGTGTGTTGCTTTTTTCCGCTGTATTTTTTTTTTTTTTTTTCTTTTTCCCTTTGTTTTCCTCTTACTTAAAATTTCACATTATTATATACATTTACAAACACCCATGCCCAAGCCGGAACTTGAACCCACAATTCCCTGCGCCACGAAGCACCAACGCTAGGTATTACCCTTGCAAATAGACGTGAGTAGTCAAGTTGCGCAGAACAAGGAATGGGGGAAAGAGGTGGAGACTGGAAGCGATAGCCATAGGTATGTGAACGCATGAGGACATCGGCCGCCAGCCGACTGCAGCAATCAGATCATGCCACTGCGCATCATGTTTACACCACTCTCGTCTACTTGCCCGAATAATACAGCGAGCGTGGTCACGGGGACCGTCTACATTAACATGCTTCAGCAATGGTAGATTCTGCTGGTGACGTAATGTATGGAGGAAGTGCAGTTTGCATCAGCTAAGCAATCGTGTTGACATGTCAGCAAAAACAGCATCGTCGGCGGCGGCGTCAATAGCTATGTAAACAACTGGAATTAAATATTCCAGATTGCTCATATTGCTCTCAGAAGGAGAACTATGTGACAACAATTATATGAAGAGTAATGTATAGTTTCATTTATAATTTTATCACTTAGTTCACGCCTTCGCTTCTTAAATGTGTATTGAGTACTAGGACACACTGTGTAAGAATTTAGCAAAAGTCAGTGAAAACTTACCGAATGTAATTGAAAGCGGAAAACATTAACTTCTTTTTGGGTGATATGCCATATGAAAGTTATGTTTTATCCTGTGATCCAATAGGTCCAGTAAGATTGAGATATGCAATACTTTATTTTCCAAATCCGATTATATCAAATTGCGGTGCTTGCCAACTGCGAAATCAGCTTTCTGTTTAACGTAAACATATCCAAGTAACGGTAACTAAGACCACACGAGGTGGCGCCGCGGTAACCTATACAATTCGCATTCGGTATATTGTTGGTTCGATTCCAGTGACATATCTTCCTGACCCATAAGTTTTTTTGCGGTTTTCCCGGGTCGCCACCAGAATGCTGGGAAAGCTCCTATCATCCCATGAATTTCCTGTCTGTCATTTCCTATTCTCACCACTTCCTTGTCATCTGTTTTAGGTTTGAAGGACCAGGCGACGGTGAGAACCTGTTCTCGTGTGAAGGTTTCGATTCTTTAGAGTATTCGAATGCACAGTATTCGAATACAGAGTATTCGATTCTTGAAAACATTCGATTCTGCCCATCACTAGTTCTGCAAATTGCAGTTAACATTGTATACTTGTTTGTTTGCTTTGCCACAAGGTACCGTACTCTAGTCCAAATGTTTATTTAAACAGTAACTTCTCGTATTTAAACTTCTTCACGGCATAGACTTGCAATGTTTACATGCTCGGCAAATTTGATGCCATCATATGAACCTTGGATTTTTACAGGTAAATGCTAATGTGAAACTCTTTACTTAGTCTCGAATCGCTCAACCTGTGACCTTAGCAGAGATGAAGTTTGTGCTTCAAATGCTTGTAATGAGCACATAAGTACACTAAACACAGTTTACAGAATGTATCTCGAACACTAAATAAGAGATTAAAACTAATAAATTCTATTAAAATCAGGAAAGGAAAACATAATCATAGAAAAATCTGAAAGTGCACTGATACACTAGAACGCTATTGCTCTAGCTTAAAACGACAGAAATCCATGGTAAATGTAATACACACTCGCATTATCTAAATAGTTCTTCATGAAGCCTTTGGCAAAATGAAGTAAAATGTATTTTTGGGTATATGAAACTCCTGGGAAAAAGTACGTTTGAAATATTACAAAATGTACAAGCAGATAAGCAGATATAAGTGGAATTGAAGAAAGTTATCTGAAGCTAAGACTAATCAAGAAACCAAACCTCATAATAGACTAGTCTCCAGTTCTATATAATAATGTTTACTTGGACTACATTTTAAGCCTAACAAAGTAAACAAATTAATCAAACTGGGAGAAACCCAGTTAACTATTTTAAGCTCACATTATGGATTTCGAAAAGACAATTCTGAATCACGAATAAAATGAGAGAACGGAGCTAGCCTCGGACCTTGACCCAACAGGAATCTTTTGTGCTTACCACCACTAAGAGCAACGCATGGGATGCAGGAACCGCAGCAGGCTTTGAGGAGCAGGCAGACGTGGATTTACCGTTGAATTAACGATTTTTTACATTCCATTTTGTCCTTCTATTTATTGTTGGCAACGCAGTAATTGCACGACAAAACATTTCAACGTAAATGTAAATTTTTATTTACTGCTTACTTCCTAGGTACACCTTCTGATACACCTGGCCAACAGAGACGTTCAGAGGTCCCTAATAATTCCAACCTTGATGACCCGGCAATACTGGCTGGCTGCTCAAAGAAGGCTTCCCTCTCACAGAACCGGGGAGTACTCGACCCGCCGGAGGTGGTTGAGAGAAGGCTGTCTTCTAGGCGAGCCGAAAATAGTTTTCCAAAAAGCAAACATCTACACCATCTGTCCGACAACGACCGAACCTGTACAGCCCCAAGCCTACCTTAAATATTAAAGCGGAAACAAAATTATACAAAAATGAGGGAGTGGAAACCCAACCCAGTTTTCGTGTTGCCAACTAGGGATACCCACGATAAACCGATGGTTAGTGACCGATCCCACAAACAGAAACTTAGTACCCGAACGATGGTCTCACACCCCATCGCGGGGTATTCTTGGCTTGTCAGGTACGAACTAAATAATGTTAATTCATTTTTAAATATGAATATCTCTCTTGACAGAAGAACTACAATAAGTGCAGCCCATGGTAGATTTAATATAAAAATATCGTATATAAACAATGTTATTTAATAGATGATATATATATATATATATATATATATATATATATATATATAAGCTAGCTGTTGTAATTTTACCAATGCAAAGATTTAAATAAAGGTGATTTAGGTGTCAACACCCGAGTAGTACTCTCCGAAAAGCTTCCTTTTCTGTGAATTAATGGTTTCTTCCACAATGGCCGGGGGAAGGATAGCAGTTGGAAAGCTAGAGTCAGACTGGAAAATGCAATGCCATAGCCGCTATTTAAACAACGGATCTCTCGACCTCCATCCAGTTCCTCAAAATACAGAACCACAGACAGGGCACTAAATTTTGCAAATGACTCGCCTATTCCCGGTTAACCATAAGGAGATCTCATATTATTTTGAGATGTCATACCCCAATGGCGACTTACAAACGTCATAAATATTTAAGTCCCGGGCTTAATAGTTCAAACAAATATTATTTAAAAGATTAAATTAAATTAATAGTTTATGAAAAGGCGTGAATTAAACATATTATTGTTAATGCTATATTATTTTAGACAACCTGTTTATTGATGACATTGTTATAAGATTTTGGAGGAAGACATGTATGCATCGCCAGTTGAAGGCGAAAAAATACGAATTCTTTTGTGCGCTAATGACAATGTTATTCTTTCTAACACAATAAATGACTTGTAATCTGGTTTAATTGCACCGTAAAAATTTTGTATACAATGAGGCATGGAAGTGAATATATGGATATATGCACTATCAGCAGGAAAAGTAGACATACGGGGAGGAAGAAATTCAAAATGCTAAACATTTGGATTACTTAGGAGCAAAGTTTGACGTGGCTGGAAAATGGAATAGGAACACAAAGTTTCATAAAAAAGAAAGGGATTACACAAGTTTCTGAAATGTTTAGGTCATTGACCCGGATTTGCCAGTAAAACAGTACAAATCATGTATGAGGCAATGGTTAGGTTTTCATTACTATATGGAAGTAGGATATGGGGATGGGAAAATGTAGATAATGTAAATAAAATACAATGTTACTTCTGAAAAACATACTCTAGGTTTGGTGAGGGGTACTTCAAGCTACGGCATTTTTCGGAAGGTAGGATACTGGGCAGATACCATATTTGCTAAGATAAGTGTAGTTGGATATTGGGTGCCAATAATTAAATATGATGAAACAACTCTAAAAATCGGTATTAAATTTAGCGTTCAAAATGATGGCCAGCGAGGCTTTAATGGGGATTATAAAAAATTGGCTTGAACGATATTTGGCAAACGGACACGAAAATACTTATAACATCATGAAAAATGTTAAAAAGACGATTATATGATATAAACAGGCATGACTATTATTTGATTGTGAAAAATAACCATCATTTGAGTTACAAAATGAGAAAAAAAATGGGCGGGCTAAAAAATATATATGGTTTAGAAGAGGGTATGAAACAGAGGATGATGGCTTAGGTTGGCAGGGTATGAAGCTGATAAAGTAGTTGACGATATTGGTAAGAATATGTAAGAATATTTTCTCATTATGCGGGGAACAGGAAGGCAGTTGTAGTTCAGATGGAGGATGTTAGGAAAAATATATTACGAGGTATGTTTAGATTCAAACAGACGGAGAGCAGCTTGCTGAGACTCAATTCTTAATAGCCACAACTCACAAAGTTTAGGCACATACTTAAGAGAAGTTAATGTGCTAAGATATAAGGTATTTGTATAAATAATGCAGGTATATTTGGTGTATGAGCATCTATATGTGTGAGTACAGGGTATAAGTGTGAGCGTGTGGTTGTTTGATATCAGAGTATTGTTTCTCTAGTTGGCTTATTTGGTTTTAGTAGTGCACGTGTGTGTATTTACAGTATTATGAATATAACATATGGGTAGGTAATGTTTTCAATTCAAGTATTTTTTTTAGAGAGCGTGTGACGCAATTGATGTAATACTATATGCTTAATAGATACTGCTACTACTACTATTACTAGAGGCCGCGCCGTGGCCGAGTGGTTAGACCACTTGCCTCTCACCTAGACGGCCAGGGTTCGATCCCAAGTGACCACATGTGAGATTTGTGGTGGACAAAGCGGCGCTGGGGCGGGTTTTCTCCGGCTACTCCGGTTTCCCCCGCCATCGCATTCCACCGGTGCTCCATCATCATTCATATATCATCAGTGTCACCGCCTGCGGTGCCATAAGTAGTTAAAGCGGGCGTTAAACACCACCAAAAAAAAAAAATACTGTTACTAATATATTATTTTCTCAACATTGGCCGCACCATACTCTATACTGTCTAGCAATTCTTACATCTCGTGCCTCTACTCGTATGAAAGTTTGTAGCTCTTTCCTAAGGGGTTTCAGTGGCTTCATTCTAGCCCAGAGGTAACCAACTAGTAGTCCTTTGAATACAGCTAAGAGAGCAAATTTGTTCGATGCTTCTGCGAACTGCCTGCTCTATACACCGCGATCAACTGCGCGGAAAGCGAGAACACATAATTCTTTCTGTGCTGTGTAAGTATACCCCAATTTATGTTTGACAAAGATATTCCACCTTTCATAGGCTAATAACCTATTGGTAGTACAATATTTCTATTCTTTTCTTGCATTAGTATTTATTCTTCCGATATGAAAATATTTACGCTTTTTAACTTAATACCATTGTAATCGCATAGTATCGTCAACAGTTTGAGACATAATTTCTAACGAAAACATTCACATTTATGGCAGTGAATATGAAGGGAGGAGGCGTCGTGGCTGAGTGGTTAGACCGCTCGCCTCCCATCTAGGTGGTCCGGTTTCGATCCCAAGTGCCCGCATGTGGAATATGTGGTGGACGAAGCGGCGTCTGGGCGTGTTTTCTGCGGGTCCTCCGGTTTACCCCACCACTCATTCCACCAATTGCTCCATGATCACCTTTCCTGTCATCCATTTCGCTTGCATTTCACATTACCTGTTCATACCTAGCTACAGGCCGACTACTCGTTCCAGGTTCTCCATTCAGTGGTTTCGTGCCGTTGGCTCTCCGACAGGCTTCTCACCCCTAGGCATCCGCTTGTAAGTCCTAGGGGGGGTCAGCTCTAAAATACAGGGAGGGTACGCCGATTACGAAACAAAACAAATATTAACAGGCATCGAACACAATTTGAAAGAAACGTATTTGTCTACTCACGTACTGTCTTATATGGGTTGCGTAATAACGCTGTAAATTCAATTTTCTGAGTAGAAAATTTTGTCAAAAACTAAACACTTATTCCGTCACTTGTAAAAGGGTTCCTTTTAGGTAGGCATAAACGTAAGAGCCAATGGTTTGCTTGTTGGACTGCTTAAGTTTCCGACATTATAAACTAACACAGAACGCATTGTAGAATGAAGAGAGCAAATCTCTGCTATTAAGTGTTTACCTACGGCATGCACAGTGCAAGGCTATTTGCTGCGAAACAAACCCAAGCATATGTTTGACGCCTACTCTAGCAAGTCCGCTCAAGGTCACGCACGGTAAACCCCACTCTCACTCTATACCTATTTCAACCAGTCCTCATAGCTTGAGACCAGAGTTAAATGACTACTGCTACAAAAATGCTACTGCAAATGGGGAACTAAGTGGAGTAGGGCGCCGGTTGCAAATCGGAAAAAAACGACCTTGAGTGTACTGGCGAAAATAAAAAGACTACAGACACTGTTGTAATTCACTGCGGGAATTCCAGCGCCTTTGCCATGTTGAATTGGTGCAGCTAGCATAATGGAGAATTACTCTGACTTTTAAATGTTAATATTCTCTAGTTCTTACTGCAATGTTACCAGATAATATTGTTGATGTTGATAATCTGCAATAAGATTAACTGGCACGTGTACTAGTCACATATCTTTATTGGTTTCCTATCTATCCTCGTGAACTAAGGCAATATGAGCGCAAAGGAGACAAAATTAAAAATCTGCAATATCTGCAACTGATGGGTTGATATTAAGGATATAAATGTATTGGTGTCAATTAGTTCAGGAACAACTTCTTAATCAAAACAGTGGAAAAAAGTTATACAACAATGTCTTTGAATCTGTCATTTAAGAATATTAAAGCATCCGCCCCTTTACGGCATCCCGCTGATTGTTTCATATTATTTGTTTGGTTCTTTTTTCTGTAGAACAAATAATTTTAGTTGAATTATTTTGTAGTCTACAGTTGATTTTGTTTGGTTGTGTGTTGCAGATCATGTAAGGCAGAGGAAATGTATTTTATGAGTGAAGAGATCTCACGAGAGCTTGAACTGTAGGCAGAAAGTGCCTCAACAGGCAATTACCTTGTTCACGAACATTTTACCACGTTTGACAGAAACATAGAGATAGAAAGTGGGAAGGTCATTTGAGAGAAGTGTTTTGGATGTTGCAAAACAAAGTACGAAGTAACCATCATTAAAAGTATTAAATGCAGTGAAAGCCATAAATATTTTTTGCCATCGCATATTACAATTGTGCTACGTTTGTGCATTTCTTAGCATGCATTTTTTTCATTGATGAGGTTGGATTTACTTGCGAAGATGACTTCAATTTTCATAATATTCCTAACTGGGTTATTGAAAACCCGCATGAAGTAGGATAAGACAAATATCAGTAGAAGTTCTGCCTAAATGTTTGGGTTGGACTCATTACGATCACTTTGTCGGTCCTTACTTCTTCCATCCACACCTGAATGCAGAGACGTATCTATAGTTCCTCAGAAATAAGTTGTGTCATTTAATTGATAATAATCCCCTGGACGTCATCTATGAAATGTTTTTACTCGACGACGCGACAGTTCATTTCAGTGGGATAGTGCGTAATTCATTGGGTAATAAATGTCCGCGTAGAGGATTGGTCGCGGAGGTTTCCTGGAACAACCCTTGATGTCCTGTTGGAATCAAATGGATATCTTCCTCTGGGAAAATTTCAAGTCCCTGATTAATGCGATGCTAACCGATATTGACACTCAAGACAGTGTATCTACATTGAATTTTACCAAATACGAAACACTAAAACTCCCAACAGAGCGAGCGATAGCAGTAGCCGTGTCTCGCATTGGTGCTTCGCGGCGCACGGGATCGTGGGTTTGAGTCCCGCCTTGGGCATGGGTGTTTCTGTGTTTGTAAATGTGGTTGTGTGTGTATATGTTAAAAAAAAAGGAAAAACGATTAGGTCAACTAAGGAAATTTAGAAACTAGAAAAAAAAAAAATAGCATGGAACGTGGGCAGGAGGAAGAGGAGGAAGCCGCGTCAAGCAATTTATGTTACCTTCAATTTTTTCTTATAACTGAGCAATAAATAATTTTCAAATCCATGTCCATAAAAAATATGTTTACTGCTTTGATTTTGGGATTATTGTCCCAGAACAATTTTACACCGATATAGTTACGCCTCATAAGGCGGAAAAGAAGCATATAATTAAAGCTTATGCGTCAACATAGAGTATAACTCTGCTTTAGGCAAGAGGCCATTAGGGTGTAGCAAGGCAACATATGTCATATTTACTTGAGAGTGCTGAAAAGCAGCTTTGATTCAAAAAAGTGCGTTCTGTGTTTTAATCATCTGCGTTAAAACACGTAGAAAGTATTTATTTTAGCAGTTTATCTTTATCCTTGACTCCTTGTAATTACTCTCATTATAGGGCATAGGTGAATGCGGCATTTTGTAAATTGATTTTGTTCGACTATCCCTTTTTAGTAGTTAATTGTTATCTGCACTCTCCTAGTAACGAGATGAAACATTTATTGGAATTGTTTATTGATTATTGTATATTGACGCTGCCGTTACCACAGTTATGCCAGTCTTTGTCCTGGAACACGTGGTTAACAGAGGTGCCGGTGTGTTAGGTACTCCACGTTTGTGCACCTATTCAGTCATGCTTTAAATACACCAAAGCTCTACGAATAGTTTTGCCAAATGATAAAGGACCTAGGTAATAAGTTATGGCGTTACCCATGGATCAATAAACTAAACAAAAAAAACAATAGATTTGCGGACGGTACACTTATCTATTTTTGGATAACCTTCGGTGAAATACAATACTTTAACATAAAAACAGTTTTTATTTTACTTTCTGGACATCCATAGGGTGTTCATGCATATTTTTACAATAGAATTATGTTAAACATAAGGGTTTCATACATGTTACCATTTTCAGAGCATAAGAGTCAAAAAGGGATATAACGTGCATGTATAGTTTATAAATTTTAGTAATGAAACTTTAATTCGGAGGCCTGCGTTTTTCTTTATACATATTGTTGCCTCACATCGCGTACCAGTCAGGAAAGCAACTTGCAGATATTAAGGAATAGTATATTGCGATATCAGTGCGGTAAGTGCATGATAGAAAAACGAGGAAGAGTTTGAAGATACAAGACGAAATGGGATGTTTTCTAGTTCCGATATTTGTACTACTTAAACACATTAAAACTATATGTATACTATTTTTTATGCCAGTGAATGGCATAAGTATTACATTTGCCAAAGTGAAAAATATTACTAACACCTGCTAAATATTGTGGTTCTAGTAGCAGCAGTAGGGTCAGCAGCATTAAAGTTTGTGACAAGACGGGGATCGATTATTCACACCTGGCTTTTGACTTTACAGAAATTAATTACTAGTAGCTCATATTTAGCTGCAGCTAAATAATATCAAATATAAAGTAAATATTCTAATGGGATTTAAGTGGTAAAATTAAGCTATCAAATGATTATACTTAATGTCTACATGGGTTAGTAGAGTTCATGCATATGCTTGCAGTGAAATAAGCAAAATACGCAGGTGGTTTTGGTTACGTCACTGAATGTAGAAAATTCAACTTTCCGCCATGGCAGCATGAACAGGAAGCGAATAAAATACTTCTGTCATCCAAAAAATATTTTTATACACATGTTTGCGGTTATAGATGAGCCAGCTTCGCATTCCGGAAGCGCTTTCATCACATCGACCACTATCCTCTAAACTTAGGATTATCGAAATCGATACCGGCGGGTTAGCTTTAGTGGGACTGGGAAAACCAGAAGGAAGGGAACTATGGTAGTGAGAAATGTATAAATGTATAAAAATGGAAGGAGGAATTTTAAGGTGATGCATGGTGTAACTAATGTTAAGGAGCCAAAATTCTTAGTGAAATGGGATACATAAAGAAACGAAAATATAGGAATGGAAGATATGTGGATTTCGGAAAGAAGTGAAAACCAGAATACAAGATATATAGGGAAGTTTATAAAATAAGAAATCAATAAATTTATACAGTCAAATAAAAACGGAATGGGGAGGAAAAAGTACATTGACAAGGGTAGTAGGGAAGAAAGGGGAGCAATTGTACATGAGGACGGGAGTGGTTATATTTCAAAGGATTGAAAGCAAAGAGAAAGCTGTATGTGAATATTAGGTGGGGGGAGAGCATGTCGCATTATCTAACTGAATCACTGAAATAGCAAGTTGAAGGGAAGAAATATTATAACAAGTGGGACAAAATGAACTCAAAAATAATAAAAAGTAAAATGCTAACGGGAAAAAAAAAAACTAGAAATAGGGATGTAGGGAAATTTCTCAGTAGGGTGAAAGAGAAATGGATAAGGAAGGTAAAGCAAACAAGAAGCAAGGAGATTACAGGGAAGATAATGAGAAAGGATACAGAGTTTAAAGTAGCTTATCCAGTTAAGCCAAAGAAGGTCATACAGACTGAGGTAAAAATGCTATTAGAGTCAGTAACAAATATGTACAAGTAAAGAGGATTGTAAATACAACGTAAGTAATATGTAAAAAAATACATAGAAGTAAGTAAATAAATTCATTCATTGGTATTCTAAACTTGTGCTGAAAGGAGTACTTTGTACAAGGTCAAAGTACGAAGAGATGCATTATTTGAAATCTAGCGGCGTTGATGTCAATGTTAAGATAGGCATTTGTTCTACCGCAGAGACATGCGAGAGAAGAATTATAAAATCAGAAGCCCACTTTCCTTGCTGTGAGATATTCGAGATAAGAATTTTGCCCAATTCTCTTTCACTACCTACTCATCGTAAATGAGCCTAACATAATGAAAAGAATAGACATTCCCACATATAATCGGTAAACCAATATTGCTGATTGGTAAGTATATGTCTTTGATAATGGCTTGTATAAATATTGCCTAGAGCTATTATGACCACATAAGAAGTGTAGCAAGCAAAGAACATGTTTCTTGGTTATATATAAAAAAGAAGACATTTTCATTGGTTTGATTTTGTTTGATGGTGGACTCATTGTGAGGAATAAAACGAAAGTCCCTACCGCCAGTTCTCCAGTAGCGCGTTTTAGCTTTAAAAGCCCCGTTGAGTTCTGCAACTTTCGAACTCACGAAGGGATATCTGCACATGTCAAATACCGGGAAATTGGACCACCTGCTATGGGGTTGAAGACATATTGCTTGGTTTTCTGAAAGTTCTTTAATTGCAGAGTGACTGGCAGAGAAGATAACAAAATTAATCGCTTCAAGTGTTTTGAATAACAAATTAATTATATATATATATATATAATTAATTCAAACTAATTATTGACGCGTCCACCACGTTAAAATAGGTCTTCTCTCTTGACCAAGTTATGGAAGGCAGCCTGGAGCATTTCAGCGGTGACATTCATCTACGCAGGATTAGGGATTTCTGAGCTAGTTAAGGCTATCCATTGGTGAAATTTCTAAATCCTATATTTATGAAAATATGCTTTTAACGTTTATATCGCAAGTAACATAAAATTCATAAGTATACACTTTTTCATTGCAATACCCAGGATGATTTTCAGTTTTTTAGCTTTTTAATTAATTAATTTATGGTAAACAAAAAATGGTCCACACGATGAACAAATTAAAGCGTTGCTAATATAAGTATCTCTTTTGGCTCTAAAATATTTAAGAAAAATTATAAGAAACAGATATTTTATTGGCGTTCCAGTTTCTGAGCAAATATTATAAACTTCGGCGAAACAATATCTCCACTAATTTTAGTGCGTTATTTAAATACTCTAATTAATATTTCTCCAATGATAACCGATAAAGAAAAATAACCCCAAACATATTACTGCTTATAGATTTGGGAGAATCTCTATAAAATTTAAAGAAAATTGAAGAAAATATGCATTCTGTGGAATATTTTGAACTCGTAAAAACGCAGCTTTAAAATGCAATCTGGTCTTGCGCGCATGCACATTTAAATGCTCGTGTACAATTAGTTCCAATGATCACTAGCAAATACCAAAAACAGATTATGATACTAGATTATTCATTCCTAATAAACAAAAATGCTTTTTCAAGGATTTTTTTACCTCTGTGTTCCCTTAAGCTTTAAGGGCGTCTATCACAGACTTGGTGCATCGGATTACACCAGAGAAAAAGATTAGGTGGTGTAAATATCTGTGCAAATCGGAGACTATTGAGGGTCTAATAATTCCGTCGATTATAACATTATAGTAAGATTAACTTTCAAATAAAATAATTGTCCGCGTTTCTTGCAAAGCACCAAATGTCAGTATCCTTTGCCATCTCATACACTTTTTCTGCCACGCGGATCCCGTTTCCCATAAGTGAGCGAAGCAGTTATTATATAGAAAGCTGAAAATTTATCATATAGAACTATGCCAACAGTCTTATAAATTAAACGTTACACAAGTAAATAGTTATGTCCACAGCGAAACAACAGATAAACTAACTACACTTTTAACTGTCCTCTTCAGGTTCTTTGTCAGCAATATGAATTATGCATTGGTTAATGACATTCATGTTTCGTTCAGTGAGAACTCATGTTCTGAAGCAGAATACAAAAATGAATACTGACTGATCCTATGTTAGCCATCCTGATTCAGCTGCTGATAAACATTCTGGATATTTTGAACACAAATAGTAGTCATTAGTAGCGGTTATCTTTGTAGGGCTTGAAGTCAGTTATTTGATCAACAGAGAACGCCATTATAGGACTGCTGGACCTTTAAAAATAGTAAAATGCTCAACACAGGCCTATTCTGCATTTAAAGCTTTCAGGAGGTGAAACTTGCATCAAACCAGTGAGGTAACTTAGAGCAAGGATGAACTAAGCAGGACCAACTTAAAAGAACACCAAGTAGAGCAGGTTGTTTCTACACGAGAAATGCTCAGATGTGAAAAGAGCTGGAATTAAACAAATTTTGCAACAATAATTTAGGACATACCCACATATTTATATTATCACAATAGTGTGTATTATCTCTGTCTTGGTAGACAGCGGCTAACGCTACGAAATGTATTTTTCTACGGAGTCCCTCTGGGCAGGCAACCAAGCCAGGAAAGCAACACAGCTGTGAACATTAAATGGCGTCTGCCCTGATATTGGACTGCATGCAGCAAGTATAATAGTCGTGAGCAAAATATATTTTCTGTCTCTTTTCTCTTCTTTAATAATATCTAGTTTGTTTTTTTTTTTTTCAAAAGATTATTGAACATTGGGATTTATATTTAAAAATCTGATATGCTCCATTCACACGACTTTCTCTACACCTATGCAATAAATTATTGTTAAAAGCTTATTCTTATATTTACTAATGCTAATCGAGAAAAAATTAGCAGAAAGGTCTTATTACTTGCTTCCTTGTAAGTAGAAGGAAATAAGGTAGTACAATAGGCTAAAAAGATAGTTAAATCTTTTAAAAGCTGATTGCTATGTGATTGAAGTGCCTTTGTCTGAGTTCACAAGTTTCCGGATGAAAAAAGTATAAGTATTTAAAGCTGAAACTAATAGCAAAGAATATCTCAAAAACGGTCACCATCACGAAAAAAAAAATGTATATAACACAAATTGTGTGTTTTAACGAGCTCTACACTGTTTGTGTGGTAAGTTTTTGTCTATCTCTTACGGTTTATCAGTTATACAAAATTCCGCAAAATTCATCCAGAATAAACATGTCTTCACAGACTATTCCCAGAAAATTCAAGATATACACTTTATTTGTCATGTAAATACCTTAGATATAAGAGATTTTAATTAAAACCGTTAGAGCCATTTTTGATAAAATCAACATTTTCGAAAAATGTTCCATGTAAAGGGGAAGTTGGGGGTGGGGGATTTTCTTAAAAATCTTCGTGTCACATCTTTGGAAGATACCCAACTTAAATAACAAGTTTGGTTTTTAACGGTCTTTTCGTTGTTGAGCTACGCTGCCCACAGACACACAAACACACATACGGACATTTTTCTATAAATGCTTTTCTTGGATTCAGGGCGTCTCAAAACATGTATTTCCGGTGAAATCTCGGTATCAAATTTCTGTATACAGTGTGTACTTAGTACGTGTAAAGAATGAAAGGTTTTCCAGGTTAGTGGTGGATACATATTCCGGCACTGTCTAACCAATATCTTCTAGAAACTCTGTAATTCGAAAATTAAAATTAAAAGGGGTACAAATGCGCAGACCGGAGATCGAAACATCGCAGGCAGTCAAAACATAAGGTATATACGAACCGATGGGCTGCTACTGAGCAATGACTATCTCGATATGTCCGCATATAAGAAATGAATATCTCTTTACCATGTACATAATCTCTCTTATAATACATGAATAAACACACATTAGGGGCTTATGTTCAGTTGCTTCCAGTAGTGACCAGAGCTAGGACGTTCGTACCGTTCGTCGTCCCGCTATACACTTGGCGACCAACCAACTGGCCACATCAAAACAAGTCATAGATAAGAAGGCACGGCGGAGAGGTAAACCACCATGTTCTCAAGTAGACAGTACTGTTTCCAGAGAACAAAAATGACTTCGGAGACATTCGTAAATGCACATCTGTTTAAATAATTACGTAAATCATACAATTTGCTGCCTATATACAGGCTGAGTTACTGATTTCCTTCTTTACATATTACATTATGAAAACACCCAAGCAATAATAATACGGATTGTAATATTTACTGGTTCAATCTAAAATAATACCAAATAATTACATTAATTTATTAAATATCTTAAGACTTTTGCCACGTAAAAATCAAAGCAGGAATGAAACCAAATCTTTACTTATATTTGCAGCCGTATTACAGAAAACAATAATGTACTTCTGAAGCTTTTCAAATAAAAACTTATTCTACGTTCCGACAAACAAGATTTATAATTCGAAAAAGCTCATTTCTCTTCACGTGATGTCATCAGGGCATATTTGAAATATCTTATCAGTTGCTTATCAATATCACCAAGCAATTAACATTTGCTGGGATTTAAAAGTGCAGCTTGCATGCGATACGTCACACTAAACCCTGCATTCCTTTTCAATTACCCTTTTCCTTTTCATCTTTGTTCCAGGTAGGATGCTCGTGGATTAGTTTATTCGCCTTGACAGTTCTACATACAGCATAGATTCAGTCAGCCCCATTCCTCTGAACTATAACAGTGTGATAGTTGTGGGTAACTTTCTGAACAAGTTTGCAATCAATAATATATTTCTGTGAAGCTGTTCCCTTGGTAGATGTTTGCTGTTTGTATACTGGAACTGTCATCTGCTTCTAAATAAGTGCACGAATAAGTACACTGCTAGAACATTTATTATGGCTATAATATAAATCATACCCAAATTTGAGCACAACAAAGATGTTATTTGAACGCCTTCCTTCCTACCGACGTGGCTCTGTGTAATGCAGTGATAACTGTTTTGCGGTAATGGGTTACGTTCTACGTTGACCTTTGCGTCGCATGGTATTGCAAAGTCTGGCCGCTCTTACTCTGCATAAAGAAATCTACCGACGTGGCTCTGTGTAATGCAGTGATAACTGTTTTGCGGTAATGGGTTACGTTCTACGTTGACCTTTGCGTCGCATGGTATTGCAAAGTCTGGCCGCTCTTACTCTGCATAAAGAAATGGTACGAACTTCCTAGCCCTGGTAATGACATAAATAATAGTTTGCGAAATAGTATATAAGAACTGCATTATTAAAACAACTGATGTGTTCCATTCACATGGTCTTCTTTATCAGATCTCCAAACAATCTCTCGTTATAAAAGATCATTCTGCTATTTACTCCATGCTAATCGAGACAAACATTTTAAGAAATGGCCTTATTACTTGTTTCCTTGTAAGCAGAATGGAAGTAAGTGTAAACTGATAGTCAAAGTTGCTATGTGAAACAATTGCAATTCGGTTTCCTTTCCAAGTCAGGTGTAAAGCAAAGGATATGTGTAACGAAAGATGATTTCCCGTTAGAGAAAAGTTTAAGCAGTTTAAAACTGAAACCAAAAGGCTTTGTCCACCACAAATCTCACATGCTGTCGCTTGGGGTCGAACCCGGGCCGTCTAGGTGTAGGAAATGATGGAAAGCAAATCAACAGTTCCAGTGGTCAGGTCCAGGACTCCCTAATATAAGCCTCAAACGTTACTTCGAAGCCATTTCGCTCGGTAACAACGAGTAAAGAGAAACATTAAACTCACTACGAGTTCTGCAGGAAATGTTGCTATACATGTAAAGACTCTGCTGGACGTTCTGCCGTTCATTTCTGGAACTTGCTAAGAATTCTACAGGCACCTGATTTTTCGAGCGTAAAAATCCTTAGCGTGGTTTCCTTCGGAAGCGAAATAAAGCCGTTGGTCCCGTATCGTAGACTTAGGCACGCAAAATTACCTCAAGCATAATAAAGATGCCTCTGAGCAAAATTAGGCGGTTTTTCTCGCCTAATATGTGTAGAATGGGACGCTGAGAACTGCAGCAGTAAAGGAGCATCAATAAATAAAACTAAAGTTCAATGTTTACTTCTTTGGCTTCTCTGGCTGCTTAGCCCTTGGGACACATGAAACAATTTGCTTGCTGTGTGTTGCAGTTGCGCACTGCAAAATTACACGTTATTTACACTTGCATTCTGGCGCTGGGTGCTATTATAGCTCAGAAGTGATCGTTATGCTCTCCGAGTTTCCTTCATACATTTCCTTGTCTTTTCTCCTCATATGCTACATCCACGATCTCAGTGTTTCTGCATTTCCATTATAACATTTGTTTGTCGGCAACTTCCAATAATAGTTTTATTTTCAGCTGAAACGTGTCACATATGGATAATAGATTTAGTTTTTGGATTTTGTTGGCATTGTTCATTTAATAGAAGGGAGATTCACATATCCTACGACTCACATGATTTTATGGATATTTGGCTGCGTATTTCTATAGAGGTCTGACGACGTGACTTCGTAAGTACAGGTTCTGTGATTATTTTCTTCTACAATGGTTATCGTAACAAGGCATGGAAATAATATGGTTGCAAAATTGGACCAGTTTATCATCAGGCAATCTGGAATTTCGAGAGTACTTTCTGTCATGTCTTCAGGTGCAATTCCAGGCATTTGTGACCCATTCCTCTTGAATTCCTATTTCAATGAATGCTGCAGTTTTACCTTGGGTTTAAAAATATGTTTTCAGACATGTTCACGTTTTCCATTAATATTTACTTAAGCAGCGACATGGACATAAATATAGTGTCTTCTGTTGACCCCTGGGCTTTGGTTAAGCTGTTTCTTGGGGTTTTTATTTCTGTATGTTGCTGCTTTCGCTCGATGATGCCTCTTTGTTTTGAATCTAGTTGCTGGTTGCCAAGCGATACCCTCTGGTAATTGGTTGAGTCAAATGACAGAGTGAGGACGAGAATTCTGGCTGTTGAGATCTCAGCTCGTCTGTGTCGTAAGACATGACGCAATAGAACACTTATTTTCAATGTAATAAAAGTGGCCAACACTCAGTCCATATTATCTGGATTAATAATTCTGTTCCTTATGCTCTGGTAGATACGTGTGTGGTTTAATGGCAGTCAGTTTATTATTTTAATTATTGTGTGTGTGTGTATTTGTTTGATCTTCGAACATTTTTATTTTCTCAAAAATAGCTGTAACTATTTTTATTAAAACGTCATATGTTTAAGATATTTCCATGACAAACGAAATGTATATCTGGAAATTTCTCGGAATAGCCTATGAAGATATCTTCATTCTGGATGACTTTTGTATAACTTTTGTATAACTGATAAACCGTAAGAGATAGACAAAAACTGACTACACAAGCAATGCAGATCTCATTAAAACACACAATTTATGTCGTATTCATTTATTGTAGAGTTAACCGTTTTCGAGATATTCCGAGTTATTGGCTTCGGTTTTAAGTTATTTTAATTTCTCCCAAACGGAAGACATCTTATTTTCTCTCTCTTGTTTACTCCTAGCGAGCAAAAGAAGTGAATTTTTAAATTGTTTCACTTAGCGACCAATTTTTAAAAGATCTGACTATCGCTTTAGCTTAGTGTATTCCTTATTTTCTTTCTACTTACAAAAAAAAAGTAATAAAGCCAATTCTGGTAGTTGTTTATCTTCATTAGTATGACATAGATAATAGAATAATCAAATGTAGGGAAAGTGTGTTTGTGGAACAACTAGAGAAAGTCATGTGAATGGAAAACATACATTTTTTTGCCATGTAACAGAAGATGGCATTTTCTAAACTACCAGCATTTCAAGAGTGAACTTCCCAAGGTGCATTAATGTAGGAAAAACAATAATGAACAAGTGTGAATCATAAAAAACTGCAGGATGTCCCATATATGACATATGTACTTGCTGCACGACACACTAACAATTCTTTTACAGTATTTATGCTGCTCAGAATTGCCTAATGGGTTTAGATGACGTAGAGGTTTATTATAAATTTGTATTGCAGTGTAAGTGGTCGTCTACTTAGCGCGGTGGTAGCGTTGCTACTTACCAAGCGGGAGACCTGGGTTCGGTCCCCAGTACCGGCGTGGGGATTTTTCCCCCGCTGGGAGACCTGGCCCGGGGTGCACTCAGCCTCGTAAGGTCCCTGGGAGGCCAATTGAGGAGCTACTTGATATAGAAGTAGCGGCTCCAGGTCATGAGGACCGCATTAACTGGCCGGGGGGATTCGAGGCACTGACCACGTCTCACCCATCCATGACGTCTGTAGTGGACCGAGATGGGGGACGCAGCGGCCGGGCAGTAGGCCAAGGTTCCCCGTGAGCTGTCGTGCCATGGAGTTATTGCAGTATAATTACATTCCTTTTGGAATAGTTTTAAGCTATTTGCTGGTGTAGGTAAGCCACAACAAGGCTACGCACATCAATGTTTGTTGTGAAGTTACCGTAATTATCGGCAATATAGCTCAATAGAGAATATAGGTTTCACCAGCTAGAATAAGAGTTTTTGGGTATTTTAAATAAGAGCCTAAGTGAATAAGGGGCTCCAACGCCACTAATAGTACTACATTATTGAACTTTTTAGCATAAACAATTTATTGCTGTTATTATTATATACCGCAAAGGAGAGTGCAAGTAAATAAAATATGATATTCTTAAGCCATTTGGGGTGAGATGTTGTGATTAATGCTGTCAAATGTCATAGCTAAGCCACAAAATACTTGAAAATTACTTTGAATTTTCAGTTAATTTTTTCACCTCGTGCCCTTTCGTTTCAGTAAACCAATCACGCAGCAAAATTGCAATCTCAATCTTTGGTCTAAGCAATTAGTGTGTAGTTGCTACTACCGTTTGGGAATTTAATTACGTTTGCATTTTCACGTGGAACACAGTGGTCATGTTTGCAAAATTACTGTGTAAACTTTTTTCATTGTAATTAAAGTATAGTTATATGCTGGTATTTCCATATATCAACTCCCATGGTTGCGTGGTAGCGTATTATATTTCTCACCTAAAGCCAAGTGTGCATGCTTGGGAATTAAGGTACAGCCCGTTGCAAATGGAGTGAATGTGAAGTTTCCCTGCCGATATGTGCACGGTATAGTTCGTACCCTTGTGCCATCAAATCATTTTTTGAGCGGTTGGTAGTTTCATTTTACTTCACATGTGAAATTTTCCTTGTTTAATTGCAATCTCAATTTATTGTATCTACAGCTAGTGTACAGTTCCCGTTGTCATCGTGTGGCATATGTGTTGTGTCGCTAAAACATTGCGTTGATTAGTTATAATCTTACATGAATAATAAGGGTTACTGTATATAATTAATGAGCACACATGTTAGTGTAATTCAACTGCGATTCTACCCTGGCATTTTGCTATTCTAGCTTATGATAGTGTGACATTGGATTATTACCCTCACTGGTTCCGACTGTGCACGAAAGGTTTAGAATAGTCTACTGCTTTTGATTGAAAGTTATTTTGTTATGTTCAATTTAATTAGTCGTGTGCGCATTTTTTGCTGTTGAATACAACTATAATTAGGTATACTGATTGTACTGGATGCTTTCTCCTGGACAAATGGAAACCCGGGATCTAGGTCCTTCTTGGGTCCCATGTATCCTGTGCCTGTGAGGTTAAGTGGCCTTTTGAGAACGGTGCTCGCAGCTTGCGCTGGGCAGTAATGTTCACTGTTCTTGTTACTCACTTATCCTAATTTCCATCAAACTGGAAATGTACTGCACATCCACCAATAGTCTTTTTGAAGTTGTGCCCTATATTTATCTCTTTATTTTTCTTTACATTTTATTCTAAATGCTACAAGTGATATTAGTACTTTCTGTTTAACTGTTTTCCTGCAGTTGCATTCTGTTGTCCTGCGTTCTGTCTTGCTCCTTTCTCTCTTTCCTTCGTTTTTCTTCTTTCTCTCTTTCTTTCTTATATCATTTTGCCTCTATCATCCTTATCTCCTCTCCATCAATAAACCATGTACAATTTCATTGGTTCTCTCTCCTTTTTCTTGCGTTTGAACTGGCACATCACATTGATCATACGCAGCTTTATTCGAAAAAGTGGGTTGCAGGTGCTGAACTTCTGTACGAATTTTTCCTCAAAGTACAATTCCCTTTCTTTTAACTTATGTGTAACGTTTTCACTCCTTAGGACCTCCAAATTACTTTTCTTCTGACTTGCGCAGTATCGCCTTTTTAAAATATATGTTCGATTTGACTTTTCTATATTTATAGTATAATTAGGACTTGAGTGTAGGCTGTAATAATAAACTGGATTGGAATTGGGGCCCTTTTTACTGTCATCTGGTCATTCAATAGCCTTACTTAACATTTCTTCATGTTGAATTCCAGCAGCAGAATCTGCTAAATATTTTTATAACCAACAAAACTAAGAGATCCCCTCATTAAAACATAAACTGCAACTGAATTCAGAAACCCGATCAATACGTATTATATTTGCTGGCAAGGAAAATATCCATTGTCGTTCTTGGCGCGCGTTCATAAACTCATTGTTTAGAAACTGAACAGCTGATATTAATCCTTAACTAAACGAATTCACCTGACCGAGAAGGTGATCATGTAGAACTAATGTCCCAAAATTTTGTGATAGTTTAAGTTTCTGATTTACATTAGCATATATTTTGTTAAAATAATACGAAATCCAAGAAGTCAACCAGCTCTGACTTAGAATTTATACAAAAAGCATGTTCAATTCATGAAGAACTCAAAACACACATTGCCATATCTTTGCTGTATGTTTAGCTATATCTTTACCAATTATTCACATACACAGAGAGATTTTTCCCGGATAACGTGCTATAAACAGAAAATAGTTCATTTTATTGCTTAATAGACTTTACACACGCACACGAGAACCCAAAGTTCCTTTGATTCCAACATAGTGATTCTGTAGAACATTCAGTGATATAATCCGGGGTTGCTTATAGATCTAGTCTGACAGGGCTCACCAAAACAGTATTCTTGTTGGATTAATTTTCAACCTTCGTGCATGGATTTCTCTGAACAAACTATTTCAACTCCTTAGAAGTGCAAGGAATCTCTAAAATATAGCATAAATGAAATTGTGTCTTGTTTTTGTTTTTCATTAGAAGCTTTTTTTTTTTACCTTGGTTACCTTGGAAGTCTATCACATCCAGAATGTACTTCAAGCACAGGTATAAGATACAAGTTATGGATTTTTAAAATTCGTTTATATCCCATTTTAGCAGCTCAGAATTGCAGACAGGGTACTTATATAGACGGAATGATCCTGTGGCTCTTTGAGACAAGAATTCCCCAATATTTATCTTGTGGATCTAAGGAGAAACGCCATAAAAATCCTTACCCAGCCAATTCATTGCAAGGGAGTTTTGAATTTGGTCTTTCAGTTAAGATGACCACCTGTTAGTGTAGATAGCTGTAATATTTTTCAGGGGTATATTGATTTGACACAATACATAATTATGCCATAATGCAATTTAAACGATACAAACAACTCGATCAGTGGGCAGGCCGACGATGCCCATGTGTCTTCTCGCGCGAACTCCTGCTGTTTGAACGGTTCACCGTTTCAAGTGCTAATAGGCCCCACTTAGATCACAAAATCTGGCTAAAACTGCTAAAATATACTCCACTTGTTTCAGGAAACACTTGGACTGTTTCATAACCCTTAATTTTTTGCCTTCTCTCCCACATAGCTACAATGCATTTAGCAAGTAGAGAAGGTTCTTTAAAACATCCAAAACATTTATGCCGAAATTTTAGCAGAAATGAATATTTTGAGGACCCTAAATAAAATGGTTTTACAAAAACGTCTTGTGTGGACAGAATAACTAAAGCACGAAAAGTGGTTAAATACCAAACTTGGAATTTTAAGTTCAATATTTTCCAAGGCTTTGACACGAAGATTTTCAGGAAAATTACCGCGCCCTAAACTACCCTTTAGATGAAACATTTTCAATTTTCTCAAAATGGCTCTAATAATTTTGATTAAATTACTACATATTAAGGAAAATATACATCATAAATGAATTAAGCTTTCTGGGTATAGCCTCTGAAGCCCTCTTCATTATGGATAACTTTTGCGTAACTGTAAAACGCAGCGGATAGAAAATCATATTACGCATAAAATGTGCATATCGTTAAAAAAACAAAGTTAATGTAAAATATACTTTTTGTGGAATTAACCACTTCCAAGACATTCCTTGTGGTTTAAATGTCCAGTACTCACACTTTTCTCAAATAAGAAGTCGTCATTCGTTTCTCTTTTCTCATCCTGGTCAAGGAAGCAGAACAGAATTTCAATTGCATCACATAGCGACCGGCTCAAAAATATTTGGCTACCTCTTTAGCCTAGTGTATTTCCTTATTTCCCTTAAACCCACAAGAAAATATGTAGTAGAATTATGCTGGTAATGTTTAGTGTGAAGTAGAATAAGTTTTTAGGGATAAGTTACTGCAGAATAGGTAGAGAAAGTCATGTGAGTGTACCGCATCAGATTTTTCTTTCAGTGTTGTTTTTAAGTGGACGTCTGTGCAAAATCACTTCTGTATATTAAAACCTCAATCGGGGCAGTTCCATGGAAGAAGATTCTGGCTGCGATGGAAGGACCGGTGGCTTACTATCTCAGAGGGCACTTCAAAATATTTGAATCCCAGGCGCAGTATTATGTACACAACAGTGTCAACACTCTATAATTTATGGTTACTGCTGCTTTTAATACGTTATTTATTGCTAAGCTAACTGAAAGCAAAATATTTCAAGCACTGTAGACTTTGATAGCTTATGTTTCAAAGAACGATGCTGGCTTGATTTGGACATTCAGGCTCTATGATGGAGGTGACGCTAGAACTTTTTTGCACATGCATTAGCGGAAACAATATTCATACCAAGTTTAATTCAAATATGTGTTTTTATTCTGGGTATATTAATTTATTCCAATTATTTAGCTAACGCCAAAATCTATATTTTCCACCAGATATTGTGCCAGATACATGCACCATTTTGTTTTAAAAATATATTGCTTTATATCTTTGTAATAAATTATTGTCTAGTTGAAGTTTTGCCACATAGAAGAGTATTTTGAACGGAAAATGATATTTTATTACACACATCTTCCACTTCTATGGGAAGAATTTTCAGACCTCTAACTGTGTTTTTGTGGGAGAAGATATATTTTGAATGTGAAAACAACAGAAAAAAACTGGAAGCTGGGAAAGTTGGCTTTAAGGTTTCATGTAGAGAGTCATTTAGCCAGCGCAATGCTTTTAAATGCCATACAAAACATGTGTTACCTCCGCCCTAGGAGAATCAAATATTCCAAATAAGCATGGTGCAGCGTTTGCTTCAAAATTCCAAAAACCTACATCTTTTTTCTACCGAAATTGCTAAAAAAAATTCAAAATATTCCTTTTTAGTTTCATAAATTATTGTATCGTAGGAAAAAAAACTCTTCTACAAAGAAATACGAGTACTATTTGGGGTTTATTGGTGATATTGGTTTATTTGCAGTTATGAAATTCTATTGCCACAGAAGTGCTTTTAACAAACATGCAAGAAATGAGGTTGGACGCAGAGGCAATTTAGTTAGATATTCCATGTACTAAAACAAACACGATGCAGTTCAGTGAAGTTCCTCGTAACAAAGTAAGTAAAGCACGCTTATTAATTCCAAGTATACAGAATTGCTTAGCGCAAACACAAAAGCAGCGATACTAAATTAATGCCACAAAGGATATGACACACCAAGTCCCAATATACAGTCTTGATATGGATATTTCGAAATCCTTAACAATATCTGACACTATACCCACACCTTGTGGAATAATACACTGTAAATGCGACAAATGTGAATGTCAAAGGGTATTTAAAATAAGTATGCATTTTTAAAACATTGCGTTTATACAGGACTGAAAAAAGGCTTTAAATAGAGAACGTATTTATTTCAAGAAAAATTCATAAATACCACATATGCTGCAATGATATGAGCTGTCAGCATATGTTGTCAAGGTCCGCTATATCACCTATAATCAATGAGTATTGAGTGAGTATTGGGGTACAAACGTAGCAGACAGTGCAAACACGCGGAGATGACAAACAACTTAGCGTTGCCATGTTTTGGTTCCATCACAGTTCTGCTCTATAAAAATAATTTTTATCACATTTTCCTTTCTATTTAGTATTTTATCTACTATAATAGTTAAAGTAGAAGAAGATTCATGCATGACGTGACGATATGTTATTGTCGTCTTACCGGAATTACACAATTTGTGGTTCCCTAAATTATTTTAAAAAATTGGGGAAAAACTGTAACAGAGAGAGGTAGAAAGTGCGGGAGAGCCAGATGCAGAAGCAGTTGCTAACGTAGAAAAATAAACGGGCTCTTAATGATTTTAATTAGAGCATCACATATCTTAGAATCTGATCTGACAAATGGAGTTATAACTGGGAAGCATGGGAAATAACAAATGTTTTACAGAAAAAGTTGTAGAGGACATTAAAATCAAAATGTGTTTGCAATTACTTCTTTCATAGCATTAGCCGTTTTAAAGCATTCGCTGTTAACTTCTTTTCGGTTCAATAGGTTAAACAATTAACTTTAAAGAAAGTGCTGTTCTTCTGTTTGTCAGTATGTATATAAAGAGACTAAAATGAAGGAGAATATTATCACCTGGTTCTGCTGTAATATACAAATAGTGTGTGGAAAAAGTACCACCTGCCTGATGAAAAGGTGAATCAGAGAGGCAAAGGAAGCTCGCACAGAAGTATAACCGATAGGCCGTATTACGTCACCATTCACAGTACGCAGTATGTACACAGTGAACGTGTTCGTGAACAAGCCAAAATGCAAAATCAGCCACTTATGGGTTGAGGACATGTCTTTATTAGGGATAAGACAAATAGTAAGCTAAAGCTGTTGTGGACCGTTTAACTCACGTACGTTGTATTGCTTTTTTTGAGGGTCAGCTTATACTGTACTCATGTTCGGGGGTTATCTATTCAGTGTATATCTAGCTATGGCAAACTAATGGCCTCGCCTGAAAACTGCACTTTTTGTCAAACTGATAGTACTCCCGTTCATGAGTTCCTTCTCCTAAGCCAAGACATAGCACACTGAGAACCTCACCTGAAACTGCATCCTTTTATCAGACCGGTAGTAATATATTTCTTTATAAATGGTTGTACATATTAATTATACAGCACAAAAAACAGACTTGTAATTATTCGTTACATTGTAAGTCACAGTGCTTTCGTTTCACACTGAGGCCAGTGCACGGCTGCTCGCGCGTAGGGTCTACAGCTGGAACTTCCGTCAAAATGTTATATCCCCGCAAACAGCTCATATTCTCAGAGTTACAGGTACAATTACACATTAAACACAATATGAGATGTCGAAAATAGTTATCTTCTCTATCTATATATTTCTGCTGCCTGCTGAAGAAATTTTGATTCACAGTCAAAGAGTTTAATATCTGAAAATGTGTGAATTGTCACCTGATGATTTCTTTTAGTTCTTCCAATGTGTGGGAGCTTTTTGTATTTCCTCTGTTTTTCAAGTTCGCCATAATGAAAATTGCAGAGAGTTAAATACATGGGGTCTTGGGGGCACTAACGCGGTACTAATTGCCCTATCATAAAATGCTTCTTGAATTAAATCTAAAGAATCATCAGCAGTGTGTGCTGTAGCAAAAGTTTTGTTGGAAAAAGTCAGACTGACATTCAACGTCAGTGTGCTGCTTAAAAATGGTAGAATTCATTCCTGCACCTCTTCATTTATTTTTTGTTCAGAGTATATAAGTCTTATTTTTGTGTATGCAATTACTGCATACAAATTATCGTGCCAGACATGGGGATCTCGTGCATTAAGTCGGGTTTCTCTCTACTCAAATATCTGCGATTTTGTGAAAAAAAAAAAAAAAACAATAAAAAAACATAGCCATGTAAATGAAACTGTGCTTCGTTAAAAAGTAGAGTAACTGTGGGTTAATTGTTCTTATAATTGAAGTTACGCAAAATCCAATTATAGTAATTTTCCCGTCTGTGATTTACTTGAATAATAAAATGTACGTAACGCACTTCATACGCTAGTCAAGTGGGATGGCTCAGGCGATTTCGTCTGTGGATCGCAATCGGGAGGTCGCGGGTTCGCTTCACGTGGCCGGTCTACCTGACTTGTGCAATTTTCTGGGTTTACCCGGTTCACCAGGTGCATACTGTGTATATTTCTCTTTTATTCACCGGATTTTCCTGTCCTTCCATCTTGTTTCCATTATTATTTTATGCATCCTTCATCCCGTTGGTTTCTTACAGGGCTGGAATGCTCTAAGTGATTACCTCCGTCCTTCAATTTCGACTGGTTGCCTTGCTGAGGACCGCCTCTGGCGGGGATGTTGGACCCTACATGGGGCGGGAGTCCCGGTCTGCCTGACCGACTTCGGGGTGCTTCAAGGGACCCCCTCATTGCCAATGGGTTCGGCCCCCCCCCCTGTGTGTATCTACATCTCCCATCCTTCCATCACGGGGGCGCCCCTAGTGGGAGCGTAGGTGTTGGTGCCGAGTCGCCTCTGACTGTTTCCTATCCTATCCTCTATTCCTTGAAGGAAAAAAAAAAGGAGTAGTTATAAACATGTGCGTAGATGAAGCATTTCCATTGCTTCTTATGATAAGGCATGTGCTAATTATCATTGTAAATTAATTGTTACTATGATAATGTGAGGCTCTTACATGAAAGTTATAATACCTATAGCTGTTTCGGCAGGAATCAGAGCCGTAACTGCTGCCGTGTGTGTCGGCATGCGGTGGCCACAGTGTCAAATAAAAACACACTAATTATTCGGAATATGATGTTTGTTCGTTGTCTGTAGTTAACTAGGGGTAAATTATACTTAATCTATTGCTTGTATGTGCATTAAATATTTGTACCAATATCTCGCAGAAATATTTTTGTTATCATCAGTATTACATTAGGCATTCCACTATAAATTGTTTTCTCTTAGGAACCTGTCCTGCCAATGCTTTTCATTTGAAAAGAAAACCTGTTCTAACAAGAGGTATACCGCTACACACAAATTCTTCTAATATTACAAATCTAACTAGTGCGATATTATAGAGGTTTTGTCATTCTTTTTAAGTGTGGGTGCAGCACTTGAGAAACCATTCGTATTGCTCCCCCCTCTCATTGTGAGAAACATATAATGTTTCTCTTAAGAGCTTCGAGTAGAGGCAAACAGCACCAAATTCTTAATTTCTTATATTTTTAGTATTTCCATTCACATTATGCTACGCTCAAGTAAATAAAGTAATTCGTTTTATAATCATCTTCTTATTTAATTTATATTAAAGTCTTGTTTAGTCTTTCTGCTGCATGATAACTTTGTTTTCTTATCTGCAAAAGTATTGGGTATTGATTTTCAGTCAATAGGGATATTATCTGTCACTTCACGAGCAATGAACCAATGCTAATTATTTTACAAAATTTAAAATCAAACGCAGTTTCGAGTTTGACGGGCTGTTATAGTGGATTTTATTCAATACAAATTTTAAATTACATTAATTAAATCATCTTAGTTCTGCTTCTGAGAATATTCGCATTCGTGTTATCGGTTTCATAATAAGTTTACAATCAGCACCTGCTTTATAAAGTTATGCCCTGAAAGAATGAAATGCTATTCCATTGGCAAGACACAGTTGAGTTTATAGTAACTTAAAGTGGTTTAGAACGTTTATAATAGATGAACATAGCGCAGAGACATTTAAGTAATCCAAGTACAAACAAACACGTTTTACTACAAATTAATGACACAGGGCAATTATACGTATATAAGTGGATTACTTATTAATGTAGTAGCACTTTTTTACCATTAAAAATGGGAATGCTGAGCGGAATTTTAAGACCACCATTGGGCAAAGTAACCTCCGGTACTTGTTGACTTCATTAGAGAGCATGAACGTTCGACAACCAAGGATAGAAGTGTAAACTCAGTCTGTTAGCCCCATAATAGTTTGAGCACCTACACATTCGCTTATTAATCATGATTTGGTATCCCAACTAGAATACATATTGCTACGGAAACCCCTCCGGGCAACGAAAGGACTTAGTAATGCCTGCAATTGCGAGAGTGCTGGCAATGCTAAAGCAGATAGTTATCAGTCCCCGCTTCAAGGCAGCGAGAAAATGAAAATCACAGATAGCTGAGGATTATTGACGTATTAATTTGTGCAGAATTATTGAAATATTTCACACTTAAAACTGTCAAAATAAAAGCAAAGTGTTAATTTTTTTTTCTCACACAAACCGTGTATAGTCCAGGAGTTGCATAGGTAGAGTCACACTGAAAAATTCTATGCCATTGCCGGGATTTGAACCACAGATCTCCCGGCCTCTAACCTGTTGCTCTAGCCACATAGCAGCGGACACGACATTAAATTCCTCATCAGATTCTGGTTCCGCGGTAGACCACAAGGAGGTCTCAAATATTCTGAGATGACACATCCTAATGACGACTTAGAATGTTGTAAGTACTTTAAAGACCGGGAGTTTTGTGGTTCAAATCCCGGTAAACTCTTAGCATTAATTTCAGAAATACATTCATTAAATATCATTTGGTAGAACCCATTTCTTTTGAACACTATAACTATTATGATTAAGTAACACACGTGTTTAACAACGTGTTCTTGAAGCAGCTTAACTAACTGAAGGTTCACCCTATTCAAAATATGCAGAGCTTCAAGATCCAATTTATCTACAATTAAGGTTTTTATTGAACTTGCATTGCACTTTGTAGCTATCTTTCATCACTATAAATTAATTTTAAGACATACGAAGTAAAACTGTAAGGAAAGTAAATACTTCTGTCCTTGAATCTCCACATCAGTATTTAGTGCCAAAACATTTTCTGCAATTTCCATTACAAAATGACTTCATATCCTCCCGTCATTTTACGGGTGATTGTTATGTACGAGTCCTAGGATTTAGCCTGAAATGGAAGTATCATAGCTAGATATGGTAATACAGAATTTGGGTTCATAAATAATATTCATAGCGTCCTGCATCATATTTAGCTTTACACTGAGCCTTGTGGCTATTTATTCGCACTATTGCAATGCAAAATACACTATTTTACACCTACAAATTAAACAAATTCTGAAGGGTTTCAATTATATATACATTCATACTGTAACGTATAACAAACACGTATTTCAAAACATTGTGAGTGAATGGAGAAGGAGTAAATTGAATGTGGTGGAAATTATTTCTGCACTACGCTAGAAAAATAGACCAAGATGGATTTTGCTATAAGGCGCATGGTTAGGGATAGTGAAAGTATCATGACATATGTTGAATCCAAGATTAAAGAGTGTTCAAATATAAATTTAAGAAATACCTATTTGTTTATATTTTAATATTAGAATTAAATTAGTCATCCGTGGTCATGTTGTTCGATAACTGAATATGAAATTGCTGGTTCCGTGGAAAATAAATGTTGTAAGGTCTTTGTATAGCTATGTAGCAGTTTATTAAATAATGAACAAATATTGCTGCTTCTTAACAACGTTTTCCCATTTTCTTTAGAGAATTATCTTGCCAAATGTCAGCTTCTGCTTCAAAAGTGTTGCCAAATGTCAGGTTTTGCTTCAAAAATTCCTGAGTGGAAATCTTGGGCAGTAGTGATCTCATCGCGGCATACTGCTGAGCATAAAATGTGGTCCATAATAGAGCGCGGCTGATTTTGCTGGTAATGAGCAATTTAGCGCTTCCCTCCCTCAGCGTCAGCTGCTCTGTACTACGAGTATCATTTCTAACCACAGAATTGTCAGGGCGCTTTGCCTCTTCCAAAGTATGGCCGAACTGCCGAAGATAATATACACCATGCACATTTGTATTGGCCGAGTACCGTTAAGGCAATATTTCGTTGAATTTAGGTGCAAAAAATAAAATACAATAAGACGTGTAAATAAACATGAAAATACTTTTTTTTTTCTTTCTCACTGTCGCTAAATAAATCTTTATATAAATGGCACAGCTGTTGATCAGATGAATGACACACACACACACACACACACACACACACACACACAGCATTTTCAACCCTTTTTATAAAAGGTCGAATTATGTCGTACGGGTGTGGCATTTTCTTGTAGCAAAACTCTTTTATAAAGACGGTATCCAACTCACCCCTTCATTTCACATCTATTATTTCATCGTTTATTAGTCCGTTTTTTGTGTCCCTGAATTGTTTGTTCAGGTGAATCATCATATAGAGAATGGATACGGACAGGTTGGAGTCATAGGCTCTTTACTTAAGGGTGGAAATCCTACGGAGGGAAAACTACTATTGTGATTTAGGGAAATGGAACACTTATGTACGTTAAAGCAACGGGTCGATGTTTTAGGCTTTCTTTAGTTTTTAGGTTTATTTAATGTTGGTAGAATCCCCTTCTGCGTTGTGTTGCGCACCTACTGGGTTGTGCTAATATTTTTGGTTTGAACAAAGTGAGCAACGAAAGACGTGGGAAACAGAAGCACTTTACCTGAAGACACTCGGTAAATTTAACCATCTCCTGTGGGTTCAAGATAAATATCTTAAGCTCAACCCTTTACCAATGAACAGAGAACGCTTCCGTGGTCAAAAGCGAAGGAAAGACTGGCGTAAGACAAGCAATCTGGAGGGGTTGGATGAAGCTATTTAGTAATCATTGTCCTTTTATTATATATTTCACTGGAAAGAGCAGTGGAAAATAAACTAAAAATTAACTGGGGAAGAAATTCCAATAACAAGGTTACTGTACAAGATTCATATTTACAAAAAAAAAAAAAAAGTATAAAATCATAGTAAGGAACCATGAGAAACGAAAACTCATTAAAACTAACATTTTAGCATAACTTGAAAACGGTCGGCAAGCTGATTTGTATTCATTTTCTTGAAAAACTTATAATAAGATTAATTTCAGATGATCTTAATTACGAACTAATTAGAGAATAAATAATATAGCGAAGGAGTCTGGTTCCGAACCACCAATCTTCGTCTTCCCATGCCACTGCTCTGCTAACAGAACTATGAGGTCTGTGTTACAACAGTTTGGAAATTTCCATGTGACTAAAATTTTCCCGGTAAAAAGGTGTAGACATTCTAAACTTCTCTTGAGATAACATACCCAAATTACGACTTACATGCTTTAACATACTTATTCTACCTTTTCTCTCTACGGAATGACAATAGATAAAATTGATTTCAATGTGTTTCTTTAACATCTAAAACAGTTTTGGATCCTGGTCTCTGGTGCGAATCCGCCATTGCTAATGAAAAAGTATATGACAATCAATTTTTTTTGTTAGAACCAGGTAGAGCCATGAATGTGGAGATAGAACTAAAGTCGGAGAGATCCATAGTGATCCTTGACAGTTATCTTAGCTCATGGCCGCTCCTTCACACTGTTGCCGCTTCGTCCGTCCACGGCTGCTGCAGGACAATAAGCCATTTTCAAACAAACAAACAAACCAAACCACTAGCGCACTAACAATAGCACGACAGTACTTTACAACACGTAAAAACATCTGTAGCAAAGCAAAATAACACAATGTACCCGCCTGCGGTGCCATAAGTAGTTAAAGCGGGCGTTAAACACTACCAAAAAAAAAAAAAAAAAACACAATGTAAGTAGATGCTCGCGCTAACTGAAACTGCATTGGGGAATGTTTCTTACATCTTGCAACAAGGATGACATCATTGCTTATGCAGCATGAATCTATTGGCAGAGACACGTCTGTCTTATCAGCTGAGACAGTACGCTGGCTGTCATGGATCTCCCCGACTTTAATACCTTACCTACTTAATACCAAGCTCATTGTGTCGGCACCATTTTTGGCTCCGACTCTACATTAATTACTTTAGGCCACCTCAGAGGTACATAATCCAAAAAGACTGAGGCCTGGAGGTGTTGAAAGTCAGTTTACTTACTCAAATAGTCCCATGCATAGATAGGAAAACATTTTATTGACATTTTTACTAAACAAAACAATGTGAGGAAGGGCGCATTGTACGAGTATTTAAACCGCAAATTTAGCCTTGTTTGCAGAGGAATACCTAATAGGCGGTAATCTAATAGGTACTAAAGAAATGTCTGTGAAGTGTAAACCTAGATAGATCTTGAGTGTAATAGTTAGTGACCTATTATTTACCTCCGGGCAATTTAAAACCTTTAAGAATGTATACTGGCTATCTACTTTGAATTCATGTAGAATAAAGAAACATTACCTGGCAAATGTTGAAAGAGAACCTGCTGCGTTCTCGACCATTGGCGTCGCCCTCCATGGTGTAATGATTACTATGCTAACTTAATATTCCCAAGGTCTCGGGTTCAAACCCGGCGGAGGACGATGGATTTTTTCGGGCTTCCTTCGGAAGGGAAGTAAAACCGTTGAACCCCTGTCGTAGATTTACGACACGTAAAAGAACCTAAAGCCTGATAAAAGAGGACTGGAGAAAAATTGAGCGGTCTTCCATACCCAGTATAGAATGGGACTATGAGAACCAAAGCAGTTGAAGAGCGTCCATAAATAAAACTCCATTTTTTTCGACCATTGACGAGTTTGAGACGCCCACAAGGCAGCTACTTTCTCCTTCAAGGAGCTCCTCAACTGGTCCCCAAGAACCTCACGAGGCTCAGTGTCCCCCCCCCCCCCCAAATGGAGCACCCAATAGGAGAAACAGTGCAGTTCCACTACCGGTAATCGAACCAAAGTCCCCTGATATCGCAAGAACCAACACTGCTACAACTAAAAGGGAGCGACCAATCAAAATACAGGAACTAACGTTAAACCATCTGTTTTCATTTTGGGTGAAGCAATTAAAACCTATTCTCTTAGGAACAAATTCCTAGTCCTTACTGAGGGATACTATTACTCAAATCCCAGTTCATTTCCAATATCAGAATCGGAAAGAAAACTCAATTGAGCAGGGAGCGTGGAATTACTGAAAAATTGAGCAAAATTTATGTCAATTTTTTAGAGAGATCTGGCGTGGACTTAAGCTTCATTTAAAATCCTTTTAGAAATCTGGCAACTATGAAAATAGTTCCAAAACATTATTAAATTAGTTAGTGAAAGTATGTAAATCCATAAGTAGTAACTACAATCATGGCCGCGCCGCGGCCGAGTGCTTAAACCACTCGCCTCTCACCTAGGTGACCCGGGTTCCATCCACAGCGACCGTATGTGGGATTTGTGATGGACAAAGCGGCGCATGGATGGGTTTTCTCCAGATTCTCCGGTTTCCCCCGCCATCGCATTCCACCGGTGCTCCATCTTCATTCCATGTCTCACCAGTGTCATGCCTCAAGTGGCATTTGTAGTGAAAGTGGGCGTTAAACAATATCAAAAAAGTAGCTACAAGCGTGTATATACGAGTAAGTGCCATTTTCCGCAACTTCAAATTTAGAAATTGGAGGTTAGAGCAAATTTAACAGTAGCGAGGATAAAGGCCTCGATACTGTTCAATGCGGGGAGGTGTCAGTGACTGCGGGTTTCACACCACAGATACACAGCTCCTATTTCTAACTTAGATATATTGGGTGAGAATGAATTCATAATTTTGTGTGTTTACAATGTGATCCTACTTCAAAATAATAGTGTTTTTAGTTTCATTGCTTAGAATTAAAATTTCTGGTTTTTGGATTCAGTATTGAAATTACAAAATGTGTGAGTTGGACTATAAACGTGTTTTTAACGTGCTGCTTTTATATAACATTCTAATATATATATATATATATTTGTTTGTCGATATCAGCAATTTAGCAAATAGTTTATCTGGTTTCTGTACAAAAATTAAGTTATACAAATTACCAGTGACGTTGGCTAAAATATATTTTAAAACTACAAATCAGTCTTTTATGCATCAGAATGGCGAAATTAAGTCAAGTGCTCCTGCAGTTGTGAACAGAGAAAACGTAACACGCCACTAATTAAAGTCTGGGGACAATGTGAACACATGCATTATACTGAATTGCTTTGGAAAATTGCGTGGTAATATTGTTGAGTTGCTTAATACATTTACGAAATGATTTTAGCTTAAATTAGGTTTAATAACAGTGGTCAATATTGATTCTGCAGTATAAAGGAAAATATATGGCTTTAATGGAAATCAGTGCCCTCATTTAAAATATGAAGTCCGTTTAATCTGTCATATCTAGTTTGTATGATATGTGTGTATATATATATATATATATATATATATATATATATATATATATATATAGTGCTAAATTCATTCAGCTTATGCAGTTTACTACTACTTTTCGTTATATTATTCTAAATCTGCTGCAGAATTTCTTCCTAATCGGCTCAATTCCGTCCTCCCTCTTCACCCAGATGTCTTTGTTTTATATTCCCAGCACTTACCAGTTTTACTCTATGGGTCAGGTCTGTCTTCTTGTGAGGCATCTATTTTTACATTTAGAGCTATTATAGACCTCAACTTCAGTTGAACTGAAAACTTGTGCTACTATGCACATTCGTCTTCAATATACGTGTAGTGTTAAAATAAAAGTTCGAGCATGACTTCTACATCAAGATTATACTGGAGACAGTGCCCATCTCAGAGGTTTGTTACATTTTTGGATATTACGCGTTTGATGTAATAGTACGCAAAATAGACTCATAAATAAGGAAACTATATTACTCATATTTTAGAGAGAAAGTTGATCAGGACAAATCGTTCGCGACCACTATTGCAAGTAATAGTTGTATTGAGGGATTACGTAATTGGTATGGAGGAAAACGGAAGGCAATTCAGCAGAATCACCATGGCATTGTTACTTTTGAATGTGCAAAGATATATTGGCCAAACAGCCGGAGTCTTTTTATGAGCTCTTTCAAACTAAGTCTTAAGGCAGTGTTACTTTATGGTGCAAAAAATAACGCTTGCGTATTCTACGAACCTAAAAGAATCTTATGAAACTCTGAAGCGTATATTTGAGAAAATTAAGTACCGCGACTATGAGTGGCAAATATGACTTGGACTTAATTGGTCTGTTACTAGAAGAACAGGGAAGACACATAAACTTCCCTTGTTTTCTTTGCAAATGGGATAGCAGGACGAGGGACAAACTTTGGGAAAGTAGCCAATGGCCTGAGAGGCAGTAACGGGAATCTGAATCAGGAAATGTTACTAACGTGCCTCTTCTTATGCGTCAAAAAATGTTACTCCCTCTATTACATATGAAATTTGGCTTGCCGAAACAATTCATGAAAGCCATTCACAAAAGTTTCCCTTCCTTCCAGTTCTTATGAATAAAGTTTCAGTCATTGTCACAAGCCGACATATTTGATGGTCACAGATAAAGAAATTGATAAAACATGTTACTTTTACCAGCTCTATGAATACAACTGAAAAATATACGTGGAATGTTAAGAAATTTCTGGGCGATGTGAAAGACCTTCAATACAAAGAAATTGTCAGAAACATGCTGGAAAATTTCAGACTTGGCGGCTGCAATGCGAGTTTGAAGCTTCATTGCTTCAAGGCACATCTTGACTACTTCCCATCGAATTTAGGAGCTGTCAGTAAAGAGCAAAGTGAAAGGTTTCACCAGAACTTGAAAGGCGTTTAACGACGTTATCACGGGCGTTGCGGCGTACATACGAGTATGATGGCCGATTACTGCAGGTATCTTGCACGCGACGAACCTACCAGAGAAAATCACGTACACTGAAGTTCCACGAGTAAAGAAAAAGGGATACACTAGATAAAAAACACATTCTGAAATTCAGGTACGCTTTCATGTTATTCTTCTTGTTACTTTCTTAGAAGTTGTATATGAATTTTACAATTATATCTTCATTGAACATTTTCATATTACCAAAACGAGATGTGCTACAGAAAAACGGAATGCGTTTCTAAATGTGCGTACCAAAATTAGTAAACTCACCTATTTTAACCGTTCCGGAGGAAAAATGTTTTAATTTGCAACCTGGTGAAATTTGATCATGAAGGCTGCATTTCAATTGATGTGACTTGAAATTAAGTGGGCTAAGCTATGTGGTTTCCTATCTGGTATGTGTTTAATATATATGTATATATATATATACGTATATACATTTTAAACGCTGAGTTTATACACTGTATGGGTACGTTAAGAAATAGGGTTATCATTTTAAATAAATTTAAACTTATTTTACGTTATCCAAGAGTGACATTACAAATTTTTTTCACGCTTTAATAGTTTCCTGTCATCACACGTGGAGGCTATGTTTTTACAATTTGGCTTTCCTGAAAAATATTTGGCAATTTTTTTCACACTAAACCTATGAATGCATTTTAAACTTTCATATTTTTTATTCATGATAACATGTGCTTCTCAGGCATGCATATATTATCGGGTCGCTCTTCACCATAATTTTCCATAAATTACGATGATTTACTAAAATTTTACGTAAAGTATTGACAAGAATGTGGTTTCTACAGATATAGATTATTCTTATAAATCTGTAGTAATGAATGAATTTCCCTTTAACTGCTCAATTTCGATGTAAATGTCCTCTACTACTTTAGTATTATTACTAGTAATAAAACACCGCCGAACGCAGTTAAGCACCTGCTAGTGATTTGTCTTTGTGAATACTAAGTAAATGTACAATAATTGAAGTGAGATTCATATGAACTGAGTTACTTAGGCAACATATCTTAAGTGGGTATCTTTTTTTAAATCGCTGGTGCATACCTTCTTATTGTTATCCAAAACATAGCTCTGGTTCCATACAACTGTATTAACTTCTACGGTGAAAATATTAAGACTTCCAGATATTTTAATTCACAAATGAATAGTACGAACAATACATAACACGTAGAAAATTATGAATCCAGTAAATAATACGATATATACACAGTTCACAGCCCCATCTAGCACTCAGAGTAAGCGTTTGTTCCAGAAAAGACAAAAGTTTAACGACCATTCAACTTGCACTAATATCATATGTAGTTAATGCCTCTGGCTACCAAAGTAAGGAAGAATGGGCATTCATACTTCAGTGGAGTATAAGTGTCCCTCAAATAAAGTATATGGATTTGACGTTTATGTTTTATACCCTTTAAAGTAGCGAGTTTATCTGGAATAACGCTACTACCAGCCGCCGGATCTGACTCGTAGGTGCTGTCAGGTTAAATGACTTCGCTCTGGAGTAAATTACCCAACACATCTACGGAGGGAACGTCATATGTAGTTTGTCTAACACTGTTTGACATGGTGCAGAGTAGGAAAACATTATATGATGTACGTCGATTGTGTATACTATGCGTAGTGGTATGTGTGCTCAAACAGAATCTCGTGCGCACTGTCCGCTTTAATTTATACACAAATTCTTTCTTAATAAATCCAAACTTAAAGATTGGTAGAACATTTTAATCAGACAGTCCGTGATAAAAAAAAAAAAACAAGAAAAATAAACACAGCCACTAATAGGAAACAATTAGACGCCAAAGTTAATCTTGTTAGCCATGAACATCCCTGCTTCATATTACGTGTTTTTGATGATGAGAATATTGTCTACGCGCTCTCTCTCAATATCAATATACAAGGGATTTATTATTAATTGTGGGAAATGCTTAAAGATAGAGTTGATGTTATAAATGATTGTACGCATAAATAAGGAAACCCAACCTGCAAGTGTTTCAAGGCTGCTGAAATTCCACAAGTACGTTCAACAGGTGTCAGGCCTATATAGACGTCCTATGCTCCTATAGACAAAATTAAATTGTTAATAATTATATACTTCGCCATAGGTGATTTTGGACATGTTGATCTCTATTCACAACTTTCTGGCATTCTCTCAGGAAATCTTCATTCACACTCAAATCAGAAATTGAGTGAGCTTCTCCTATAATGTTTTCTTTTAATACTTAAAATTATGGAATTTTGTTGACCTCGCCTTATTTTTCATATGGTCATCGTGTAATCTCTCTAATTCTATTTTGTAAAATAATTGACCCTTATTTTTTCTCTGAGTAAGCATGGTTCCATTACATAGACTACGTTTCGTGGCAAAATAGCAGATATTGTCTATACAGAAACACTATTTTATACACAAAAATTGTTTTCATGACGCAAAAATTACTCTGCAGTAAATGCATACAGAATTGGAAGGCTTATATTTTTTGGAACAAACAACAAATGTAGATAGGTAAACGAATGCCACACGCTCATTAGTTTTGGACAGCTGACCGACACAGAATGCCAGTCAGGAATTTTAAATAAGACTCTGCACCGTTTTAACGAAGCTGGGAAAGTTTTGAAGATAAGGGTATTTAGTAAATTATTATAGCCATCGCAATCTGCAGATATAATTGTATGCGACTTTTATCTATGGGGTAGCTTGAAAAGTAAAGTGCACGCGACAAATTCCTATATACTGGAAGAACTAAAAGGAATCCTCAGGTGAGAAATTCGCCCAGTTTCGGATATTGATCTCTGGAGTACTGCATATTTCCTGAGAAGCTGCCAGAAATATGTACATGGATACAGGACAATAATTTCAATATTTTTTATCATAGGTGATATGCTCATAATTATCATATTGAAAATAACTTTTCTCGGGCTATCAGCCAGGTGAATTCTGGAATAATTTCCGAGATTTCAAGAGCTAACGTCGCTCTCATCTTCAGGGAATGGTGTAGAGACTCCGGGTACGCCTTATATATAGTAGTCCGGTGGGGGGACCGGCCAGATGCCGCTCTGTGATTGGCCCGGGTCCGGCATGGGAGGCGTTGACTAGGAACCAATGGTCTCTCATGCCGGACCCGGGCCAAACACAGAGCGGCATCTGGCCGGTCCCCCCCTTCGGACTACTATATATAAGGCGTACCCGGAGTCTCTACATCATTCCCTGAAGATGAGAGCGACGTTAGCTCTTGAAAGCTTGGAAATTATTCCAGAATTCACCTGGCTGATAGCCCGAGAAAAGTTATTTTCATACCGCCGCCAGGAAAGCTTCAAGTCAATTATCATATTATTGTAATTATTATTGTTACTATTATTATTATCATCATTATTGCTGTAACTGAAAGTATAGCTATGACAGATTGAAGCGCTTCCAGACAATCTTTTGGCGAAAGGCCGAGCGAGGCGCCTGGTGCACCTATCGCCGTATGTTGGTCGCGGAATGAGCGAAAAGGACTGTAGTATGTGAGCGGTGGGTGTTAGTCGCGACATTGAGAAATTTTGCTCAGTACTACTCATGTTTCAAGTGATTTAAACATTCATCTTCCAAAGCATTAACATGTTTTTGTGGCTGTGGACATACTGATTTGTAGAATCTGATGCATTTAATGCTCCTACGGATGCAGGTTGATGATGGTTTATGATCTAGCTATTATAGCAATATATCTGTTTTAGGACTTTAATTTTCATGGTTATATCCTTAATATTTTAGATATCCTGGATCAAATAGGACGCATCCCTGTGCTGTGCGTACATAGCTCTAGTCGTAACTATGACTGATCCATGATTGCGTGCATCTCAAAGTAGTTTTTAAGATAGCTGCAGCACAAATTAAAAAAAAATGTAAAATGGTTGCTATAGCACATTATATGTTCCGCACAATTAATGCTGCATTAGTATAGCATTGATATATTTGATGATGAAGCTTAAATTCAATTTTTAGTATGATTTACAAAGCCGGTTGGAAACATAATTTAGCAGAGAACGTAGTGCTATAGATAACCCACCCAGCATGCAGACATCCCATGACACTCTCGGCCAGTGCCACAATGAAATAGTGATTAATTACAGCAAACGCTGCAACCCTCAGCGCAGCTGCGGAGGGGTTATTTCCAGAACATAAGCATTTTTGCAGGGGGATCTAAGGTAATTGTAAACATTAAAGTTATACTATTTTTTTCAAATGGTACTCATGCGCTTCCGTCAGCAATCACTAGTTTGTTCCAATGTAATCGTCTCATTAAATCCATGTGAAGGTCCAATAAAACCGCCGTTTCTCCAATAAAAATATTACGAGTCTATTTTAACATCGAAGACACCATCCTGTGCAATTTATGTCAACGTAATACTTATTTCAACTATTTTTATACCTTCTTTACCTCGTGGACTGTATAGATTAAATAATCTGATGTGTTCCATTCACATGATTTTCTCCGTTATTAAACAAATAAACTATTCTTACAAGAGCTTATTCTCTTATCGACATCATAGTAATCGAGATAAACATTACCAGAATTAGCCTTATTACCTCGAATTTTTGGGTGAAATACAATACCTTCTCTAGCTACTATGTACATTGTAACGGTTGTACTAGAGAAAGCAAAATGTTCTTTTATACTGCGGTATGATTTTCACTTCGTCTTTCCAAGAATATTGATTTGTCCATAAAGTTTGCTGGTTTTTTCCTCTATAAGGTGGTATCAATTACCGCAATAGCCGGCCTGGTGGAAGTAATGTGGAGGCCTCACATTCAGCAGGTCGCAAGTTCGACATTTACCCGGATCATTTTTTTCGGGGTTTTCTCTTATCCTGAGAAAAATGAATTCAAGGAACTTTAAGCTCCATGGACCACAAGATCATTTGAGCGTCACTTCGTCGATTTCTTTCATCGTCCGGTACGACCAACCAGGTTAAAGGACGTTAAGCTACCCCCCTGCAAAAAAAAACAAAAAACAAAAAAAAAACAAAAAAAAACACTACTTACTTTTTTTTCAGATTCCAGCTCCTTTTGAGACTTGGTTATTTTCATTGCATGTGTTTTCATTTCTTTCTCTTTTGCTGTGCTTGGTATTGCTTCTTATTTTGAAGGGATTCCTTAGAGTTTGGTAACATTATGTAAAGTTATAAAAGTACTAGCAGAAAGCACATTTTCCTTGTATTGTTTTGTTCACTGCGGTGATTCTTCTTTATCGTTGTCGGTCATCTTCTATTTTCCTTATTTGTCTGTCTTTCAATCTCTTCCGTTACGGCTTTTTCGCCGTGTTTGTGTCCGTCCGCGGTCATGCTTTCGAAACCTGTGGTAAGACTTTTTAGGGATTTAATAATAATCTCTAAAATAGAACAGTCACGCACAAAAATGTCAGATCTGGTGGTTGCTATGTGAGGGGAGCATTCTAAAGTGTGATGTTTTTTTTCTTCCGCGAAGGAATAATATTTACCAGAAATAGGCTTGAATGCATAGTAGTGCAGCCCCGAAGACGGTCCCAACTAGAGACTGAAACGTTAGTAAAAGTAAAACTATGTCGCGGCATCAACCAGAAAACAGTAATACTTTGCACGGCACTGTCCGCGGAAGCCTACGAAAACAATTGGCTTGAAGACCTTAGTACTAAAACCTATTTTAATTCTTCAAATAAAAAATCCTTCTCAGGAATGGTACCGTTATATTTTGTTATGTATAATCGTTTTTACAAAAGTATGTCTTCACTTCGTGCCATGTAATGCTTAAGATGTTATATAAGGAGGGTATTGTGTAAGTACATATTTATGTGCAAAATTCCACATCAATTGCTTTAGTTGTCATGACTATTGATTTAGATGTTTATTTCTATGTTGTGGGAATCTGAAATGAAGGAAAACATATTTATGTGGATCTTTTCAGAGAGATTTCTGTGCCTCTCCCTAGATGATACCAACGTAATGCTCTGTTTTCGACGGCTCTGCCTGCATAGGAACCTACTCCTTAAGAAAGCATTCAGTACTTGTACAGCTAGGCAATTTATGTAAAATCCATTCAAATTGGGTTCACTCAGATAGATTTATTTCCTTCTTTGTGTTTAAGTGCCTTCATATTTTATTAGAGACAACGCTAGCAGCATCCGATGCATGAAAACCTTGCTCACTGTGTACAGTTAATGGTTTATGTATAGAATTGTTGACAATGTCCAGGTCAAGTGAGCTTTAATTAAAGTGAGAATAATAGGAGGTATCGTACTCTCCACTGCCCCAAGTCATTCTCGGGATTCAACGCCGATTGTGAACGTAAACGCTACAGTATTTATCAAAGATAGCAAGGCTCCTCGCCAAAGGATTACTCTACTAATGGCAGTACGAAACACTAAATTGGTGGTGCAATCTAGTAATGTGCCCGAACTGACCTACTGGTAGCTCAAACGGAATACTACAGAAGAAAGGACTATAACAGAACGCTGAAACGTTATATGCTTAAACTTTCAAAGCATATGTTTACAACACTTTGTTCTACCTCGCATGAAAATGCAGAGAATTCACATCCACCTTACGTCCATAAATAACAGCTGCCGTTCCTTCTCAGCTTTTATTGCTACGGCTGTTTCTAAATATGCTTCCTCGTATGTGAGTGTATTTAAACATTATTTCATATCAAATGTTGTAACACACCGGTTTCTTAAATAACCACTGATGACATAAAATTCAAAATTGAATTATATAATATTCTAATACAGATGATGCGGGATATTGAAATGGAGGGGGAAATTGCTTACCATGATGCGTCGCTTTTGCCTACACACTCCCGGGAAGCAGAAATGATGGGAAGGAGTCCGAGAATATCCCAAATCCGCAATCACACAGACCCACAGAAACGCGTAGAATTCCTTAGCATTCCCAGTTTGAACACACTTCACCTTTAGAGAGCAATCCTAAGACTACGACACTGCGACCCCTGCAGACGAGACAGCTCACTCAGACGCACGGAGAGAAATGTTTCCATAGCGCAAGTAACTGCGCCATCTGTGCTGCACCGCCGAAACTGCAGAACCTAAAAACGCACCTAAAAATGAGTCTGCTTTGAAAGAAGATGAAATGAAGGATAAGATAATAGTGATATAGGACACCACCCCGGCTTTTGCCTTGGCGACCAGGGGAAACCCAGGAAAACTCCCATGGTCAGAGTGGTGTGCCGGGAATCGAACCCGGGACCTAAAGAATGCGAACCTCTTACATTACCGCGGAGCTCTCTCACGAGGTACAAACTCATAGAACCTTCATACAATGCAGGATGCTAATGTTTCTTGAATGAAAATTGGATAATTAATGAGGTCCTTAACAAGTACACATACTCTAAAATAATGGAGTTCAGTAAGCTACACATCTTTGGACACAAAAAGTGACGCTCATAGAAACTCAGTAAGATTCGGTTCCTTAAAGCATATAAAATAATTAAACAACACTTTACGCTAAATTCGTATTCTATAGTGGCAATAATTTGTGTATTTGTTTGGATCTGTGCATTTGAGGTATTGTGCATATTAATGTGCGGTATTTCATCATTCACTCACCCCTAACTCTGTAAAGTAGAGACGTTAATTATTTTAGACTTGCTGTTTACATTAATCTAAGCAGAAGTAATCAAGAGAAGTTATTTTTCTGAGGCCAGCTCCTCATTTCATATCAAACATAACATAGCTCATTATTTCATGCATGTTTTGAGTCAGTCTGTAATGTATTAGAAGTGTAAGTGCAGTCGTGTGTGTTAGGTTAACGTGAAAACCTTACGGAAGAATATAAAATATCGAGATCCAGAGGAATGTGCCACTACTTTTGCTACTGGATGCACCACATATTAAAAATGTATAGACTGTCAAGGGCAGTTTTTCCTGCAGAAGTAAACAAAGAAGTATAGTGTAATGTTGCAGAGAGCAGAAATGTTAACGTCATTTGAGAGAAAAGATGAGCATTTAGAGGAGAGGGGTGAACGAGGGAGGGACTTCTATTAGAAACTGGTAAACACATAATTAATCGCATAGCGTATCAAGAACACTTCGGACCAATTGCTCAACTTCAATAGTACAAAGATAGAATGTTTGCTTCACTAATGTTGTTATAGCAAACTGCTAATTCTGGTTTGCATCTCCAGATGAAACTCTCGCCTTCATTACAGCTTCGTTGGTCCCAAAATTGCTCAAGAAGTTTTCATTCTGATAGCGTAACTGCGCACGGTTTCTAGAAGCTAAGTTAATTTCCGGCAATTTTAGACCTTGCAAACGTACGGTGTAAATAATAAACCAGTTGCACCCTGGTGCCGATACCTTAAATAAATCGATAGCTTGGCTGTATCTAACAAAGTCCACTTCAACCTTACTATTTATCTGAAGTCAAGACAAGAATGCAAGCGGCATTGGCCTTCCACCGTTATCAGAAATGCAAGTTACTAAAAACAGTGGCCAGAAAATTCTAAAAATTTGCTTCCGAAATTCTGAGTTTCAGAAACCCACGAAAAATCCTATGGTCTGAGTGGTGTACCGGGAATCGAACCCGGGACAAACTGCATTTTGTCTCCAGTAACCGGAGTGAGTTCCTGGTCTTGTAGGGGAGGTGCTATTTCCATCACTCCAGTTACATAATATAAAAAGGTAGCATCAGGCCTGACTCGGCAGATCTATAAATGAGACGATATGCGTTTTATATATTGAAGGCACGCGAGTAAAATAGTCAAACCATCACTTACTTTAAAACTGAGAAAATCCGAGATTTCTACACTCCAAAAGAAGAAATATTATTTAGCACTGTGATCTATTTTATTAGAGTTAAAGTTAAAGACTCACCTCAAACGTAATTTATGCAGAGGTTAAAGTGTTTTAATTTATTTTTATTGCACTTGTCAAAAGACATAGCAATAACAACACTAATAGTCCTTGTTCTGAATGATCCATAAGCTAGGCTGTATATATTTTAACTATTAACAAAAACCGTCTTTATGAATAAAATTTATATTTATTCCGTTAGTGCTAGATTAAAAATTAACTATAAAAATTTACATGTAGAATTTTCATTTTTATATCTTAAATATTTCCTGAGATAATGGATCCTGAATTTAGCAGCTTTGTGGGATAGGACTCTTAATCTCTTCTTAAGTTTGCAACTGTGGGCAATGCCATCACATCTAATTCCGTTAAGAAAGGCTTTTAGTGCCAACCATGAAATTCCAATCTTTTACCTTATCTAGCATGTATGTATAATTTACATAGTAGGTAGAAACGATAATGTATTCCACACAAAAATTCGATACTGAAAATGTTTTGAGGACCCCTGTCTTTGTGGTCAGTATAACTCAAAAACGAAAAGTCGCTTAAACGCCGAGTTCAGTATCGCCCATGGATGGGATTGGAAGGTTTCCTCTTACCACAAACTACCCTTAACGTGGAACATTTCTCGATATTTTCGGCTTTCTAAAAAAATGATTGTAACAATATTGATGAAAATGCCGTGAATTAAAGATATTTACACGGCAAATAAAATGTGTATCCTGAATTTCTTGAAAGTATCCCCTTAACTTCTCATTCTTAACGTATTTGCATAACTGGTAAACCGTAAGAGACAGACCAAAGCTTTCAAAAAAAAAAAAGTAAATATCGTTAAAATACACAATTTATGTCACATACCGTTTTCTTGAGGAACTAAACATTTCAGAGATATTCCCTATTATTGGTTTCAATTTTAAAATATCTATATTTTTCTCTATCAGGAAGCCCTCATCCGTTTCCCCTCTATTTTTTTCTTTACTCCTGGCCATGGAAACAGAACCAAATTTCAGTGAAAATTGCATAGCGATAACTTTTAAAATATTTGATTATCAGTTTATACCAGAGCATTATCTTATTTATCTTTTACTTACAAGGAACTAAGTAATATGACCATTTCTGGTAACGTTTATCTTGATTGGCATGATATAGATAGAAGAAGAATCGTTTGTAAGAATAAATTATTTGTAGAACAGATAAATTGCAATACATTACGATGAAGGTGGTTAAATATATAATATTTATTCTTAATCTCTTCAGAGCGTGATAAATGCTTTTAACCCTACTCGTCTAGCATTGACTTAAATTGTCGCAGTTTTACTGGTAAAAATAAAAATAATTAGAGAACTAATATTACAAATAAATAGAGAAAATATAAATAGAGATAGTAAAGTACAAAGAACTGAAATATTTGTAATAGAATAGCAGTGGGCAATAATTTGTAAATAATAGCATTTTATATAAAGAATCTAAAAGAACATATAAACTAAGAGAACATATCCTTCACAGAAAAGCAATGAACCGTACAACACGTTGATTCTCCCCTGAAACGTGCTTCAAACCAAGTGTCCCTATTTGCATTGGATAGCTCGAAAGTAACGGACGTCCTTATGCTGTAGGAAAGTCCTCTTTTTGAGACTTACCAAGGATTGCAAAAGCTACGTGTGTCCATTGCGTCTGAGTGAGTGCAATTAAGCTTTATTTGATGTACTTGATATTTTTTGCTGAATCGTGTAAATAAAATGAACGCAATTATGTAAAGATAAGCGCAAAAATAGAAGAGGGATCAAGCCATCATCTCTTCGAGTTCTCCTGTGACGACAGCAGTGCTCTCTGGAGGCGTGGCCTGGGTTATTATATTCCCTTGTTGCGTTTAATTTGTTGAATGGGAATTTTATGTCAATGGAGTTTTATATGTGGACGCACTTTACCGGCTGTGGTTCTCAGAGGCCCATTCTATTTTGGGCTTAAAAGACCGCTTAATTTTGCTCAGAGGTCCATTCTATTTTGGGCGTAAAACATCGCTTAATTTTGCTCAGATACCTCTTTATCAGGCTCCAGGTTCTCTTACGTGCCGCAAATCTACCTCACGGAACCAGCGGCTTTACTTCCCTTCCGAAGGAAACTATGGTAAGAATGTTTCGCCCTAAAAATCCATCGTTCTCCGCTGGATTTGAACCCGCGACCTTGAGCAGAAGAGAATGGTAATCACTATACCATGAAGGACGCTTAATGTTTCTGTTTATACTATTGCTGTACATATTCTTGAGAAGATAGTGTGTTTACTTTACCGACGCATAAAACTTATTTGGAAAAGTCCGTGCGGCTTTCAGCTGCAATACCTACGAAATAGAAGAGAATTCACGAACATTCCTTTGTTTCCCAAAGGATAAGCAACTGCAAGTACTTATCACATATTGGATTTAATATATGAGTATGTTCAAAAATGTAGTTCATACGTGATTCGCTTATAAACTTAGCCGTTCTGTTCTTACAATATATGCATTGGAATATCAACATATAGTAAAGGCTTAAGTGAGGTTAAGTGAATCGCAAATAAAACGTAATATTACTTTGTATTTACAGATGTGATTCTTGGATCCTCAGATGTGGAAGTGATCTGGACGCTTTATTTAAAAAGAAGGGCCGTCAAAATTTTTCAAGACTTACAAAGTTGTTTTGATCATTTTATTGAAAATCGGGAATCCAAACCTCTTTAGCAAGAAAAATAAAGCTGTGATCTGTTATATTTTATTGACATCTTATGGAATTATATTTAAAGTAATTTATTGTGAGGCTAAGTCACTGCTAATTATTTCAGGTTGAAACCCGGGACTCCATAATTTCGGATTTTCCTTGAACCAGTAATACACTGGAACACCAAAGAGGAAGATGAAGAGAGAACAGCGTGTTGATGACAGCAGATCAATGGGGATAATCTCTCAGAAAATGAGATTGGACTGATGGTGGATGCTACTCCTAATGAACCTAGTGCAGAAAATCAGGTTAAGATTTTAAGGACAAAGTTAATGATCACAAGAGATTTCCTACAATGACAATAACAATAACAACATGATAAGAAGCTGGGGCAAGAAATTAACGTGCTGTAGAAAAATCAAGCTGAGACAAAGAGTGAACTAGTTAAATATTTCCATGACCGTGGCAATGATAGCTTTATGACTTGTCAGCTGAAAAGCATCACTCGTAAAACAAAAGGTAGGTGATACACAGAATACTATAAAGCAGCACCATTATCATTGTATTATTGTTCTTCATAGTACTACAAACTACCATGCACCTTAGTGTGTCTTCTATCTGTATCATCTATTCAAAGGTAGCTGAAAAATTTACAAGCCTGTCCTGGGTTTATCGAAAATGTACTTCCACTGATGAAAATCGAAGTGGAAAAGTTACAGCCCTCAGAACATGTGTTGTTCATTGTTCTGTGTGAAATTCCATTTGATGTACATTGCTAAGAGTCACATTTTTATGGGTTTGAAGATCTTGGTGAGATCGGCGAAAGGTTTCCTCCTAAATACACACTCGAGTATGCGAATCAAGCTCTTGTAATTTTAGTTAAAAACTTAAAGTTAAATTTCAAACAAATGATTGCATATTTTCTATGTAAAGTTGATATTTCAGATAACATTTTGAAACTTATTGTTTTAGAGGCTATTACTAAGATGACGGGATCTGGTTTTATTCAAAAAGTTGTATGTGATCAGACATCAAACTTTCTTAAAACGAGCTCCTTGCTGGGTATACATGAGCAATTTTCTTCCATTCAAGTAAATAATAACAATAATTATTATTATAATAATAATAATAATAATAATATGCACCTCTTTAATGACACACACAGACACACACATACACAATGCATACATACATACATACATACATTCATACATACATATATACATACATACATGCATACATATATATACACACATACATACATACACACATACATACATACATACATACATACATACATACATACATACATACATACATACACACATACATACATACATACATACATACATACATACATACATACATACATACATACATTACATTACATACATACATACATACATTACATTACATACATACATACATACACACATACACACATACATACATACATTTATTACAAGCATAACTCAACTCATCTTCCCTTGGCGAAGCAACATTTCTCATTTTTTTCTTTGTTTAAGGAGCATGGAATTTATAATATGTGATTTCCTAATGCAAAAGTCATGTGTATGCATGAATGAGTTGCTCATGCAATCAACTCTAATTTCTTAGAATATTTGTCTCACTGCAGAAAGCAAGTGAAGGGAAAACTTAAGCAGCGTATAAAGTTACAATCTACAATGGATGAGTATAATTAGTGTATCGATATATTTATTGATATCTGTGTCAATGTGTTTCTTTAAATAACAAACTTAACATTTACAGTAGAAAAATTCCAATCATAGCCCTAAGAAATAAAAGAAAAACTGAGTAAATTTTATATTACTTTTTGCTTGTTTTAGAAGTAATAACAATAGTTTAGCATTAATCCTAAAGCCAGATAAAATCAATGCATGAGTAGAGCTTTATTCATTTAATACGTGCAAGAGCTAAATGAAATTGTTGGCCATAATCTTTAAGCTCAAAAATACATTCCTGAGTTGAGCTTTCATTTATTTTTGTGTAAGTACCAACAAGGGCATTATAGGCATAATCCTAAAGCAAAAATCACCTATAAGTAAGGCTTTATTTTATTACCTATTATGCAATGATTTGCATATTCATTTTGTAATGCATTAAAATGCCATTACTAGTAGGTTTACTATTACCATATTATGCTAACCTATGCTTAATCCTTCTTTAATGAAGGGTAATACTGTTTTACATATAGGACTGAACTTATTTGAAATTAGAAATATGTGCAGACACTAATGATGCTAACTTTATTGATTTTGTGCTTCCCTCTGAAACTTCCCTATTTTGAATTCCCACTTCTTGTGCAGGCCTGACCGCTAGCAGCGCTATATGCAACATGTCTACTCAAGAAACCCGTTAATCTAAAGAGGATGACTGTCTTTATTTCTTTGTGTTTAATAAGCGACAATAGTAGTCCAATTTATTCCGCGGAGAGGAAATCTAAAATGGTTGATCAATAGAGCTTTGTATGTAAAGTTGCTTATAGCCGTAAGCATTACCAGGAAGTGATAAGTCATAATTATTGTCTAAAAATTATTTATTACACATCGAGTGTTACAGATGACATTAAATAGCCAAAAACTAAGAATCAATGAGTGATCCAACTTGTCATCAGAATTGTAGACGCTGAGGATAGTTTTGCTCTTATTACATGTTCATCTGCGCAGCACCTGATCAAATGACATGCAAAAGCATTTAACGCTATCTATTTTTTTTGGATTGTAATCCAATGTAAGAGGTAGAATTCTACATGTAAAATGATTATCAGCAAGTTTATGCAATAAATGTAGTGAAAACTGGTACTGGCTTCAGGCGTAAATAAAATATGGGCTAGTCATATATAAAGTATCTCTGAAACACTTGCACGATTCCCATGTGAAACGAAATGAAATTCGGTATTAGATCAGTTATGTTGGATGAGCTGTTATTAATTTGTATTTAAAATGAATATACACCGCAAAGGAATGTGTATCTAAAAATAACAGCGAAATGTGATGTATAATTTCATTAACAGGTGGCAAAAGCGCATTAGGAATTACATATGCCACTAATATACAACGTTAATGTAATTACAAAACTCGGCTTCCACTTACCTGAGAATACTAGTTCTTTGTAGAGATTTACCACAGTAACTTTGATAGCAACGCCATTGTAACAATCGAAAATTGTTCAAAATTTTACTCTGTGGTTGAATAAATGAGTTTCAACAATGACTTCAGCCAAAGTACTTAAAACGCCCAGAAAGAGGAGAAAGGCACACGAGTTCCGTATAGATATCGAGAAAAGCAACTGATTGTATAGTAAGTCAGGGTTAGCAATAAACAATTCAGCTTTCTAGATCGGCTGTTTTTTCTTATAGGATATAAATGTAGGCAGCCTGTTCTTAACTTTTGATACATTTAATGTTTTAAGAGAACAGTATATTTTTGACGTTCTCCAATATGAAGACATTCTCTAGAACTAATAAACTTGAGTAACGCACATTACTTGTTATCCTGCACCTTATTTAGTAACTTTATTAGCTCTTTCTACTCTATCCCCGGGTGCTATCTTGAGGACAAAGAGTGGGTTTTCTGTAACTCACTCTCGCAACCATCATACTTTCATTCCTTGTTACTCAGAAATCCTACCACATTGACCATTAATGAAATCAAACTTCTGCAAACAGAATTGTCACGTTGGATGATAGAAGCCATGGTCCTTTTAAGCAATGTCTCCTGAAAGAACTGTCTCGCAATGTATGATTTAACTTTCCAGTCACAATATGTAAATATGTGTTGATAACATAGAACTGAGTATGTTCCTTTTTATCTTCGCTAACACGTATACACAATGCACATAGTGGATAGAGAAGGTGTAGTATACCACCCAAAAATTCGATAACGAGATTTCACTGGAAATACATATTTTAGGATCCTCTGATTCCCCAAAAAACATTATTAGCAAAAGATCCTTCTGTTTGTGTGTGTGTCTGTGCGTGTGCGTCTGTGGGCGGCATAACCCGAAAACGGTGGTTAAATACCAAACCTGGTGTTTACGTTCAGTATCGTTCAAGGATACGAAAGGAATCTTTTCAGGAAGATCACTCCCTCAACTACCCTTTACATGTAGGTAACATTTTTCCAAAATTTTGTGATTCTCAAAGATGACTCTAACAATATTACTTTGATTAGAATACCATATGCTTAATATGTTTTAATGCAAATCAAATGTATATCTTGAATTATCTGGAAATGGGTTCTAAAGACCTCTTCCTTCCGGATGGCGTTTGTATAACTTTTTTATAGCTGGTAAACCTTCAAGGGATATACAGAAACTTACTACACAAAAAAGTTAGATCTCGTTAAAACACAGAATTTATGCTGTATACTCGTTCATGTTTTTTACTTATTTTTTTTTTTTGTAGAGTTAATTGTTTAGATATATTCTGTGTTATTGGTTTCAGTCTAAGTTGTTTAAGCTTTTTTCAAACGGGATGTCATCTTGCTTTTCATTCCTAATTTGTTTACTCGAAGTAAACAAAGAGAGCCGAATTTCAATGTTACATAGAGCGACAGTTTTAAAAGATATGACTATCGCTTTATCTTAGTGTGTTCCCTTATTTGTCTTCTATTTACAAAGGAGCAGGTAATAAGACCGATTCTGCCAGTGTTTTTCTAGATTAGTATGACGTAGATTAAATAATAATCTTTTGTTAGAAAAGTTGGTTCGCGGAACAGCTAGAGAAAGCCATATAAATTTAACACGTCAGATTTTTAAGGATTAATTTTTCCGAGGAAGCTTGGTACTATTTCGCTTTATGATGGTTGTTTTAATATTATAGGTGGTATGATGATAAAAATCAACAAAACCAGTTCAAAGGTTATAAAAGCTGGCAAAGAAGGCATTCGGGAGGTCGCGGGTTTGCTCGCCGTGGCAGACCTACTTGACCCATGGCTTTTTGGGGGGGTTTTCCCGGGTCGCTAGGCAAATGCTGGACTTTCCTGTCCCTCCCTGTGGCTTCCATTGCCATCTTTCATCCCGTTGGTTTTTTTAGGTTTTGAAATGTCGACGATGGTGCTCGATGGGGTGTGACAGGGAAAAAGAATGTTGATAGTGACTATCTCCGTCCCCCGATTTCAGCTGTTTGCCGAGATGAGGGCTGCTCCTGACCGCTTGGACAGGGCCCCCATCTGCTGTCCGACTGTCGAGAGCTTCAATCTGGAAACTGTAGTGATTACGTCATTGCTCTGTAGTAGCCCCTTTCGGTGTATACCCTCGTGGGCCGTATGAAAAGTAACCTCAGGTTCGGTCCCGAGTCCCTTCTGACCGTAACCTATCCCATCCCATCTTATCCTATGACTAGGAGGAAAACTGATATTGCAAATGGCTCAAAACACAAAATGATGAGCTTTCTTCTTAATTGGTCGCCCTCCGTGGTGTAATGGTTACCATGCTAACTTCATACATCCAAGGTCGCGGGTTCAAACCCGGTGGATAACGATGGATATTTTCGGGTGTAAAAAGCCGTTGGTCCTGTGTCCTAGATTTACGGCACGTAAAAGAACCTCAAGCTTGATAGAGAGGCCTCTGAGCAAAATTAAGCGGTCTTTCACGCCCAATTTAGAATGGGATGCTGAGAACCACAGCAATTAAAGAGCGTCCATAAGTAACACGCCATTTACATTTCTCCTTAAAGGCAATTGGAACAAGCACCTTTGTCAGTAACTATAATGCATGAGGACAATTAAATGAAATATTACGTAATCTCACGCGTTTAGCTGATGTTCTGGTAGATACATTAGAAAATATGCATATCTGTATGATAAGTCCAATTTTGTTATATAGAAGTGAAACTTAGGGATGGATAGAGCAGTAATAAAATGCAGGTAGACTATTGGAAAATACTTATTAGAGTTTCTTTAGGCACGTAAAATTTTGGAGTATTAATATATAGTTTGTTTGTTAACGACTCTGTCAATTGCTAGAATCATAACAACGCAGCCGTTTTCCCGAAGGAGTATTAATGGAGGTGGGATGATATGAATACACAATACATTGTATAATAAGTACAATTAAATGCTGACTGAAGCTGATGCTGGGAGATAATTCCTCTCTATGTTCCAAATATTATAATACCAGCGAGAAAACCCGTGTCCTAAATTTTGGGCAGCTGAACTGGCAAGAGGTTTGTGGAGAATAGGTAGGGGGCCAGTGAGGCAAAAAGGTTAAATAAATAACAAAAAGTCTATGGGAAGCTGTAAAAAGAAGAGTAAGCCGACAGAAAATTGAATGGGATTGTAAAAATAGTCATTCTCTATCATTAACAAATTAAATAAAATAGAATCGGGATAAACAGAGATATGAGAAAAGGAAAGATGAGGAATGGCATGGTTTTGCCTGAGAGACTAGAGAGCACAGAAAATTAATGACAATTCTGGCAGAATAACCTGGATGAAAATTGGGCACATATTTAACGGGGATGCACATAATGGAAAAACAACGAATAATTAAACTAAAAAAAAAGTCATACTAAATGGATATTGTCATGTTGAAATCTTCTGACCGGCAGGTAAAGTGTGCATCACATTTGTTGAGTTAGTCAGAGGCAATTATTCTATTTCTTCTTTACCTTTCTGTTGTATTTCCTTTTCACTTTTAGCTTGTATCTGAAATATGCATGTTCTTAAACGACCCACACATCAAGGACTGTGTAATAAGTTTAATAATTTGACACCAATAAATAAATATATCTTATCTATGTAAAATAGTAATTCACCTCCATCCCTGTGTTTCTGTTTATATTGTGAAATAAGCATCATAATTAGAAAGTATTGTGTGGTTCAGAATCTTCTGATACTTTGGAAGGGGAGGGTTAAGGACGTCATGAGACTACAGGATAACAACAAAGTACGGACAAATGTAACCGACCTGGATACAGGCGACAGGTTTCCTACCTTTGATGTTTGCTGTGTCAAAAGTCTCTGATCGAAGAAAAAGTGCTATCATTTCAGTATGGCTGTAACAAATTGCTTCTAAGGAACACTGCTTTCACACTTTTATTTCCCCAAAAATTAATGCTAAATGGTGGAATATTTTTAAAAATAGGGACGAACTTTGTGGCAGTGGCAAATTTTAACAATCGCGGCTTCCATTCCTCGATTCACTCTTTGACAGATCTTATAGAATATGTATGGTTTAAGTCTTGAGGCTGGAGGGGCATGAGGGGTACTTTGATATAACGTAGCTACCTCTCTATCACAGTGTACTGTGATTCTTAATTGTAAAACGCGTGAAATGACTATTTATTAAAATACAAAGTATGTGTTAAACGCCAAAGCAAAATAAAGTGTTTTAGTCTTTGTAATTCACGCAATGGAGGTTTCAAACTCAGAACTTCTCATACTTTTATCAAATTTATGAACTAAATGTGATATCGGTTATAAAATTGCAGGAAATATGAACGAACAATAATCAATACTCGGTTTTATAGAACATACATTATAGTAAATAAATATCAACTTGCTTCTACTGACGTCGCCGGCTTACAAATTGGTGCTAAGAAAGGTAGCCCATGACTTTTAATATACTTTTGCATAACATATAAATTATGTCATTCATTCATTACAGCAGTGGATCTCAGTCTTATTAAAGCGTCAGTAACTAAATTGAAAATCATGTTATTGTACGTAAACTTATTTATTTTTATATATAATTGAAAACATCCGTCGTCGTTGAATTACTTTTATTCCTTACAATTTCGCTATTTATTTAAATCATTTTATGATTTAGTATTCTTTGTTTATTTACCCCCAATTAGAGGAAGCTAAATTTTGTAATACATTCCGTATGATGCGTGTTTATGCATTATATTATAAAATGTTTGTATACTATAAAATATAAAACGCCATTCTTCCCATCCAATCAAATCTTGTAGAATGCACCTCAGCAGTGTTCCGCCACTGAGTCAGATCATTGCTCGAGAATTGCAAACAGCAAACGAGGAAGGGGCGGAGGTCTCTTGAAATATATTGAATATAATTGTATTATAAAAATATCCATAAGTTAGTCTTAGGGTACACGAGAAAATTATATTTCTCTCTATTATTAAATGGTCTAAAGAAATCACTTATAATAGTTTTCAGCTCCAAGGCCTTGATGGAATTAAAGATTCCACAGTTGTATAATGGATTGCAGCCTAGTGGCAGTATCAGGGTGATATTACAATAACGTGCTGGATAAAGCTGTATGTAAATAAACAGGGAACTTTAACTGTAAGATATTCTTTGTGTTGAACGCTCAGAAACGAAACGCGGCTCGCTGAAAAGGACCAACTCTCTCACATCTAGACGGCTGTGGAGTTGATGTGCCAATGTTTTCATCAGTCACGGTAACTGTTCTATGTCAGTCACAAGAGGTTAAGAAGAGCGTAGGCAGAATCAAAGTTATAAATGTTTCCAGGAATTAAAGATGGTGTTGTCCGAAATTGGAAAATATTGTTCTTAATGTTTTTGACAATAATAATAACAATTAATAATAGCAATAATAGTAATAATAACAACAAAAACAATAATAATAGTAATGATAATAAGAAGAAGAAGAACAATAACAACAATAATAGAAACAACAACAAAAACAATAACAATAGTAGTAAAAATAATAGTAATAATAAAATAATAATAATAATAATGATAATAATAATAAAAATAATAATAATAATAGTAATAATAATAATAATAAAACTATAATAATAATAATTATAATAATAATGCAACTGATATATCTGATGTAACTGATGTAGTCGGGGATGAAGCATTTCCCATTATTTACTACCTCCCTATACAAAAACACAGCTACAGAACAACCATTAGAAACATATATTTAATTATCGGCTGAGTTGACTGCGTAATGTTGTTGAAAATACATTCAGAATCATTATATTACCTAATATAATGGACTGAAAAGCATATGCTGTGTGTGCGTGGGTATATAATGCTAATGTATATGGTCGCTATTGGATCTGATGTGCCTTTTGAAATAACAGATAATGATTTACTTGATTATACAAGAATGTCATATCTCTATTGTTTTACGTGTATTATAATTATGTATTGTTGGAAAGATTCACTATTGTTTGCCTTACAAAATCATTTGAGATATTATTATTAATATTATTATTAATATTATTATTATTATTATTATCATTATCATCATCATTAATATTAGTAGTAGTAATAGTAAAAATCATATAGCTGATACAATAGTAGATAAATCAATTTTATTATTTTTAACGTCATAACATACTTAGATCTTAGATAATTTTATAACTTTTGTTTAATCATTAGCATTACAATGTGATTCAGAACTAAGATTACATTGCTTCAAGTCCTTATGAAATATGGCTATTTTTACTATGATTATACATTTTATTTTATTACTGTTTAATAGGACAGCACAAATTACAATCAATCGTTATTCCATGCAGTTTTTCCGTAAAATATATGTTTTATAGTCCTTATCTGTTACATTTCTAATTTATGCAGCTATTTATTTCCAACCATTATCTCTTATATTGTTATTATAAGTATATGATTTGTGGCATTTATCATGCAAATAGCTGCACCAAATCAAATACCATCATTCTTGCAGATAAAGGTATAAAAACGCAATGGTTAACGCCGAGGAAAGGGAACTACTAGATAACGATGACTTTGGCTAATCAGGTGCACAGCACGAAACCTTTAGACAGGATACGATTGATGCCAATGATGAAACTCTAAATACCGAAGACGACGAATTATTCTCTGAAAGCGATTTGCTTGCGCGTCTTGCTCCATCTTGTGAGTAACATCTCATTTATTAACCAGGAGAAGATATTATTTGACTCGCCTCACTTCGCTTCTGCGCGTCCGAGTGTGAGCATACATTATCTCTGACGGAGATTACTGCTGATTTAAGAGCGAGGTTCATTTATTTCCTAAATATACCTTTCGACAATTAAACAATAAACTACTAATGAACCTAAGTTTAACATTTATATTCTAGTTATAGGTAAGTAATTCTCATCTTAACTCCACAGATTATCAGAGTTGATTCATATCAGGAATCTGGGACATATGATGTACCTAAACGCATACTTCTTTGATCGGGAGGAGGTAAAAACAAAGCGAAGCCGGGTTTGCAGACAGTATGTGTAGGTTATAAAACGGAGGGAGACACCTCGCACACTGTGAGCTACTGAGATCTATTGTACATAACACCCCACAGAGTAACGGGGTGAGGAAATCACAGGGATATGCAGGCCGAAAGCAGACAGGTCACAGAGAAGCGCGGAGGTCCCTATCGTTTCCAGGCTATAAATCTTTCGCACGGCTGAAGTTAATCTGATATGGCATTAAACAACCCCCGAAAACACAGCACTCTAGTGTCCACGAGGAGTACTCTTTCCTTTGAGCATCAATCTGTGCCATCTGTTCGCTTCCGGCGTACGCCACAAACTTAGAACCACACATGAAGAATGAGGAACAAACGGAATCGAGGGGAAACGAGGGAAAAGATACCATGGTAGAGGAAAAATCACCCCAACATTCGCATCTCGACCCCAAGGAAATCACAAATATCTCAAGGGTGAGAGTGGATGGTCACCAGGGAGCTAGTTCACGAACTTGCAAATTCCATTTGCCAACGTTACCGCGACACAACCTCCCTGGTGTTTGCAGACTAAACACATTTTATGACTGGGACGACTTATACCACCCTAGTACTTAGCTGAAATATGTGATCATATTCATGGAATATGATATTTAAAAACAGATTAATATTAATATTAAAAACCTGTTGTTCAGAACGTTGATATCTTTCACCGAATTTTGCAAGGTCTCCCATTTCAGATGTCCTCTACAACCAATGTAGAGACGATTCCGCGTGTGTGTATGTATGTGCATGTGTGTGTTTGTGTGATGTAGGAGGGAATTGCGCACTGCAGTCATTGAATTATTGTACGTCAGACCCCAGGAGAATAGAATGAGATGAGAATAATTTCAACGAGTGGCCTAAATCAGTCGATGGGGATAGAGCCACCGTGGAGGTTCTCTAATATATTCCATACAGTTCTTCATCCAGACTCGGAGAGGGCTAAGAGCCCGCGGCCCAGGTCTGAAAAATCTCTCTGTGTCTACAGACGACTGCCAACGCCATCCAGCCGCCATGGGCATGATCACCATCACGTAAGGGCGCTACCACTGCAGTTCTCGCCGACACTTAAAACCCTGAAAGAGACCGGTTGGATGAAATGGAGATGAAATGGAGGGACAGGAAGTTCGGGAAAATGAAGAAACCTCCCCAGCATTTGCCTAGTAGCCCGGGAAACCCCGAAAAACATGCGTCCTAGACGAAACGCCTGAGCCACCTGGCTCGGTACAGACCATTCCGTATAGAACTGTTGTTCGAAAATCCTCAACAGTTCATAAAATTTTATTTAAATTTTAATAAAATATTAAAAGTGAAGTAAATTGCTTGTTCATTCACATAGCGGGTTGGCATTCTAATGTTATCTTGATACATATTGGTTAATTTTGAAGTATGATTAGAAAGAGTGGTAAAAGCTTTCTTAGCATCAACAAAGTTATAAGAGATTACATTATGAGCAGTCAAAGTTTTAAGAAGGGTAGCTGAGTAAGAAGACACTTTACAAATTACGAACGATTAACCGGGTGCGAAAACACCACCCGTCCTCTTCAGAATGGCGTTGCTGGGATTTTCAAGAGTTGCATTGTACCTGCTTTAGTAAGGTATCGTTAACTTAAATAAAATTCCATAGTAATTTATACTGGTAGACAAAAATGGCAATATGGCTGGTGTACCGTTAAAGAATTAAAGTAGAAAAGCGTTGTAGATATGTTAAAGAAATATAATCCTAAATCGAATGGCTACGAAGATAGAGTTTCTTTCATTCAGTTTTTCTATTCGTAAGACCTTGGAGGTATGGCTAAAAGAACTAAAGGACGGACTTTTTTCACTTTTCTTTTTGTCAAATTACACAGATGCATCGCCTTTTCTTCTTTTATCATATTTCTCTTCGTTTCTGTTGCTTTCCCGTTTGTTTGCTGTTTTTTTCTCACAGATTCACATACACACGTTTACACAAACAACGATGTCTGAGGCGGGACTCAAACCCGCGATCCCCTGCACCACGAAGCACCAAAGCAAGGCGCTTTAGCGATCTCAGCCATGCGGACCGGCGCGAAGCTGATTGCGGTAGACTGCAGCCAAGCGATGTTTGCCGAAGCGACTCTCGAGGACCTCCCTATTCTCCATGGACTTTGCCGACGCCGAGATTGCATTCAGTAGATCCGTCATCCGTCCCTGGAGGCTTGCTGCCAACTGTCAGCCTTCTTCTTCTTCTGACCATCGCTTGTGGACTGCGACAGTGGCGATCTGTTGGTGGAAGACTTCACGTCGTACTTGGGTGGCTGGGCGCTCACGAATGTTGCGTCCGGGCGTCTCAGCCTTTAGGTTTTTCAGCCTTCCGTCGAGCATCTTTTTCATCACGGCGTTTAGTTCCTGGCGTTTCTGTCGACTTTTCCCTCCAGAGCATTAAAGCGTTACCGAGGCCCTCCAGAGCTTCAGGCGTTCGTCAAATACCTTCATCCTTCCGCTAAACTCCTCCGGCTCTTTCTTAACGCTGGGCAGTTGTTCGTCGATGTTGGTCCTTAATTCGGTGATGTTTTGCATTGCTGACCCCATTTTATCTTCCATCTTCTCCATGCCGAATTGCATTTTTTTTTTTTTTGATTCCATTTTCTTTCTCTTCTACCACCCCTATTTCGGATTCCATCTTCTCCATTGCGATTTCCATTCTGGTTTTCAGTTTCTCATCTGTCTTCGGCATTTCTGATGTAATTTCCTTCATTTCGGCCAACTAGCTTTTCATCATCTCCTCCATTTCGGGTAAAAATTCCACTTCTGACACAGTGTAACAAATTTCTTTATTGACTCAAAATTGCTTAAATAAAGTCTTTAATTCACTCCTGGAAATAATTCACCCGACGCTTCGACACGAATATAGTTGACGGCTTCCTCACGTCAGTGGGTGCCAACACTCTAATCGTAGTCTGACCCACAACTTACTAACTAAACTGCCTTGCAATCCTCCCTTCCTTCTATATCTAAAATGACTTCGCAGAGCTTTCTGCAAGCTTGTGAAAGCCGAAGCTTCTGGAAGATTCTGTATCGCATTCCAGGTCTTCCGGCGCGTCGCTTCCGTGTTTAACAAGTCCTCCAGTCCCGCCGATGAACATAGCAAGGTGAACGTAAGAGCGGCTGCTGATAGCACTATCACAATTCATATTTTTATAATAACCGCAATTGTTGTACAACCTTTTTTTCGTACTTTCAAAAGCTCTTCATTTTTCAAAATTTAATAATTTAACTCTCAGAATTGGAGCATCGCCTTGAACATTTTATTTAATGTAATCTTGAGTGGCAGTATAAAAATTGCATCGAATAGGCAATTTTAAGCATGGAAAAATACTGGAAAACGTTTGTTACCAGGTAACAAAGTTTAAAATGGGTGTGCCTACTAATAAGCATGTGCCCGCCCATTTATAACTTCAGTTAATTGGTAGTTAAAATGCACAAACCGGAAAAGCTATATATTTTCTTATAGTTTAGAATTTATATAATTTTGTTAAATAGTTTTACAGACCCATTGCCTTAAACTAATCCAACTGTATGTATAATTAATTTCCTTTCAGTTTTTCTCTATCGTACCTTACAATCAACTCTGTGACTTCATGCTTAATCACCGTAGGAGCAATACTTCTGAAAACTCGGTTTACATTAACAACAAGGGTTCTTTTCTTTGATAGAGGTGTAAAATACTTTTATATATTGAGCTTAACTATAAAATGGCAACGTTTAATGCGCATTCCTTCATAATCCACGAAAGGTGTTTTGGTAGCTTTTCTACACATATATAAACAGAATATAAAGCTATTCTTAGATAACTAAGAGCGCATTCTTATTGGAGTAATATAAACTCACCCAAAATATGCAACATCTCTAGGTGAAACAGCTTTCCAAGTTACTTACCTAAAACAAAGGAAAAACAAATTAATATGAAGTATAAATTGGTGTTTTTACACTAAAAAGCACGTTATTACATTTATTACAGAGTAAATGGCAGAGTAAGAGCAATAACCCAACAAGACCTAGCAAAGGAACTTAAACACATACATAAGATGAGTGTGACACTTATGCGGTTAGGCTGCATGAATGGTTGTATACTAACTCCGAATGTGAATACTTTATTATTTTCATTTGATTCAATAGCAGATACAGAGAAAATATTGACTTTAACTAATTATTTTATGGTAATACTTTGCAACGAATACCTCTTAGTTTCTGTTTGAAGATAAAAGGAAACTAAGTATATATTATTTAAATGATTAGAAAATTACGTTCAGTGGAATAATCCTTATTTAGGATTTTCTTAAAATTAGCGTAATATATTGTTAACATTGATTACTAAGGTGCATTATTATGTTCATAATAACCAGAGTAAGGGCTTTAGAAGCATTAAAGCCAGGGCGAAAGGAAATCAGGTTGAACATTACAGAACTTTACGCTGTGACGTCACCCCCATTTCTATTCAGAATGTTGGCTTGTGCAAACGAATCACTAGACCTGCGTTTTACCTGCCGTCAGTGACTAATGGTTGTTGTTCTGTCTATTTACGATGGTGTAGCTAACTCGATAATCCCTTGGCTTGATAATCTGTCTTTCAGTCTCTGGCAAAGAAAAGACAAGCAGAACACTATGCACACCACGTCGCGACGTGGAACGCAACGAGAATTACTATCCCCAACTCATGAGAAATGGAAGAATTCTAACCAAAAGGGAAGATATATGCTAATATTAGCAGTATACCTTTCAGAACGCAAAGGGAGACCCCATATGGCAGCAGGCATCTTATTATCTTTGGTTGAGACTGCCTGGGGCATTTCTACTTTGATAAATACAATATAACGGTAACTTTTCACCAGGTTGAACTAGTCTTACAAAAATGTGGCTCATGAACAGAAAACTTGTGAAATTAAGGAACAAATTGAAACAGGAATGCCTATAGCTCCCTAACCGATACTAATGTTTATGTTCTGATTTGTTTGATATGTTTGTGTGTGGTATTCTTTTAGAAATCTTTATATTATTGATGCTTTTTTGATACATTTCCATTTTTAAAGATGTTTCATGCTCATGGCAAGGCATATTAGAAAGTTTAAGAACTGCATGATCGGAAGAGAGATGTGGTAGCCTTATTATTCAGTAAGCTATCATCTTTCGGCAAATCTCCATAGTAAATGGCAAAATAAATTAAGTGAAGTAGAAATGTATCCTATGGTGTAAGAGGATGAGAAACAGATGCGTTCAAGCCCGCGAATGATCAACCAGAAGAGTTAGTTACCATGGAGAGGGCAGCTTGTTTAAAACGCCAAAATATGTGATTGAATGGTTCTGTTTCTTCAGGAAAAGCGACGTGAAACCAAAGCAGAAGTGAAACCAAGGTGTCTAGCTGTCTAATTCCGTGGATAAAGGAGTAATTAAATAATTATAGCGACGGACGTAACATCTCAGTAAACGTTCTAGCATATAAATAAGTGCCGATGTTTAATTCCAACGAGAAACAAGTATTATAATTCTCGCGCAGTGACACTACATTGTTTCAAATACTAGAGCCGTTCGAACGCAAGATGAACTGAAGATAGATACAGAAAAGCGGAATTTATAAGAAGCTACTCTAAAATAATTTGTGCAAGTTCAGTAAATATCGCGCATGAAAGTAAAAACGGACGCATAGCCCTAAGAGCATCGCAAAACTGAAGCTCTCGACGGACTAATAAGTAGTCGTACCAGGAAACATCTTATCTGTGAATGTGTGTGGTGCAAAATTATTATTAAATTCAGTGTTAGTGAGGAGAAGAATTTTGATTTTCCTACCTAGAATTTGTTCGATCAGTCCTACTTCCCACCCAAGCAAAGAGTCCCTTCTCACAGCTGAGCACATCTAAGAAATTTCCAGGGCAAAAATTAACCATTCATTATTAACAGCAATAAAAGTTCAGGCATACGATCACCATCGAATACAGCGCACACACCGATGACACTGCGAGATGGTCAGCCAGATACCTGGTGTGAAGGCGAGGAAGTAGATGATATGAAATGACGGTAACATGGATGACAGGAAAGATGATCATGAAGCAATTGGTGTAATGAATGGCGGAGAAAGCTGGAAAATCCGCCCAGGCGCCACTTTGCGCATCACAAATCCCACGCGAGGCTTTCTGGCATTTCTGAGAGGCGGACGGTCTAACCATTCGGCCACAGCGCCGCCCAATAAAAGATCCAATGTGTTTTATTCAAATCTTCATAACTGATATCTTCTAAATATAATCTTCTTGTTTCAACGTGCAACATTCTAACGTTTAGGTCATACAAACTCTATAATATGTAAGATATCTTATTGAAATGTATACCAGTTATTACACACATTAATATTGACATTTTCATCATTTATCAAAATTTAGCTTCCGAGTTATTTAAATAATAGCCTTCTATTGTCTAAATTCATTGTTCTAATACAAATGAGCCACATGATGCATTTTTAAAATATTCATATAAAATCCAGCCTTACAGAAAATGAGTTAACAAATAAATCTATCATTTTATATTAGCGCTAATTAAAGTATAACATAATTATTTTTCGTAATCTCCAAAACTTTGATTTGATTTCAAAATTCAGTAATTTATTTATCAAAATTGGAGGATTATTTCGAATAAGTAATGGGACCGTTTCCTTTAATGTGATTTTAAGAGGCAGAATAAACATATTGAAAGCAACTGGTGAAAACCTGCATCATGTGGAACATTAAAGAATGGAAAAACATTGGAAAAAAGTTTGCGAGAATAAAGGTTTAAAGCTGGGAATACTTATTAATAGGCATGCGACTACCAATCTATAGCTTCAGTTCATTGGCAGTTAAAGAGCGTCAAGTAGAAAATGTAATCTGAAAGTTGGAATTCGTATCATGTTATTATGAAAACAAATACTGTTTTTAATTTTTCACACTTTTTGGACAAATTTCACAGATGCATGACGTAAGTGAATCAAGGGGCTTTTTCGTTACACTTTCCGAGGGTTTACAGCACTTGAGGACCTTCAACGCCTCCTTTTTATCTATTCTTTTGTACTGTGCAACAGTATCACTGCTAGCATATGCTTCGCACGTTTTCTCCAACTTATCCCACATTTCTTTTTATGGAAACTAAGGTATTCAAGATAGTAACTTTAACTTTCCCACCAGAACCAGGAAGTTATTGAAAAATTGTTCAAAAGTAAACTGGTGCAAACAAACTTATCGGAGCATTTTGCTCTTTACGTTATACAAGAATGTGATTATTCTAGCAGTATGAGCACATTCATTTTTAGCTCTAGCACAAGTACGTGCAACGAGACGGTTTCTACATCCGCAAATACACGTAGTGAGATGCTATGTTCTCGTACCGTACTGTTCAGTATGTAGATATGTGGTGCTTATTAGGAGCTAGGAGCATGAGCAGTTTTCTGGGGCAGCGAGTATATGCAGTGAGATTCCATGAAACCGAGTTTTATTAAGGGCGCTCTTTAACTGCTATGATTCTCAGGGTCCCATTCTATGTTGGTCGTGAACGACCCCTTAATTTTACTTATAGGCCTCTTTATTAGGCTCGAGGTTCTTTTACGTGTCGTTAATCTACTACACGGAACCACCGGTTTTATATCCCTTCAAAGATAAGCCATGCTAAGTATTTTTACGCCCGAAAAATGCATTACCTTTAGCCAAGTTTGATTCCGCGATTTTTTTTTTTTTTTAATAAAATACAGTGCTGGAGGTTTGTCAAGACTCCGGCGCTGTATTTGTTTTGTTTTTTTCTTTTCTTTTTCCTCTTACCTGCATTTCCTTTGTTGGCTATTTATTTACTGGTTTCTGTTTTACGAACACAGAAACACCCAGACCCAAAACGGTACTCGAACCCACGATCCCCTGCGCCATAAAGCACCGAAGCGAGGCACTTTAGCGAGCGCGGCCATGGGAACCAGAGACCAACATCTTACTTCTAGACCACGGAGGACGACGGTGAGACAGCTAGTAGCTAGAAGGTGTGCTTTTAGCGCGAAGCTACCAAGAACACCTTTGAGGTGAAATGCACATTACAATAACAACGGCATCGCAATTCGCGATGGTTACTCTCAAAAACAAATCAGAATATTCTTTTTTCAATTACTTTTGAAATGATACATATTATGTCATAAAAGTCAACTATGGATTGCTGTAACGAACAGAATACCACTTTGGTAATATTTTTATTTATTTAAGGTACATTTCTCTTTTTCTCAATTTATTTTTACAGTTGTATCCATCTGGTTAATTTAATAATAGAAGTAAAATGCAGATGACCGAATTGAATTAAGTCTTCTGATGGCAAAACTTAAAAACGCCTTCCTTGAAACAAAAAAAAAACAAACAAAAAAAAGCAAAGTGGAATAATGCAACATCGCTACTTAATTTTGGAACTCTGAGCTAGCTAATATTTTGTATATTATTCACTCTTAAAGCGTCGTACAACCCGGTAAGAGCAGATATATGCACGACGTTGCAGCCGTTCCTATAAAATAACTGCTTGATAATATATACAAAGCGATGGATTTTGTACAAGCAATGCCTTGCTACAGCTCAGGCAGGGCTCACGCAGGCCTTCCCCGCTCATTCACATTTGTGCGCAAACATTGCTACCCCTTCCTTACCCACTCCACTGTGCCTGCTTAACTGTGAACATGACGAATAACAACAAACAGTGACGTTTTATTGAGGATGATAAATCTAAACTTTCAGGCATGATTATAAAAAATGTACTACACTAAGTGATAACTCTCCAATTTATATAAAGACACTATACTCTCTGTGATTACCATTAAGCCTGATATTTATAAGTTTGTGTCGAGAAAAGGTGTCAGCGTTCTACTATACGCCCGAAAAAAGCTTTTCAAGCCTCATTTGAGGGAGAAAGACGGCAAGACATAATTTGGACCTGGCTACTCTCCTTTAAAACTGGCTAGCTCCGCCACTACTACACTTTACACGCCAAACAACACTCTTAATAACAACTCCAGGTGGAATGGGGAGACGTTTCATTTCCCCTCCGTTTTACAGGTCCCCAGAGCTGCACTATGGCCTTCTTGAGGTGCTGTGCTGCAGTTAAGGGAGGCTCCTACGCCTAACCGCTATGTATTCCCTTTCATCAATAGGTAGACGAATAAATATGTATGTAATACAAATATTTTCAGAGTTTAAAACTATTTCTGTGACTCGGGTGACATTCTGGGCGAATGTAATGATCATAACCACCGAGAACAAAGTGAATTTGTTTTCTTTTGCCCATCATGAATATTTTTGTTAGCATTGGTCCTTCCTAGCAATTTATTTATTAATAAAAATATCCCAACGGTGAGGACATCTCAGTACTGCAAATATTTGAGCACTATCATCCCTGAGGAGTAAGTGAGGGAGCTACAAATGGTCATACGCCTACAGCCGACAGGCCACAGAGACACGCGAAGTCCCTAAGTCAGTAGCTGAAAGTTCTTCATCCCGGTGCCAGCATCCGCCGTGCAGTCACCAACCTCATGGGTTTCGAGTGTCGTAAAAAGTCCCATCTCCGCAAGGACAGCGACCACAACGCCACCTCAAAGCCGAGAATAGTATTTACAGTGCACATGCATCTACGTATCATCTGCCAGGATGAAACGCATCTGAAAAGCGACAAAGAAATGTCAGGAAGAGATATGATGGGAAAGGAGTCGCAGAGAATAAACATCCCAGCATTCGCATAGGTGACAAGAGGCAACCAAGAGAAACCCGAAGTCAGAGCACGCAGTCGATGGGGATTGAACCCGCGACCTGCCGGAAGTGAGTCACTTTGCTCAGTAAATTTGTTACATAAAAGCACTCCTAACTTTTCCAACGGTAGAACTACAGGGACCAGAATACGCTTTAGCGACAATGGACTTCTATTTCATTGCTGTGCGTGATTTTCCGCCTCTGTGGTGAACACAAGGTAACAAACAGCTTGTTATCTCCACTTTAGTGTGTACCTTTGCAGCGTCTGAAAGTTCTGTGAAATTGGAAAAAGTGTCTGGAGAGGTTTGTTTTCCAGGAAGAAAGAAATCCGGATGTTAGATAATTATCATCTTAACATTGAAAACTCTGAGAGTAAAATAGAGCAGTGGGATTATGTTTTATCAAGATTTGCGATCTAGTCAGATATAACAAAGCGATAACTAAGGGCTCTTCTAGTTTTAATTTCTACAGGAGTGCCAAAAAGAAAAGAAAGAAAAAGAAGAATGAGAACAGACATTGGCAGCCGTCTTTATTATTTCCCTTCAAATGCATAAAGCCTTGTCTTTTTGCAAAGACAAACAGAGGGGATAATTATTTCCTTTCTCCTTGTAAGCTTTAAATTCTCAGCACCTCCTGAGCGCTTTCTTAATTAGTACTTCGCTCTCTGATGTACTCCAGAAGACTAAAGACTTACTAAACAACTAAGTGAGATAAATTAATTTAAAGAAACTGAAAACTGAAACTTGTGGCTTCCAAAGGAAGTAATATTTCATTACTTGTTCAAAACGCACCATAAAAGAACAATAAAGCTATAGTTTACTTGTTAGCGTCTACTGAATTGTTAATATTTTCTTATATATGTTATTTTTACGAGCTTTTTCGATTGTTAAGAGTGAATGAAACTTGCCATTTCTTGTAAGGAAATGACTGCTAAACAAGTTTCATTGTCACTTCACCAAGGGAAAAAACACGGTGAGATAACAATCACAGGTACCTCAACTGCTAATGATGCGTAGGGATGCAGGAAGTAAATCAACGCGAAAATGTTTTAAATTTTGTAATTAACTTACTGGCGAGTTTATCGATCTTGGTTTATAGTTTCCAACATTTAGAGAAAGACATTTTTCCAGTGTGAGGTTTTATATCTCATGGACAATTTTAAATGATAGAAGTTAACGAGAACCATGTGAGTACAAATTAATATTGTTCTTCTACAGTATTAATTTAGCACTATGTATAATTTTGGAATACCTATTTGATAGTATTTATTAATTATAAAGACGATTGTAGAAAACCAAAATATTAAACTTATCTTGATTTGATCCAGTGGGGAAACCTGATATTTTTGTGAATTCATTGGAAATAAATACTTAAATACGATGCTTGTTAGCGGCGCTGTCAATTCCCAGAATCATATAAGCATCACCGTTGTGCCGGAATTTCGTCCCATAAGGATTATTTTACTTCCCATCGGGCTATTGGTTTTAAGTACAACTAAAAGCCATCGGTCTTGGTCGGGTATAAAATCCCAACATTGGGAACAGCAGGCTAGTTTACGCAATGTCAAGGCATATCTCTCGGTCAAAGAATATTGTTCCATTAACATCAAGTTTTATTTCTTAAAATAAAAATATTTAATATATACGTGTAAGACTATTTAAATTACAAAATCCGGCTGAAACCCAAACATCTTAATGGTATACTTAGCAAATAGGAGACAAGGCCATCAAAACATTTCCGACAAAATTTCACTTTTATATAATCATTATTAAGCAGTGTAAAACGCCTAGCATGAGAGCAATTTTTTCCGTAAATCTGGTGTTCATTTAGTAACGAGTGTAAGGCACGCCATTCTGAATAATGAGAAGCTGTTTTTAAAACTTAGCTAAACTAAACGGTTTTCGGATAGGTAATCTCAGAATATTTTGAGACCATTTTAGGGTTTACCGGGAAACATGCGAGTCAGTTGAGGAATTTAATGCAGCCGGTATGTTGCTATGGTAGCTCAGTGGTTAGAGCGACCAGCTAGAGACCAGGAAATCCGTAGTTCAAAGTCCGGCTACGACATTAAGTTTTTCAGTCTGACTCTACCTATCCAATTCCTATCCTACACAGGGTTTGTGTGAAGAAAACAATTAAACTAACACTAAACTGTTTTTATTTTCACCGAACCACAATATCGTGTCCCTCTTCCATCTTCCTATTGAAATGTTCTGCAATAGCAAAACAAATGTCTGTGGCAGGTGGGCTCGAGGCTTTGCAGGCAGATGGCACGGTTCCCTGCTCCGGGTAAAACTCTCTTCCCCCTGGTTGCGCTGGTAGTGGCATTCTTCCTAAGGCCTGCCGGCGCCTGTATAGCCACCGTAGCGCGCCAAAGCTGCCTTCTAGTGAAGTTTTAGGGACTTCCGTGCGTCTCTGCTAATTCTCGTTTCCTGTGTGCTGGCCTGTAGTTTCCCCTCCTCTCAACCCTTCCCCGGGGGCGGGGGGGTAGTAGGCCGCAATAGACCAATACTCGGTCGCAGTTGAGGAGATGTCCCCCACCTCTAAATTACTCATACCTTATATTCCGTGATTATAATAACAATTATAATCATGAAAACAGTTTACTCCCAAAAGCCTCCACTTAGTCGTTTGGAGATAGCAGATTTTAGAGCCTCTTAAAGGAATAAAGGAATATTATTCACGTAAAATCCTCAAAAACTGTATTCTATAAATAAATCTGGTGAAAACGTGAAATAAAATTTTTAAAGTATCAATTAGTTTTCATGTTACAAACTAAATTTTGGAGCTCGTAGCCCTCCACAAAATGTATATTGGACTGTAGAGAATGAGAAACTTAAAAAATTGTAGCGTGAAAAAGATTGACATTTACAATGTAACATACAATTTTCACATTGAAGCCTTCTTCCATACGGTTAAGAAGAGTCCAGTATTTGAACGCGGTACTCTCTTATCTATACACAACACAATAAGATAATCACAACCCGTCCATAATGATGCTGTTAAATGTTGTCTAACAATTGTAAATTTGACTATGTTAAGTCGCAATTATTAACGGCTGCCTTGGGTTTCGCTGAAATGTCGTATTTTCCACTTACACAGAATCTTCTATATTTCCATTTCTAATTGTATCACCTCTCAATCTCTGCTCCCCCTCCCATCCCCCCCAAACTATGCCTCATCTTTAACTGCATGGTCCTATCGGCGTCATTGAGTTTCAAAATCGTTTCATTTTTATTCATTATATCGCAGACATTCGCACTTATACTAATACTTCCAGACCCTAGGGAGGATAGGGAATAAACTGGGCTAGAGAAAAATTCACCAACCACAGCCAAGAATAGAACCCGGGAACCCTTGCACAGCAGGCAGGGACTCTACCGATTGAGCAACCGGTCCAGCCTTGTTGTTACTTCAAATTCTGAGCATATTCCTACTAATCCATTCCTCACTAAAAATACAAAACTCTTCATTATAATTCAGCGTGTCACCTCTTGGAATTTTCGCGTTATAAACGACAGAGACTGTAACACAGTAACACGAGCGTAAATTAAAGTACTGCCTCCAGGAGAAATAAATGTTAGATATTGCAATAAATATGATCGGTTTGTTTGTTGTACTGTACAAACTAAAACTTACAATGTAGGTTGTTAAAATCCCCGTTAGTGTAATCTACAATCAGATTTATTCTGTATCTTCGTTGTTGAGCTCAAAGAACTACTCTTAACAAAAGTGCCACTATTTCTATTCTGTAATTCGTTTGATATCACGATGTCTGTTTCCTTGCGGTTGGTTAGTCAATTGGAGCTACTAATTAAAAACTCGTGCGCTCGGGCTGACATTTTTTCTCAGTCACTATCACCAGCATACCAAATTCCGAACACAATTATTATTTTCCTTGTCGAATTGGAGAGAGCGCGCGAAGTGAAAGCTTTGCATCAAAACGTATAAAGCATAATTAACTATGAGGATATTTCAAACAGGCGCTCATTGCTTAGAACAGGAAGTGGCTCCAAGGAATTGAGCATTTTAGGGGGCGGATCTCGCAAGTGGCTGGACAACTGTGGCAGTCGCCCTGTAAAGTGAGTTTCAACTTTAGTTTAGGAGAGACAGACAAAATAATTAACAGCACACTGTTGAAATGTCTTAATATCTTGATGAAATTTTGATCATTTATATAAATATAAAAGTATTGCTTAATTTCCTTTATTGTTTCTGCTTTTAGTGATACTTTTTAAAACACCATTTGTTATGCAGACTATCTGAAAAATGTAATAAACACCATCAAGCATATGTAGATACGTACTTTTATTAATAATTTAGCAATGTACAGCTTTAGCTTGGGTCTGTAGAAATGTTCTGGCATCTTAACAATCTTTGAAGGAAAATCATTATTGGTATCTGATAATTATCCATACTGTTCTAGATACTCGTATAGTGGAGGATCATACTGCAAAGAAAGGCTGGTTTCACTAGTTCTACCATCTGGGGAAATGTTTCTGCTACTAGCACTTTATTTTCGATTATTTTTCATACGCAAATTTTTAAAGTATGAATTCTCATTTATAACCAAACCGACTGACTTCTGCTTTGTTCTTTCTAGTAGCATCAGTACAAAATCCACGTTCTATGATTATGATAACTGGTAAATAGCTTTCTGCTAGTCATTTGTTTTAGCAGATTGGAAATTCTCTTAAAATTATTCTAGAAACAAAACATAACAAGAGCCGTCAAAAAGTGCTTAGTTCCTAAGCACTAAAGTTCCTAAAGTGAAACAAACACGTAAGTCAACGATACAAATTAATCGTTATTTGAATATAAAGTCATTAAATTAATAACCTTTATTACGACACAAGGACCCACAATGTACTTTATTATTAAAGTTCGGCTCTTAATAGTTATATTGGGAGCATAATTTACCAATGCTGTCCAACAGAACATTGCTTACCCAAGCGCAATCCGTACATATATTTTACGATACAACAAATATATAAACTTTTTATAATTAAAATGTAAATTTCTATAATGATTTTCCTCTTACAGCAGTATTAAAATAATGTCTACAGGACTCTATTGTATAACAAAACGGTTAGTTTGCAAGTTTGTTGCATTCAACAACCAAATCTTTATTCTTAAAACATTTTTTTTGTTAGGAAATTACAAAATGGTGAATAGCACGCAACAAGTTTTTAGCGGATTAACTCTTTTAAGCCTTTAGAAAACCTTTCAGAATATCCTTAAGAAATAATGAGAGGGAAAGCTTTACTACAATCGCTCAAAATTTTAAAATTGTAAAATCTCTTGCCTCAAGTGAATTGCATGAAGATTTGCAACTTATACATAAGAATTTTGCAGATATATATATATATATATATAGACAAAAACACATATTTGGAAACATCGAACTTTGAAACGCCTCGAGCCCTGAAAGCTGTCGATGAACTTGAGCAAGCAATTAATCAGAGACCATGACACCTGTTTAGACCGTGTAAAAAAGAAAGTGACCTCAATGTTTGGAATAAATGTCGGATTTTCAATAATGCATGAAATATAAAGTGCTACGAGGTGTTGCTACAGAAAGAATTGCTGATGGAGTATATTACCCAGTAGTCGATGATGTGTCCTATTTCCATTTTTCTCCAATCACAGCTTGTGATGACAGCGAAGTTTATCACAATATAAAGCCTGTTTACGTGCCAATCGGAGACGATTCACATTTGAGATGATACGAATGTATGTTGTGCATTATAATATAAGGATCTTGAGAGAAAATGAAACGGATAGTGGTGCTGATGACTTGTACAACAGAAATTGAATGTATGTATATATTAAAATTGTTAGTTCTCGTAAATCAGTGGTAATGTTTACCAATCACCCAACCTCAATCACCTTCCACTGATAGTGAAAACTTCATAACCTACCACGCAACCTCTGCCACACTTTCCCTCTATTATCCACTACGTACACAGTACATTATCAACATATCACGCTGCGCTAATTTTGGTTCTGTGTCGCTATCGGTCTCCATATCCCTAATCCTTATATATATCTGGTATATTTTAATAAAACTTGTTTTTCCATTTGAGTTTCTAATGTAAAACTGCTGCAGTTTATATTGTAATATTTACGTAGTTAAGCCAAGTATTGTTTCTTCCGTGAAAGTATTTAATGCACCTGGTTACAATAATCAAGAAGTGTAGTTTTATAAGCCCCTAATATTTAAAGCGCAGTATAGCACTACTAACACACCAGCTGGTGTCGTAGTTAACAAGCTTCAATGCCCCAGGCAGACCTCTCACTGACACTTTCACCGTGAACTGAAGATCAAAGCAGGCGGCATTTGGCACATTAGTTTTAACTCCAGAGCTGGTGAGCTCCAGCGGCTGTACTTTCCCAACGGGAGTTTTGTCGCTTTTTCTCTTATTTCCTGTTAATTATTGCTGCTATGCTTTTTTTTTTTCTTTTCCTTAACTCCTTTGTGTGCCTGAGTGAAAGAAAGAAAGAAAAAAAAAGCCTTATGACCTTCATTTCTACCAAAACATAGATAAAAACATAATAAATTTAGTATAAGCTAACTGTTCAAAAAGGGGAGTAACATTTAAAAAAAGGAAACAAGACAAATGTATGGAAGGCTGCTACTCGATTTTTTCATGGTGATCCTAAAGCGTTCAGCTACCTAGATGAACCTGAAAAACCTTTTCTCCTTCTGATCTGGTTCATACATCCCCCCTCAATTTGAACTATATTAATGCTTCAAAATTAAGTCCAGTATTATAAAGGAGGTTTAAATTATAATTTTAAGTTTTATTAGTTATTATCAACAGACTGGGACAAATATGTTAAATCCTTAGAACGAGATATAACAGGGCCACAAAGGAAAGGTTTTAAGTTAATCAAACAATTACAATTAGTAGAAAATGATAAATTGAGAATAAATAAAATATCAAAAGACGATTGGATAAAACATTATTCTTCACTCTGGAGAGAGACAAGTGATGCAAATGCAGAGATTGATCTTGATTATGAGACCCAGGAAGATGGTTCAAAGATGGATCAAATTTCAGAAGACGAATTACACTCAGTGTTACTCAAAGCTAGAAACAGAAAGTGCCCAGGTTTAGATAATATAAGTATGGAATTTTTAAAATGTGGAGGCAAAATTTTAGAAGAAAAAATTTTAATTGTGTTTAATGCCATTTGGAAAACCAACATAATACCGAAGGACTGGGAAACCGGATCAATAAATAAACTTATATAAAAAGGGATCAAGAGTAAACTGTAAAAATTACAGAGGGATTTCTCTTCTTAGTTCAGCTTCCAAACTATATGTCAATATACTTAAGCATAAGTTAGAAAAATATTCTGAAGATATATTAGGGGAAGAACAATGTGGTTTTCGACGGGGGAGAGGATGTATGGACGCAATTTTCACTTTATCTCAGATCATAGAAAAAAGAAGAGAATTCAATTTACCACTTTTCATACTATTTGTTGATTATGAAAAAGCCTATGATAGTGTAAATAGATATAAATTATGGCAAATATTGTTAGATTATGATATCCCATGTAAATTAATAAGAGCTATCAAAAGTCTATATACAAATTCAAAAATCCAGATTAAATATAATGATGACAATATGACAGATCCAATAATAATTAATAAAGGAGTAAGACAAGGTTGTGGACTATCTCCATCATTGTTCAATATTTACATTAACAAAATCATAGAAGACTGGAAACAAATTTCGACATGGACTAAAATTTCATCAGAATAAATCAGTACAAACCATTTTATATGCTGATGACCAAGTTATAGTAGCCACATCAGAAGATGAATTATTATAAATTAAATAATGTAGCCAAGCAGTACTCAATGAATATTAACACTGAGAAAACCAAAACTATGGCAACGTGTGGAAAAAATTTAATAAGAGCCAAAATTGAATTAAACGGCAAAATAATTGAACAAATTACTAGTTTTACATATTTAGGAAACTTAATTTCAGAATACCAATCTGATTTATATATTAAAATTCAAAAATATTATAGATTAAATGGAACAATTAAACGACATTTTGGCAAACAGATGTCAGTAAATACAAAATTGAAAATCTACAACATTAAATCGAAAGCTGCACTTCGATTTGGAAGCGAAACATGGATTTTAAGCAGCAAGGAACAGAAACAGCTAGAAGCAGCTCAAATGCGATTTTTACGGCCCCTTCTTGGACTTACAAGACTTGATAAGAAAAGAAATACTGACATCAGGGAAAAATTAAAATTTGAAAACATAGTGGATGACATTAAAAATTATCAACAAAATTGGATGCAACATGTCGACAGGATGGTGGATCACAGATTACCTAAAATGGCCAGGGACTACAACCCACGAGGGAGAAGAGATAGAAGACGTCCACGAAGGCGATGGCGGGAGCAGTATCACCTATTCTGAGTTTCCGAGTACAGGATTTTCTAAATCCTAAATCTCTCAATGTTCATGATGATGATGATAATCAACTTTAATCTTCAGTTGAACTTCAGAATCACTTTATTGGAACTCGTCTTCGATTTAGTTGCGTTTAATGCTATGTTTTAAGATGGCAGCTCCGGTTTAACATGTATATTTAGGGGGGGTGGTATTTGAGAAATTGCTGAATTTATTCAAATACCTGATAGACCTTGGCGACCCAAAACTTTCTTTAATAGACCAGATCACCTTCAGATAAGGAGGTTTAAATTACATTTTTAAATTTTGTTTCGTATTATCAACTTTAATCTTCAGTTGAACTTCAGTTTAACTTTATTTGAACTCATCTTCCGTTTAACTGCGTTTAATGCTATGTTTTAAGATGGCGGACCCGGGTTAACTTGCGGATTTGAGAAATTGCTGAATGCTGGTGAAGTTATTCAGATATTTCATAGACCTTAGCGACACAGAACTTTCTTTAGTAGACCTGATCACTTTCAGATATGGAATTCCCATGGATTTTTAAACAGTTTATACTGGGCACAGACTATCATAACCTTATTAGTAGTTCAAAGTGAAGACCGGATACAAAATTCTGCAAGAAGGTATAAACTAAAACCATACGAGAAAATGTTCCATTTCGGATATGGTTAACTCAAATACATATATAAACGAGTTTTGTTGAACATTTGTAAAATTAACATGAAAATAAATACTAGTAAGAGAATCAAGTGTACGTAACAGAAAATGCCAAGTAAATTAGTGAATATACCTAAATTATTACATGTTTTGTTACTGCAAAGGTTACTACTTTTCGTTGTGAGAATTTTGATATCAGCCATTTTTGCTTCAACTTCATAAACAAACATCCTCTATCGTACTTTTTCCAACAGTTATACCAACCTATTATTCTACCAACAGTATTTAGTAGCAGGTTAGAAGCAGGTTAGCGATCGTCTTCTTTTCTTTTTCTTCAGGTATACCAGCACACAGACACGGCGATTTACTTAAGCAGAAAGTTCCATAGCATAGCGGCAGTAGTTTTTTGTTTGGTTTAGCTAATCCTCATATCGAAATAATTTTACAATACCTGGCCTTAAGTTTTGTAAACAATTGAACAATAGTAACTGCACTCTAGGAGTTGTTTGAATCATTACCCTCCAAACTAAGTGCATATTGATGGTGAAAGAAAAGACTAACAAATATAGGCATTGTAATTCTACAGATAGGTGGTTTGCAAAATTCACTATATGGTATGATTCCAAACTATTATCTGTTGTTTTGGAATTGCATTTTTATAACGAATATTAACACAGTTAAACAATGAATATTATTGTACTCACTCTGCAGATTTGAACAGAGCTTTGTTGAAGTTAGAATATAATGTTTCCGCGTCTATAAATTGTTTAAGCGCATGCAGATAAAGCATCAGCTTTGAAACTGTTGATTTAATAGGCAATATGCTGTTCTTGCTTGTAGTGTACATATTATCGAACAAAGATCGCACCGTGTTTATATGCAACACGCGTTGCGCGTGTACGTTATATGAAGCAGTAATGTCCTTACATTCGTATGCAACATGTGTTACTATGAAGTCTCTCTAAAGATCGTTCCGCGAATCCTGGGACACATCAAAAATTTTGGGTGTTAACAGCTCTTACGAGAAAGTATTGGAGGTTTCAACTTAACAATTGGAGCCTGAAACCGATAATCTAAGAAAAATAATAGAAATAATAATAATTATAATATAAATAATAATAAAATGTAAAAAGTAAATTGAACAATTAAATTGAAGTCACCTGTAAAGTATAATAAATGAAGCATAAGCGAAGCATTGCCTTCTCGGGCTGTTCCCAAACTGGAAAACATTTACAATCAGGTTTTAGTTTTTTGAAATAAAGTGAAAAGCTATGAAATCCGAAGTATTATGGCAAAAACAAAACGTGACTTAAAGAAAAAGGGTAAGAATTAACTACAATTTAAAACCTACTTGCCTTATCTAAATGATCTATCAATACACTTGGGGAGATTTTCAACTGGAGAACATTTGTGCATAATTTAAGGCGTAGGTGGCGATAAGAGTCAAAATCACTCGTAATTAAGACATGAACATTGTTATTTAATCGTAATGAAGGTGATGATTAGTGGTGAAGGTGATCTGGGCGGGTTTTCTTTGGGTCCTGCGGTTTTCTCCGCCACTCATTCCATTAATGGCGCCATCATCAATTTTCCAATAATCAATTTCGCTTACATTCCATATCATACACTTCCTCCTGTTCATACCTGGCTACGGGCCAACCCCCCTCGTAACAGGTTCTCCATTCGGTGGTTTCGTGCCGTTGGCGTCCCGACAGGCTTCTGTCCCCTAGTTATTGGCTTGTAAGTCCTAAGGGGATGTCAGTCCTACAAATATGGGGAGGGTAAGACGAATACGAAACGAAACGAATAAATACATAAAGTTTATGTCTGTGTCAACGCAAATAGATATTCTGAACAGTCTTACATTGCGCGCCAAGTTATTAGAAAGAATGTAAGAATGTACTTAGCATCATACCTTGGACTCAAAAGGTGCCTTCAAAAGTCGCGATTGGCAAATAGTTTTAAAACAAGCTCAAAAACAATGGAATTATTGTAATGTATGGGGGGTCTATGAAAAGAAGATCCATTTGGAAAATAAAAATGAATATTGCGGTTTAGTCAGAAATGTAATTATTAGTACCTACTTAATTTCAAAGTAGTGTACACCAACCCCGAAAGTAATAGTCCAACTCTACCGAACATAACTTCCTGAGAGCATTTCCTAATTCCCGTCATCCATATTCGAACTCCAAATACCTACGTGTTCGGGGTGAACTATTATCACAAAGGGCGAAGCAACACCTCAGTGCCTAGGCAACAAGAATGCAGGACTTTGGCTTTCACAGCGGTGGCTAATGATAAGTGGTTCAACGGGAATCTAGACTGGAGCTAACCAACCTACCAAAATAATACACTTTAAATCCTTTAACAAGCCGATCCCGGTGGCCGCGCTCGCTAAAGTGACTCGCTTTGGCGCTTCGTGGTGCACAGGGTCGTGGGTTCGAGTCCCGACTTGGGCATGGGTGTTTCTATGTTTGTGTATGTATGTGTATAAGGAAAACGTTAAGAATAATAAGATCTACTAAGGAAACTGGAAAAAATGGAGACAAAAGGAATACAGCGCCGGAGTCGTGACAAACCTCCGGAACTGTATTTAAAAAAAAAAAAAAAAAAAAAAAATCTTGTCATGACTAAGATGTAATTCCTGGTAGAAATGAGCACGAGTTTAAACATGGAGTTCCCACGACTGCACTGAAGTGCAAAGACTTGTACCGATATCACAAATATTCCGGTAGATCCTGATGAACCGGCATTTATTGATTTGGAGTAAATTTTAAAATATAACCACCTAACTTATGAGTAAAGGTCAGCACTAGCTGATATGTGGAAGAGTTACCCTCTTCTTCTTTTCCTCCTCGTATATACGTTTTAAACACTCCAAGACTTACAAGTCAGTGCCTGAAGTCAGATGTATTCTGCGGCCCAGGAGTAACATGCTGCCTATGGTTCCCGAGGTCGCGGGCTCAAACCCGACTGAGGGCGATGGCTTTTTTTTCAGGCGTAAGAATCAGTAGCATGGCTTCCTTCGGAAGGCAAGAAGAGCTGGTAGTCCTGTGTCGTAAATTTACGGCACGTAAAAGAACCTCCAGACTAATAAACAGGTCTACGGGTAAAATTAAGCGGTCTTTCGGTCCAAAATAGAATGGAATGCTGAAAATTATAGCCCGTAAAATGCGACCATAAATAAAACTCAATTTCATTTTATTTTGGAGTTAGATGCCTGTAGAGAAGTAAAGGATCTGGATCAACGAGAAACCAGGATGGGTGATCAATCTGATGTCTGGTATATAATTGAGGAAAATAATTAAGTTGAAACATTATAACTATGAATACTCTAGTTTAAAACATTTACAATACATATAACAGCGTATGTAATCCTAGTTTATATTTAATTAGAGGTGTATTGATTTCATTATGTGGTAATCCAAGAAGAGGAGCATAAACAGGTTTAAAAATTAATTTACTCTCATTCGAAATAGAGGGATGAAAGGAAATATGATTGTGGAACAATTGGTGGAATGGATGGCGGGAGAAAACACGCCCTGCCGCCGCTTCGATCACCACAAATTCCACACACGGTACCCTGAGATCTTGGTGAGAATAGATCGGTCTAATCACTCGCCTGTGGAACTGTCCTGTATACTAAAAAATATAGAAACTATAAGTTTTTGAAGTGAACATCAACATTGTATAAAAATGTATCCAAATTGCATATGTTAAAGACTTACAGTGGCTGCTGATCACAGAGTGTACCCTCAACTTTAGTTTCCTGTTATTGAATGGGCTTGTGATATTACTAGAAAATGTGCAGCAATGAGCAGGTCAAAATGCTGGGAAAAGTGTAGTCAATTTGGTAGTTCTTATAATCATTGAAATAAAAGAAACCTATTATTCTATGTTTTATAATATTCCTATTTCGCTTCTAAAGAAATTAAGGGAGAAAATGAGAAAACAAGCAACGTACGCGTATAATAGCTCTCAGGAAAACTGATACTCTGAAATAAACCTTACGCACCTTAATTGTTTTATTTTATTTACTGTTGCAAATAAGAGATGATACATTTACCTTTTTGATATATATTGAATCGGGTTTACCGCAAAACCGAAGAAAAGCTATTCACGCTACATTGAAGTGAACGAAAATGACATTTCCTTATTTACGGTCCCTACCCCTGCTGGAAACAAACACTGCACCTCTACACTTAAGAATAAAATATTACTAAAATTCAGTAGTTATTCTGGGCGGCATTGGCAGATATAGGAGACGTTAAACGGACTTGTAAAATAAACAATCCATTGCTCGTACATTCTGCGCAAATACAGTCCCTGTTCCAGCTTCGTTGTTCATAACAAATAAGACGAAATGCTCGATCACATTAAGTAAGCATATTAAAAGTCAAGCAATAAAGGGAAAAACAGACATAAGCTATTAACACTTATAGTTATAGCTGTAACATTTCCTAAGAACCCAGTGGCCCTGTGGCGCAACGGATAACGCGTCTGACTACGGATCAGAAGATTCCAGGTTCGAATCCTGGCAGGGTCGTTTAAATTTTATGTTTTGGATTTTAAATCAATTTTTACTTTTAAGTGTCATTATATTAAATTACACCATATTAACAGTTATGTGGCGCGTATACAAATTATTTTTCACTTAGTATTCAGTGTTTCTTTCCTAAGGTTTATTCTTGTACATAAAACGCATTGACTCAAAGTACACAAAACTCCCCTGCCAAATTGATCTGAAGATGACTACAAATCAGAAGATTCCAGATTCAAATAATGGCAGGGTCGCTTAGAATATATATTTTTATTGTTACTATCCCTGGTCAAGTTTCAAGTATCATAGTGGGAATGCTAACAATCACGAGCCATTTTATGTGCAATAGAAGGAAAGTATGACTACAAAACCTGATGTGTTCTATTCACATGACTTGCTTCAGCTATTCTGCAAACACGCTTCTTACGAAAGATTATTCTGCTATCTACTTTATGCTAATCGAAAACAACTTAATTCCTTATAAGTAGAATGGAACTAAGGGAATGCAGTAGCTAAAGCGAGAGTCAAATGTTTTAAAAGCTGCCGCTATCGATTTATATTGAAATTCGGTTGTATTTACATAGCCGACAGTGAAACATTAGAAACACGGATAACATTTCCTGAGAAAAGAGTAAGCATTTTAAAATTAAAAGTAATAACAAGAAATATCTCGGAAATGATTAATTCCATAGATTATGTAGCACATACATTTTGTTTTAAAGAGATATATGTTTTCCGTTTTTGCTTTGTTTGTTTCTGTTTTTTTTTATCTAGAATGTACAGGTCTTCAGAGGCTCATCCCAGAAAATTCAATACATACATTTCATTTATCATGTAAATATCTTTAATATGCGGTATTTTAATCAAAATCGTTACTATCATCTTTCAAAATCAAAATTTTCTATAACTCTTCCATGAAAAGGATAGTTTAGAGTGGAGACTTTTCTTGAAAACCTTGGAATCAAATTTGGTGTTTAACCGAATTGTTCGTTTTTAGACATACACACGGACCATTTTTATTTGTTATTCAGAGGTCCTCAAAACATCTATTTCCGGTGAAATTAAAGCCAATATCTGGGAATGCCGCGGAAATGGTTAGTTCTGGAAAACAACTCTATCAAATAAATTGTGCTTTTTATGAGCTCTACATCTTTAGTTTCATAACTTTTGTCTATCTCTTACGATTTGCCAACTATCCAAAGAACTTTAGCGGCTATTCCCAATAAATTTAGGAAGTACAGTTTATTTGCCATGTAAATAACTTTAATATACGATATGTTTATAAGAATATTTTGAGTAATTTTAGCGGACCAAAGACATTAAAAGTGTTCAATGCAAAAGAAAGTCTGAGGGAATGTGATTTGCTTGAAAAACTTCCTGTCGCATCTTTGAAGAACTTAAATAGCAAGTTGAGTATTTAACCGACTTTTTGTTTTTGAGTTATGCTGTGCGCAGCAACATGAACCTCTTTCAGATTTTTTGTTAATCGCAAGTTCTCACATCATATATTGCCGGTGAAAGTCTTGGATGGAATACAAGGCCTTTAAAATCCATTCTGTTAGTTAACGACGCTGTCAATTGCCAGGATCGTGTCAGCACCGCCAGTGTGCTGAAATTTTGTCCCGCAGGAGTTCTAAAACATGCCAATTAATCTACTAATATGGGGCTCTCGCTTTTAAGCCCACGTAAGAACCATCGATCTGGGCTGAGTTTGAACCCGTGACTTGAGTTTAGAAGGTCAGTGCCTAACCAACTGAACTATTACCAAAACCGACATACAATTCCTCCTCTACCTACTATATATTGAAGTCGGTCGACGTGAGCGTGTGCTTGAATAATGCAATGACCTGCTGGGTGAAGTGCGGTTCTAGGAGCTGGAGAGAGTCTAGCAGCTGGTGAACAGAGACACCACATCAAAACAGACCAGTAAATCACTCGATTTCACCCTTAATGTCTGAATCGTCTTTACGAATGCTGACGAGTTGACCACATGATGAGGGCAGGTTCCTATCAATGGCTGCAGCAACTTGGTGAGGTGTTTTGCAAGGTTGTAAGTGGGGCTCCCAATAGCGCTGACGATTGGCCGAAGTGGCACACCCTCCTTGTGCACTTTGGGCAAGCCATATAGTCTCGGAGGAACAGCTGCAGGTGTGGTTAGAGCCTTGATGGTTTCAGCGGGAAATTGTGTCTTCCTCAGAAGAGCTGAAGTTTTCTTAACGATGGCTGCCGTAGGGTCACGTTTTAGTGGCCGATATGCTGGGTCCTGTAGCAAATTGTGAAATTTTGTTATTGTAGTCCTCACAGATAGAACCACTGCAAAGTTTCCCTTGTCCGCTGGTAGAATGAGTACATTCTCGTCGTCTCGTAGAGATTTCAGGGCTGTTCTTTCCTCTTTGGTGATGTTGGATTATGGCGGAGCTGCTTTCTTTATTGCAAGCACTGTTTCCTGCCTGATGTCATCTGCAATTTCTTTAGGCAATGTTTGAATTGCCTGTTCTACCCCACTGATGATGTCGATCACAGGAATTTTCCGTGGAGCCGGTGCGAAGTTCAGCCCCTTCGCTAGTACTGCGATCGAGTCCGAGTGCAGTTCCTTGTCTGACAAGTTGATGACGACTCGATGATGCTCTAATGTTGCTGGGGGATCTTGTGTTACGGCTAGGCTCGCAAACTTTCTGGTTTGCCTGGCCGTAGATTTTGATAGCTGTAAGTCTGCGCGTGCTGTTGTCGAAGCATCGATCCAATCCCAATGCGATGGCGCAACGCGCGAAGCAATATCCCGGTGTAGGGCTATAACACTTATAGTTATAGCTGTAACATTGCATTAGATCTCATTGGCCCTGTGGCGCAACGGATAACGCGTCTGACTACGGATCAGAAGATTCCAGGTTCGAATCCTGGCAGGGTCGTTTAAATTTTATGTTTTGGATTTTAAATCAATTTTTACTTTTAAGTGTCATTATATTAAATTACACCATATTAACAGTTATGTGGGGCGTATACAAATTATCTTTCACTTAGAATTCAGTGTTTCTTTCCTAAGGTTTATTCTTGTACATAAAACGCAATGACACGAAGTACACAAAACTCCCCTGCCAAATTGATCAGGAGATGACTACAAATCAGAAGATACCAGATTCAAACCATGCCAATTAATCTACTAATATGGGGCTCTCGCTTTTAAGCCCACTTAAGAACCATCGATCTGGGCTGAGTTTGAACCCGTGAGTTGAGTTTAGAAGGTCAGTGCCTAACCAACTGAACTATTACCAAAACCGACATACAATTCATCATCTACCTACTATATATTGAAAATAACTTTTCTCGGGCTACCAGCCAGGTGAATTCTGGAATAATTTCCAAGCTTTCAATCAATCTCCCCGTCTGTCCGATGTAGGCTCTACCACATTCACATGGAATGCGGTATACCCCAGGAGTCTTGAGGCCGAGGGAGCTTTTGACCTGTATTAACATATTTCGAATTTCATTGGGTGGCTTGTGTATAGTCTTGATGTTGTATTTGCCCATAATTCTACTCAGTTTACCAGACAAATGACCTGTATATGGGAGGTAGGCTTTACGTTGTTTCTTCGTGTATTGTGACTCATCTAGCTGGGATGCATTACGCTGTGCACAGTTTGTACTGATAGCGGCACGTTTTAGTGCCTTGTTGATGCTGCTCTTGCTATATCCATTTTTTTCTCTAGGCTGGTTCTGAGATACTGAAATTCTTTAGCGAGTTTTTCACTGACTGAGATGGCTACTGCTCTGTGTGCAGGCGTCAATATAACTGTGTTTCGCTGAGCTGGGTGGTGGCAACTGTTTGCGTTTAAAATTAGATCGGTATGTGTGGGCTTCCGGTACACACCATGGCCCAGGGACACATCGGGCTTTCGGCGTATTAATATGTCCAGGAATGGTAACTTCCCTTCCTGTTCAATTTCCATAGTAAACTTGATGTTTGGCTGCTGCCTGTTTAGATGGTTCAAGTAGTCCCGTAGCGTGTCTTCCCCGTGAGGCCAGATGACAAACGTGTCCTCCAGGTATCTGTAGAAGGCAGCCGGCTTTAGAGTTGCTGAATCTAAGGCCTGATGCTCAAATGCTTCTATGTAAAAATTAGCTATGTCTGGTGAGAGAGGAGAGCCCATGGCCACTCCATCTGCTTGCTCGTAATATTGTCCGCGGTAAAGAAAGTAGGTCGACGTAAGCGTGTGCTTGAATAATGTAATGACCTGCTGGGTGAAGTGCGGTTCTAGGAGCTGGAGAGAGTCTAGCAACTGGTGAACAGAGACACCACATCAAAACAGACCAGTAAATCACTCGGTTTCACCCTTAATGTCTGAATCGTCTTTACGAATGCTGACGAGTTGACCACATGATGAGGGCAGGTTCCTATCAATGGCTGCAGCAACTTGGTGAGGTGTTTTGCAAGGTTGTAAGTGGGGCTCCCAATAGCGCTGACGATTGGCCGAAGTGGCACACCCTCCTTGTGCACCTTGGGCAAGCCATATAGTCTCGGAGGAACAGCTGCAGGTGTGGTTAGAGCCTTGATGGTTTCAGCGGGAAATTGTGTCTTCCTCAGAAGAGCTGAAGTTTTCTTAACGATGGCTGCCGTAGGGTCACGTTTTAGTGGCCGATATGCTGGGTCCTGTAGCAATTGTGAAATTTTGTTATTGTAGTCCTCACAGGAAAGAACCACTGCAGCGTTTCCCTTGTCCGCTGTTAGAATGAGTACATTCTCGTCGTCTCGTAGAGATTTCAGGGCTGTTCTTTCCTCTTTGGTGATGTTGGATTATGGCGGAGCTGCTTTCTTTATTGCAAGCACTGTTTCCTGCCTGATGTCATCTGCAATTTCTTTAGGCAATGTTTGAATTGCCTGTTCTACCCCGCTGATGATGTCGATCACAGGAATTTTCCGTGGAGCCGGTGCGAAGTTCAACCCCTTCGCTAGTACTGCGATCGAGTCCGAGTGCAGTTCCTAGTCTGACAAGTTGATGACGACTCGATGATGCTCTAATGTTGCTGGGGGATCTTGTGTTAGGCTAGGCGCGCAAACTTCCTGGTTTGGCTGGCCGTAGATTTTGATAGCTGTAAGTCTGCGCGTGCTGTTGTCGAAGCATCGATCCAATCCCAATGCGATGGCGCAACGCGCGAAGCAATATCCCGGTGTAGGGCTATAACACTTATAGTTATAGCTGTAACATTGCCTTAGAACTCATTGGCCCTGTGGCGCAACGGATAACGCGTCTGACTACGGATCAGAAGATTCCAGGTTCGAATCCTGGCAGGGTCGTTTAAATTTTATGTTTTGGATTTTAAATCAATTTTTACTTTTAAGTGTCATTATATTAAATTACACCATATTAACAGTTATGTGACGCGTATACAAATTATTTTTCACTTAGTATTCAGTGTTTCTTTCCTAAGGTTTATTCTTGTACATAAAACGCATTGACTCAAAGTACACAAAACTCCCCTGCCAAATTGATCTGAAGATGACTACAAATCAGAAGATTCCAGATTCAAATAATGGCAGGGTCGCTTAGAATATATATTTTTATTGTTACTATCCCTGGTCAAGTTTCAAGTATCATAGTGGGAATGCTAACAATCACGAGCCATTTTATGTGCAATAGAAGGAAAGTATGACTACAAAACCTGATGTGTTCTATTCACATGACTTGCTTCAGCTATTCTGCAAACACGCTTCTTACGAAAGATTATTCTGCTATCTACTTTATGCTAATCGAAAACAACTTAATTCCTTATAAGTAGAATGGAACTAAGGGAATGCAGTAGCTAAAGCGAGAGTCAAATGTTTTAAAAGCTGCCGCTATCGATTTATATTGAAATTCGGTTGTATTTACATAGCCGACAGTGAAACATTAGAAACACGGATAACATTTCCTGAGAAAAGAGTAAGCATTTTAAAATTAAAAGTAATAACAAGAAATATCTCGGAAATGATTAATTCCATAGATTATGTAGCACATACATTTTGTTTTAAAGAGATATATGTTTTCCGTTTTTGCTTTGTTTGTTTCTGTTTTTTTTTTATCTAGAATGTACAGGTCTTCAGAGGCTCATCCCAGAAAATTCAATACATACATTTCATTTATCATGTAAATATCTTTAATATGCGGTATTTTAATCAAAATCGTTACTATCATCTTTCAAAATCAAAATTTTCCATAACTCTTCCATGAAAAGGATAGTTTAGAGTGGAGACTTTTCTTGAAAACCTTGGAATCAAATTTGGTGTTTAACCGAATTGTTCGTTTTTAGACATACACACGGACCATTTTTATTTGTTATTCAGAGGTCCTCAAAACATCTATTTCCGGTGAAATTAAAGCCAATATCTGGGAATGCCGCGGAAATGGTTAGTTCTGGAAAACAACTCTATCAAATAAATTGTGCTTTTTATGAGCTCTACATCTTTAGTTTCATAACTTTTGTCTATCTCTTACGATTTGCCAACTATCCAAAGAACTTTAGCGGCTATTCCCAATAAATTTAGGAAGTACAGTTTATTTGCCATGTAAATAACTTTAATATACGATATGTTTATAAGAATATTTTGAGTAATTTTAGCGGACCAAAGACATTAAAAGTGTTCAATGCAAAAGAAAGTCTGAGGGAATGTGATTTGCTTGAAAAACTTCCTGTCGCATCTTTGAAGAACTTAAATAGCAAGTTGAGTATTTAACCGACTTTTTGTTTTTGAGTTATGCTGTGCGCAGCAACATGAACCTCTTTCAGATTTTTTGTTAATCGCAAGTTCTCACATCATATATTGCCGGTGAAAGTCTTGGATGGAATACAAGGCCTTTAAAATCCATTCTGTTAGTTAACGACGCTGTCAATTGCCAGGATCGTGTCAGCACCGCCAGTGTGCTGAAATTTTGTCCCGCAGGAGTTCTAAAACATGCCAATTAATCTACTAATATGGGGCTCTCGCTTTTAAGCCCACGTAAGAACCATCGATCTGGGCTGAGTTTGAACCCGTGACTTGAGTTTAGAAGGTCAGTGCCTAACCAACTGAACTATTACCAAAACCGACATACAATTCCTCCTCTACCTACTATATATTGAAGTCGGTCGACGTGAGCGTGTGCTTGAATAATGCAATGACCTGCTGGGTGAAGTGCGGTTCTAGGAGCTGGAGAGAGTCTAGCAGCTGGTGAACAGAGACACCACATCAAAACAGACCAGTAAATCACTCGATTTCACCCTTAATGTCTGAATCGTCTTTACGAATGCTGACGAGTTGACCACATGATGAGGGCAGGTTCCTATCAATGGCTGCAGCAACTTGGTGAGGTGTTTTGCAAGGTTGTAAGTGGGGCTCCCAATAGCGCTGACGATTGGCCGAAGTGGCACACCCTCCTTGTGCACTTTGGGCAAGCCATATAGTCTCGGAGGAACAGCTGCAGGTGTGGTTAGAGCCTTGATGGTTTCAGCGGGAAATTGTGTCTTCCTCAGAAGAGCTGAAGTTTTCTTAACGATGGCTGCCGTAGGGTCACGTTTTAGTGGCCGATATGCTGGGTCCTGTAGCAAATTGTGAAATTTTGTTATTGTAGTCCTCACAGATAGAACCACTGCAAAGTTTCCCTTGTCCGCTGGTAGAATGAGTACATTCTCGTCGTCTCGTAGAGATTTCAGGGCTGTTCTTTCCTCTTTGGTGATGTTGGATTATGGCGGAGCTGCTTTCTTTATTGCAAGCACTGTTTCCTGCCTGATGTCATCTGCAATTTCTTTAGGCAATGTTTGAATTGCCTGTTCTACCCCACTGATGATGTCGATCACAGGAATTTTCCGTGGAGCCGGTGCGAAGTTCAGCCCCTTCGCTAGTACTGCGATCGAGTCCGAGTGCAGTTCCTTGTCTGACAAGTTGATGACGACTCGATGATGCTCTAATGTTGCTGGGGGATCTTGTGTTACGGCTAGGCTCGCAAACTTTCTGGTTTGCCTGGCCGTAGATTTTGATAGCTGTAAGTCTGCGCGTGCTGTTGTCGAAGCATCGATCCAATCCCAATGCGATGGCGCAACGCGCGAAGCAATATCCCGGTGTAGGGCTATAACACTTATAGTTATAGCTGTAACATTGCATTAGATCTCATTGGCCCTGTGGCGCAACGGATAACGCGTCTGACTACGGATCAGAAGATTCCAGGTTCGAATCCTGGCAGGGTCGTTTAAATTTTATGTTTTGGATTTTAAATCAATTTTTACTTTTAAGTGTCATTATATTAAATTACACCATATTAACAGTTATGTGGGGCGTATACAAATTATCTTTCACTTAGAATTCAGTGTTTCTTTCCTAAGGTTTATTCTTGTACATAAAACGCAATGACACGAAGTACACAAAACTCCCCTGCCAAATTGATCAGGAGATGACTACAAATCAGAAGATACCAGATTCAAACCATGCCAATTAATCTACTAATATGGGGCTCTCGCTTTTAAGCCCACTTAAGAACCATCGATCTGGGCTGAGTTTGAACCCGTGAGTTGAGTTTAGAAGGTCAGTGCCTAACCAACTGAACTATTACCAAAACCGACATACAATTCATCATCTACCTACTATATATTGAAAATAACTTTTCTCGGGCTACCAGCCAGGTGAATTCTGGAATAATTTCCAAGCTTTCAATCAATCTCCCCGTCTGTCCGATGTAGGCTCTACCACATTCACATGGAATGCGGTATACCCCAGGAGTCTTGAGGCCGAGGGAGCTTTTGACCTGTATTAACATATTTCGAATTTCATTGGGTGGCTTGTGTATAGTCTTGATGTTGTATTTGCCCATAATTCTACTCAGTTTACCAGACAAATGACCTGTATATGGGAGGTAGGCTTTACGTTGTTTCTTCGTGTATTGTGACTCATCTAGCTGGGATGCATTACGCTGTGCACAGTTTGTACTGATAGCGGCACGTTTTAGTGCCTTGTTGATGCTGCTCTTGCTATATCCATTTTTTTCTCTAGGCTGGTTCTGAGATACTGAAATTCTTTAGCGAGTTTTTCACTGACTGAGATGGCTACTGCTCTGTGTGCAGGCGTCAATATAACTGTGTTTCGCTGAGCTGGGTGGTGGCAACTGTTTGCGTTTAAAATTAGATCGGTATGTGTGGGCTTCCGGTACACACCATGGCCCAGGGACACATCGGGCTTTCGGCGTATTAATATGTCCAGGAATGGTAACTTCCCTTCCTGTTCAATTTCCATAGTAAACTTGATGTTTGGCTGCTGCCTGTTTAGATGGTTCAAGTAGTCCCGTAGCGTGTCTTCCCCGTGAGGCCAGATGACAAACGTGTCCTCCAGGTATCTGTAGAAGGCAGCCGGCTTTAGAGTTGCTGAATCTAAGGCCTGATGCTCAAATGCTTCTATGTAAAAATTAGCTATGTCTGGTGAGAGAGGAGAGCCCATGGCCACTCCATCTGCTTGCTCGTAATATTGTCCGCGGTAAAGAAAGTAGGTCGACGTGAGCGTGTGCTTGAATAATGTAATGACCTGCTGGGTGAAGTGCGGTTCTAGGAGCTGGAGAGAGTCTAGCAACTGGTGAACAGAGACACCACATCAAAACAGACCAGTAAATCACTCGGTTTCACCCTTAATGTCTGAATCGTCTTTACGAATGCTGACGAGTTGACCACATGATGAGGGCAGGTTCCTATCAATGGCTGCAGCAACTTGGTGAGGTGTTTTGCAAGGTTGTAAGTGGGGCTCCCAATAGCGCTGACGATTGGCCGAAGTGGCACACCCTCCTTGTGCACCTTGGGCAAGCCATATAGTCTCGGAGGAACAGCTGCAGGTGTGGTTAGAGCCTTGATGGTTTCAGCGGGAAATTGTGTCTTCCTCAGAAGAGCTGAAGTTTTCTTAACGATGGCTGCCGTAGGGTCACGTTTTAGTGGCCGATATGCTGGGTCCTGTAGCAATTGTGAAATTTTGTTATTGTAGTCCTCACAGGAAAGAACCACTGCAGCGTTTCCCTTGTCCGCTGTTAGAATGAGTACATTCTCGTCGTCTCGTAGAGATTTCAGGGCTGTTCTTTCCTCTTTGGTGATGTTGGATTATGGCGGAGCTGCTTTCTTTATTGCAAGCACTGTTTCCTGCCTGATGTCATCTGCAATTTCTTTAGGCAATGTTTGAATTGCCTGTTCTACCCCGCTGATGATGTCGATCACAGGAATTTTCCGTGGAGCCGGTGCGAAGTTCAACCCCTTCGCTAGTACTGCGATCGAGTCCGAGTGCAGTTCCTAGTCTGACAAGTTGATGACGACTCGATGATGCTCTAATGTTGCTGGGGGATCTTGTGTTAGGCTAGGCGCGCAAACTTCCTGGTTTGGCTGGCCGTAGATTTTGATAGCTGTAAGTCTGCGCGTGCTGTTGTCGAAGCATCGATCCAATCCCAATGCGATGGCGCAACGCGCGAAGCAATATCCCGGTGTAGGGCTATAACACTTATAGTTATAGCTGTAACATTGCCTTAGAACTCATTGGCCCTGTGGCGCAACGGATAACGCGTCTGACTACGGATCAGAAGATTCCAGGTTCGAATCCTGGCAGGGTCGTTTAAATTTTATGTTTTGGATTTTAAATCAATTTTTACTTTTAAGTGTCATTATATTAAATTACACCATATTAACAGTTATGTGGCGCATATACAAATTATTTTTCACTTAGTATTCAGTGTTTCTTTCCTAAGGTTTATTCTTGTACATAAAACGCATTGACTCAAAGTACACAAAACTCCCCTGCCAAATTGATCTGAAGATGACTACAAATCAGAAGATTCCAGATTCAAATAATGGCAGGGTCGCTTAGAATATATATTTTTATTGTTACTATCCCTGGTCAAGTTTCAAGTATCATAGTGGGAATGCTAACAATCACGAGCCATTTTATGTGCAATAGAAGGAAAGTATGACTACAAAACCTGATGTGTTCTATTCACATGACTTGCTTCAGCTATTCTGCAAACACGCTTCTTACGAAAGATTATTCTGCTATCTACTTTATGCTAATCGAAAACAACTTAATTCCTTATAAGTAGAATGGAACTAAGGGAATGCAGTAGCTAAAGCGAGAGTCAAATGTTTTAAAAGCTGCCGCTATCGATTTATATTGAAATTCGGTTGTATTTACATAGCCGACAGTGAAACATTAGAAACACGGATAACATTTCCTGAGAAAAGAGTAAGCATTTTAAAATTAAAAGTAATAACAAGAAATATCTCGGAAATGATTAATTCCATAGATTATGTAGCACATACATTTTGTTTTAAAGAGATATATGTTTTCCGTTTTTGCTTTGTTTGTTTCTGTTTTTTTTTTTATCTAGAATGTACAGGTCTTCAGAGGCTCATCCCAGAAAATTCAATACATACATTTCATTTATCATGTAAATATCTTTAATATGCGGTATTTTAATCAAAATCGTTACTATCATCTTTCAAAATCAAAATTTTCCATAACTCTTCCATGAAAAGGATAGTTTAGAGTGGAGACTTTTCTTGAAAACCTTGGAATCAAATTTGGTGTTTAACCGAATTGTTCGTTTTTAGACATACACACGGACCATTTTTATTTGTTATTCAGAGGTCCTCAAAACATCTATTTCCGGTGAAATTAAAGCCAATATCTGGGAATGCCGCGGAAATGGTTAGTTCTGGAAAACAACTCTATCAAATAAATTGTGCTTTTTATGAGCTCTACATCTTTAGTTTCATAACTTTTGTCTATCTCTTACGATTTGCCAACTATCCAAAGAACTTTAGCGGCTATTCCCAATAAATTTAGGAAGTACAGTTTATTTGCCATGTAAATAACTTTAATATACGATATGTTTATAAGAATATTTTGAGTAATTTTAGCGGACCAAAGACATTAAAAGTGTTCAATGCAAAAGAAAGTCTGAGGGAATGTGATTTGCTTGAAAAACTTCCTGTCGCATCTTTGAAGAACTTAAATAGCAAGTTGAGTATTTAACCGACTTTTTGTTTTTGAGTTATGCTGTGCGCAGCAACATGAACCTCTTTCAGATTTTTTGTTAATCGCAAGTTCTCACATCATATATTGCCGGTGAAAGTCTTGGATGGAATACAAGGCCTTTAAAATCCATTCTGTTAGTTAACGACGCTGTCAATTGCCAGGATCGTGTCAGCACCGCCAGTGTGCTGAAATTTTGTCCCGCAGGAGTTCTAAAACATGCCAATTAATCTACTAATATGGGGCTCTCGCTTTTAAGCCCACGTAAGAACCATCGATCTGGGCTGAGTTTGAACCCGTGACTTGAGTTTAGAAGGTCAGTGCCTAACCAACTGAACTATTACCAAAACCGACATACAATTCCTCCTCTACCTACTATATATTGAAGTCGGTCGACGTGAGCGTGTGCTTGAATAATGCAATGACCTGCTGGGTGAAGTGCGGTTCTAGGAGCTGGAGAGAGTCTAGCAGCTGGTGAACAGAGACACCACATCAAAACAGACCAGTAAATCACTCGATTTCACCCTTAATGTCTGAATCGTCTTTACGAATGCTGACGAGTTGACCACATGATGAGGGCAGGTTCCTATCAATGGCTGCAGCAACTTGGTGAGGTGTTTTGCAAGGTTGTAAGTGGGGCTCCCAATAGCGCTGACGATTGGCCGAAGTGGCACACCCTCCTTGTGCACTTTGGGCAAGCCATATAGTCTCGGAGGAACAGCTGCAGGTGTGGTTAGAGCCTTGATGGTTTCAGCGGGAAATTGTGTCTTCCTCAGAAGAGCTGAAGTTTTCTTAACGATGGCTGCCGTAGGGTCACGTTTTAGTGGCCGATATGCTGGGTCCTGTAGCAAATTGTGAAATTTTGTTATTGTAGTCCTCACAGATAGAACCACTGCAAAGTTTCCCTTGTCCGCTGGTAGAATGAGTACATTCTCGTCGTCTCGTAGAGATTTCAGGGCTGTTCTTTCCTCTTTGGTGATGTTGGATTATGGCGGAGCTGCTTTCTTTATTGCAAGCACTGTTTCCTGCCTGATGTCATCTGCAATTTCTTTAGGCAATGTTTGAATTGCCTGTTCTACCCCACTGATGATGTCGATCACAGGAATTTTCCGTGGAGCCGGTGCGAAGTTCAGCCCCTTCGCTAGTACTGCGATCGAGTCCGAGTGCAGTTCCTTGTCTGACAAGTTGATGACGACTCGATGATGCTCTAATGTTGCTGGGGGATCTTGTGTTACGGCTAGGCTCGCAAACTTTCTGGTTTGCCTGGCCGTAGATTTTGATAGCTGTAAGTCTGCGCGTGCTGTTGTCGAAGCATCGATCCAATCCCAATGCGATGGCGCAACGCGCGAAGCAATATCCCGGTGTAGGGCTATAACACTTATAGTTATAGCTGTAACATTGCATTAGATCTCATTGGCCCTGTGGCGCAACGGATAACGCGTCTGACTACGGATCAGAAGATTCCAGGTTCGAATCCTGGCAGGGTCGTTTAAATTTTATGTTTTGGATTTTAAATCAATTTTTACTTTTAAGTGTCATTATATTAAATTACACCATATTAACAGTTATGTGGGGCGTATACAAATTATCTTTCACTTAGAATTCAGTGTTTCTTTCCTAAGGTTTATTCTTGTACATAAAACGCAATGACACGAAGTACACAAAACTCCCCTGCCAAATTGATCAGGAGATGACTACAAATCAGAAGATACCAGATTCAAACCATGCCAATTAATCTACTAATATGGGGCTCTCGCTTTTAAGCCCACTTACGAACCATCGATCTGGGCTGAGTTTGAACCCGTGAGTTGAGTTTAGAAGGTCAGTGCCTAACCAACTGAACTATTACCAAAACCGACATACAATTCATCATCTACCTACTATATATTGAAAATAACTTTTCTCGGGCTACCAGCCAGGTGAATTCTGGAATAATTTCCAAGCTTTCAATCAATCTCCCCGTCTGTCCGATGTAGGCTCTACCACATTCACATGGAATGCGGTATACCCCAGGAGTCTTGAGGCCGAGGGAGCTTTTGACCTGTATTAACATATTTCGAATTTCATTGGGTGGCTTGTGTATAGTCTTGATGTTGTATTTGCCCATAATTCTACTCAGTTTACCAGACAAATGACCTGTATATGGGAGGTAGGCTTTACGTTGTTTCTTCGTGTATTGTGACTCATCTAGCTGGGATGCATTACGCTGTGCACAGTTTGTACTGATAGCGGCACGTTTTAGTGCCTTGTTGATGCTGCTCTTGCTATATCCATTTTTTTCTCTAGGCTGGTTCTGAGATACTGAAATTCTTTAGCGAGTTTTTCACTGACTGAGATGGCTACTGCTCTGTGTGCAGGCGTCAATATAACTGTGTTTCGCTGAGCTGGGTGGTGGCAACTGTTTGCGTTTAAAATTAGATCGGTATGTGTGGGCTTCCGGTACACACCATGGCCCAGGGACACATCGGGCTTTCGGCGTATTAATATGTCCAGGAATGGTAACTTCCCTTCCTGTTCAATTTCCATAGTAAACTTGATGTTTGGCTGCTGCCTGTTTAGATGGTTCAAGTAGTCCCGTAGCGTGTCTTCCCCGTGAGGCCAGATGACAAACGTGTCCTCCAGGTATCTGTAGAAGGCAGCCGGCTTTAGAGTTGCTGAATCTAAGGCCTGATGCTCAAATGCTTCTATGTAAAAATTAGCTATGTCTGGTGAGAGAGGAGAGCCCATGGCCACTCCATCTGCTTGCTCGTAATATTGTCCGCGGTAAAGAAAGTAGGTCGACGTGAGCGTGTGCTTGAATAATGTAATGACCTGCTGGGTGAAGTGCGGTTCTAGGAGCTGGAGAGAGTCTAGCAACTGGTGAACAGAGACACCACATCAAAACAGACCAGTAAATCACTCGGTTTCACCCTTAATGTCTGAATCGTCTTTACGAATGCTGACGAGTTGACCACATGATGAGGGCAGGTTCCTATCAATGGCTGCAGCAACTTGGTGAGGTGTTTTGCAAGGTTGTAAGTGGGGCTCCCAATAGCGCTGACGATTGGCCGAAGTGGCACACCCTCCTTGTGCACCTTGGGCAAGCCATATAGTCTCGGAGGAACAGCTGCAGGTGTGGTTAGAGCCTTGATGGTTTCAGCGGGAAATTGTGTCTTCCTCAGAAGAGCTGAAGTTTTCTTAACGATGGCTGCCGTAGGGTCACGTTTTAGTGGCCGATATGCTGGGTCCTGTAGCAATTGTGAAATTTTGTTATTGTAGTCCTCACAGGAAAGAACCACTGCAGCGTTTCCCTTGTCCGCTGTTAGAATGAGTACATTCTCGTCGTCTCGTAGAGATTTCAGGGCTGTTCTTTCCTCTTTGGTGATGTTGGATTATGGCGGAGCTGCTTTCTTTATTGCAAGCACTGTTTCCTGCCTGATGTCATCTGCAATTTCTTTAGGCAATGTTTGAATTGCCTGTTCTACCCCGCTGATGATGTCGATCACAGGAATTTTCCGTGGAGCCGGTGCGAAGTTCAACCCCTTCGCTAGTACTGCGATCGAGTCCGAGTGCAGTTCCTAGTCTGACAAGTTGATGACGACTCGATGATGCTCTAATGTTGCTGGGGGATCTTGTGTTAGGCTAGGCGCGCAAACTTCCTGGTTTGGCTGGCCGTAGATTTTGATAGCTGTAAGTCTGCGCGTGCTGTTGTCGAAGCATCGATCCAATCCCAATGCGATGGCGCAACGCGCGAAGCAATATCCCGGTGTAGGGCTATAACACTTATAGTTATAGCTGTAACATTGCCTTAGAACTCATTGGCCCTGTGGCGCAACGGATAACGCGTCTGACTACGGATCAGAAGATTCCAGGTTCGAATCCTGGCAGGCTCGTTTAAATTTTATGTTTTGGATTTTAAATCAATTTTTACTTTTAAGTGTCATTATATTAAATTACACCATATTAACAGTTATGTGGCGCGTATACAAATTATTTTTCACTTAGTATTCAGTGTTTCTTTCCTAAGGTTTATTCTTGTACATAAAACGCATTGACTCAAAGTACACAAAACTCCCCTGCCAAATTGATCTGAAGATGACTACAAATCAGAAGATTCCAGATTCAAATAATGGCAGGGTCGCTTAGAATATATATTTTTATTGTTACTATCCCTGGTCAAGTTTCAAGTATCATAGTGGGAATGCTAACAATCACGAGCCATTTTATGTGCAATAGAAGGAAAGTATGACTACAAAACCTGATGTGTTCTATTCACATGACTTGCTTCAGCTATTCTGCAAACACGCTTCTTACGAAAGATTATTCTGCTATCTACTTTATGCTAATCGAAAACAACTTAATTCCTTATAAGTAGAATGGAACTAAGGGAATGCAGTAGCTAAAGCGAGAGTCAAATGTTTTAAAAGCTGCCGCTATCGATTTATATTGAAATTCGGTTGTATTTACATAGCCGACAGTGAAACATTAGAAACACGGATAACATTTCCTGAGAAAAGAGTAAGCATTTTAAAATTAAAAGTAATAACAAGAAATATCTCGGAAATGATTAATTCCATAGATTATGTAGCACATACATTTTGTTTTAAAGAGATATATGTTTTCCGTTTTTGCTTTGTTTGTTTCTGTTTTTTTTTTATCTAGAATGTACAGGTCTTCAGAGGCTCATCCCAGAAAATTCAATACATACATTTCATTTATCATGTAAATATCTTTAATATGCGGTATTTTAATCAAAATCGTTACTATCATCTTTCAAAATCAAAATTTTCCATAACTCTTCCATGAAAAGGATAGTTTAGAGTGGAGACTTTTCTTGAAAACCTTGGAATCAAATTTGGTGTTTAACCGAATTGTTCGTTTTTAGACATACACACGGACCATTTTTATTTGTTATTCAGAGGTCCTCAAAACATCTATTTCCGGTGAAATTAAAGCCAATATCTGGGAATGCCGCGGAAATGGTTAGTTCTGGAAAACAACTCTATCAAATAAATTGTGCTTTTTATGAGCTCTACATCTTTAGTTTCATAACTTTTGTCTATCTCTTACGATTTGCCAACTATCCAAAGAACTTTAGCGGCTATTCCCAATAAATTTAGGAAGTACAGTTTATTTGCCATGTAAATAACTTTAATATACGATATGTTTATAAGAATATTTTGAGTAATTTTAGCGGACCAAAGACATTAAAAGTGTTCAATGCAAAAGAAAGTCTGAGGGAATGTGATTTGCTTGAAAAACTTCCTGTCGCATCTTTGAAGAACTTAAATAGCAAGTTGAGTATTTAACCGACTTTTTGTTTTTGAGTTATGCTGTGCGCAGCAACATGAACCTCTTTCAGATTTTTTGTTAATCGCAAGTTCTCACATCATATATTGCCGGTGAAAGTCTTGGATGGAATACAAGGCCTTTAAAATCCATTCTGTTAGTTAACGACGCTGTCAATTGCCAGGATCGTGTCAGCACCGCCAGTGTGCTGAAATTTTGTCCCGCAGGAGTTCTAAAACATGCCAATTAATCTACTAATATGGGGCTCTCGCTTTTAAGCCCACGTAAGAACCATCGATCTGGGCTGAGTTTGAACCCGTGACTTGAGTTTAGAAGGTCAGTGCCTAACCAACTGAACTATTACCAAAACCGACATACAATTCCTCCTCTACCTACTATATATTGAAGTCGGTCGACGTGAGCGTGTGCTTGAATAATGCAATGACCTGCTGGGTGAAGTGCGGTTCTAGGAGCTGGAGAGAGTCTAGCAGCTGGTGAACAGAGACACCACATCAAAACAGACCAGTAAATCACTCGATTTCACCCTTAATGTCTGAATCGTCTTTACGAATGCTGACGAGTTGACCACATGATGAGGGCAGGTTCCTATCAATGGCTGCAGCAACTTGGTGAGGTGTTTTGCAAGGTTGTAAGTGGGGCTCCCAATAGCGCTGACGATTGGCCGAAGTGGCACACCCTCCTTGTGCACTTTGGGCAAGCCATATAGTCTCGGAGGAACAGCTGCAGGTGTGGTTAGAGCCTTGATGGTTTCAGCGGGAAATTGTGTCTTCCTCAGAAGAGCTGAAGTTTTCTTAACGATGGCTGCCGTAGGGTCACGTTTTAGTGGCCGATATGCTGGGTCCTGTAGCAAATTGTGAAATTTTGTTATTGTAGTCCTCACAGATAGAACCACTGCAAAGTTTCCCTTGTCCGCTGGTAGAATGAGTACATTCTCGTCGTCTCGTAGAGATTTCAGGGCTGTTCTTTCCTCTTTGGTGATGTTGGATTATGGCGGAGCTGCTTTCTTTATTGCAAGCACTGTTTCCTGCCTGATGTCATCTGCAATTTCTTTAGGCAATGTTTGAATTGCCTGTTCTACCCCACTGATGATGTCGATCACAGGAATTTTCCGTGGAGCCGGTGCGAAGTTCAGCCCCTTCGCTAGTACTGCGATCGAGTCCGAGTGCAGTTCCTTGTCTGACAAGTTGATGACGACTCGATGATGCTCTAATGTTGCTGGGGGATCTTGTGTTACGGCTAGGCTCGCAAACTTTCTGGTTTGCCTGGCCGTAGATTTTGATAGCTGTAAGTCTGCGCGTGCTGTTGTCGAAGCATCGATCCAATCCCAATGCGATGGCGCAACGCGCGAAGCAATATCCCGGTGTAGGGCTATAACACTTATAGTTATAGCTGTAACATTGCATTAGATCTCATTGGCCCTGTGGCGCAACGGATAACGCGTCTGACTACGGATCAGAAGATTCCAGGTTCGAATCCTGGCAGGGTCGTTTAAATTTTATGTTTTGGATTTTAAATCAATTTTTACTTTTAAGTGTCATTATATTAAATTACACCATATTAACAGTTATGTGGGGCGTATACAAATTATCTTTCACTTAGAATTCAGTGTTTCTTTCCTAAGGTTTATTCTTGTACATAAAACGCAATGACACGAAGTACACAAAACTCCCCTGCCAAATTGATCAGGAGATGACTACAAATCAGAAGATACCAGATTCAAACCATGCCAATTAATCTACTAATATGGGGCTCTCGCTTTTAAGCCCACTTAAGAACCATCGATCTGGGCTGAGTTTGAACCCGTGAGTTGAGTTTAGAAGGTCAGTGCCTAACCAACTGAACTATTACCAAAACCGACATACAATTCATCATCTACCTACTATATATTGAAAATAACTTTTCTCGGGCTACCAGCCAGGTGAATTCTGGAATAATTTCCAAGCTTTCAATCAATCTCCCCGTCTGTCCGATGTAGGCTCTACCACATTCACATGGAATGCGGTATACCCCAGGAGTCTTGAGGCCGAGGGAGCTTTTGACCTGTATTAACATATTTCGAATTTCATTGGGTGGCTTGTGTATAGTCTTGATGTTGTATTTGCCCATAATTCTACTCAGTTTACCAGACAAATGACCTGTATATGGGAGGTAGGCTTTACGTTGTTTCTTCGTGTATTGTGACTCATCTAGCTGGGATGCATTACGCTGTGCACAGTTTGTACTGATAGCGGCACGTTTTAGTGCCTTGTTGATGCTGCTCTTGCTATATCCATTTTTTTCTCTAGGCTGGTTCTGAGATACTGAAATTCTTTAGCGAGTTTTTCACTGACTGAGATGGCTACTGCTCTGTGTGCAGGCGTCAATATAACTGTGTTTCGCTGAGCTGGGTGGTGGCAACTGTTTGCGTTTAAAATTAGATCGGTATGTGTGGGCTTCCGGTACACACCATGGCCCAGGGACACATCGGGCTTTCGGCGTATTAATATGTCCAGGAATGGTAACTTCCCTTCCTGTTCAATTTCCATAGTAAACTTGATGTTTGGCTGCTGCCTGTTTAGATGGTTCAAGTAGTCCCGTAGCGTGTCTTCCCCGTGAGGCCAGATGACAAACGTGTCCTCCAGGTATCTGTAGAAGGCAGCCGGCTTTAGAGTTGCTGAATCTAAGGCCTGATGCTCAAATGCTTCTATGTAAAAATTAGCTATGTCTGGTGAGAGAGGAGAGCCCATGGCCACTCCATCTGCTTGCTCGTAATATTGTCCGCGGTAAAGAAAGTAGGTCGACGTGAGCGTGTGCTTGAATAATGTAATGACCTGCTGGGTGAAGTGCGGTTCTAGGAGCTGGAGAGAGTCTAGCAGCTGGTGAACAGAGACACCACATCAAAACAGACCAGTAAATCACTCGGTTTCACCCTTAATGTCTGAATCGTCTTTACGAATGCTGACGAGTTGACCACATGATGAGGGCAGGTTCCTATCAATGGCTGCAGCAACTTGGTGAGGTGTTTTGCAAGGTTGTAAGTGGGGCTCCCAATAGCGCTGACGATTGGCCGAAGTGGCACACCCTCCTTGTGCACCTTGGGCAAGCCATATAGTCTCGGAGGAACAGCTGCAGGTGTGGTTAGAGCCTTGATGGTTTCAGCGGGAAATTGTGTCTTCCTCAGAAGAGCTGAAGTTTTCTTAACGATGGCTGCCGTAGGGTCACGTTTTAGTGGCCGATATGCTGGGTCCTGTAGCAATTGTGAAATTTTGTTATTGTAGTCCTCACAGGAAAGAACCACTGCAGCGTTTCCCTTGTCCGCTGTTAGAATGAGTACATTCTCGTCGTCTCGTAGAGATTTCAGGGCTGTTCTTTCCTCTTTGGTGATGTTGGATTATGGCGGAGCTGCTTTCTTTATTGCAAGCACTGTTTCCTGCCTGATGTCATCTGCAATTTCTTTAGGCAATGTTTGAATTGCCTGTTCTACCCCGCTGATGATGTCGATCACAGGAATTTTCCGTGGAGCCGGTGCGAAGTTCAACCCCTTCGCTAGTACTGCGATCGAGTCCGAGTGCAGTTCCTAGTCTGACAAGTTGATGACGACTCGATGATGCTCTAATGTTGCTGGGGGATCTTGTGTTAGGCTAGGCGCGCAAACTTCCTGGTTTGGCTGGCCGTAGATTTTGATAGCTGTAAGTCTGCGCGTGCTGTTGTCGAAGCATCGATCCAATCCCAATGCGATGGCGCAACGCGCGAAGCAATATCCCGGTGTAGGGCTATAACACTTATAGTTATAGCTGTAACATTGCCTTAGAACTCATTGGCCCTGTGGCGCAACGGATAACGCGTCTGACTACGGATCAGAAGATTCCAGGTTCGAATCCTGGCAGGGTCGTTTAAATTTTATGTTTTGGATTTTAAATCAATTTTTACTTTTAAGTGTCATTATATTAAATTACACCATATTAACAGTTATGTGGCGCGTATACAAATTATTTTTCACTTAGTATTCAGTGTTTCTTTCCTAAGGTTTATTCTTGTACATAAAACGCATTGACTCAAAGTACACAAAACTCCCCTGCCAAATTGATCTGAAGATGACTACAAATCAGAAGATTCCAGATTCAAATAATGGCAGGGTCGCTTAGAATATATATTTTTATTGTTACTATCCCTGGTCAAGTTTCAAGTATCATAGTGGGAATGCTAACAATCACGAGCCATTTTATGTGCAATAGAAGGAAAGTATGACTACAAAACCTGATGTGTTCTATTCACATGACTTGCTTCAGCTATTCTGCAAACACGCTTCTTACGAAAGATTATTCTGCTATCTACTTTATGCTAATCGAAAACAACTTAATTCCTTATAAGTAGAATGGAACTAAGGGAATGCAGTAGCTAAAGCGAGAGTCAAATGTTTTAAAAGCTGCCGCTATCGATTTATATTGAAATTCGGTTGTATTTACATAGCCGACAGTGAAACATTAGAAACACGGATAACATTTCCTGAGAAAAGAGTAAGCATTTTAAAATTAAAAGTAATAACAAGAAATATCTCGGAAATGATTAATTCCATAGATTATGTAGCACATACATTTTGTTTTAAAGAGATATATGTTTTCCGTTTTTGCTTTGTTTGTTTCTGTTTTTTTTTTTATCTAGAATGTACAGGTCTTCAGAGGCTCATCCCAGAAAATTCAATACATACATTTCATTTATCATGTAAATATCTTTAATATGCGGTATTTTAATCAAAATCGTTACTATCATCTTTCAAAATCAAAATTTTCCATAACTCTTCCATGAAAAGGATAGTTTAGAGTGGAGACTTTTCTTGAAAACCTTGGAATCAAATTTGGTGTTTAACCGAATTGTTCGTTTTTAGACATACACACGGACCATTTTTATTTGTTATTCAGAGGTCCTCAAAACATCTATTTCCGGTGAAATTAAAGCCAATATCTGGGAATGCCGCGGAAATGGTTAGTTCTGGAAAACAACTCTATCAAATAAATTGTGCTTTTTATGAGCTCTACATCTTTAGTTTCATAACTTTTGTCTATCTCTTACGATTTGCCAACTATCCAAAGAACTTTAGCGGCTATTCCCAATAAATTTAGGAAGTACAGTTTATTTGCCATGTAAATAACTTTAATATACGATATGTTTATAAGAATATTTTGAGTAATTTTAGCGGACCAAAGACATTAAAAGTGTTCAATGCAAAAGAAAGTCTGAGGGAATGTGATTTGCTTGAAAAACTTCCTGTCGCATCTTTGAAGAACTTAAATAGCAAGTTGAGTATTTAACCGACTTTTTGTTTTTGAGTTATGCTGTGCGCAGCAACATGAACCTCTTTCAGATTTTTTGTTAATCGCAAGTTCTCACATCATATATTGCCGGTGAAAGTCTTGGATGGAATACAAGGCCTTTAAAATCCATTCTGTTAGTTAACGACGCTGTCAATTGCCAGGATCGTGTCAGCACCGCCAGTGTGCTGAAATTTTGTCCCGCAGGAGTTCTAAAACATGCCAATTAATCTACTAATATGGGGCTCTCGCTTTTAAGCCCACGTAAGAACCATCGATCTGGGCTGAGTTTGAACCCGTGACTTGAGTTTAGAAGGTCAGTGCCTAACCAACTGAACTATTACCAAAACCGACATACAATTCCTCCTCTACCTACTATATATTGAAGTCGGTCGACGTGAGCGTGTGCTTGAATAATGCAATGACCTGCTGGGTGAAGTGCGGTTCTAGGAGCTGGAGAGAGTCTAGCAGCTGGTGAACAGAGACACCACATCAAAACAGACCAGTAAATCACTCGATTTCACCCTTAATGTCTGAATCGTCTTTACGAATGCTGACGAGTTGACCACATGATGAGGGCAGGTTCCTATCAATGGCTGCAGCAACTTGGTGAGGTGTTTTGCAAGGTTGTAAGTGGGGCTCCCAATAGCGCTGACGATTGGCCGAAGTGGCACACCCTCCTTGTGCACTTTGGGCAAGCCATATAGTCTCGGAGGAACAGCTGCAGGTGTGGTTAGAGCCTTGATGGTTTCAGCGGGAAATTGTGTCTTCCTCAGAAGAGCTGAAGTTTTCTTAACGATGGCTGCCGTAGGGTCACGTTTTAGTGGCCGATATGCTGGGTCCTGTAGCAAATTGTGAAATTTTGTTATTGTAGTCCTCACAGATAGAACCACTGCAAAGTTTCCCTTGTCCGCTGGTAGAATGAGTACATTCTCGTCGTCTCGTAGAGATTTCAGGGCTGTTCTTTCCTCTTTGGTGATGTTGGATTATGGCGGAGCTGCTTTCTTTATTGCAAGCACTGTTTCCTGCCTGATGTCATCTGCAATTTCTTTAGGCAATGTTTGAATTGCCTGTTCTACCCCACTGATGATGTCGATCACAGGAATTTTCCGTGGAGCCGGTGCGAAGTTCAGCCCCTTCGCTAGTACTGCGATCGAGTCCGAGTGCAGTTCCTTGTCTGACAAGTTGATGACGACTCGATGATGCTCTAATGTTGCTGGGGGATCTTGTGTTACGGCTAGGCTCGCAAACTTTCTGGTTTGCCTGGCCGTAGATTTTGATAGCTGTAAGTCTGCGCGTGCTGTTGTCGAAGCATCGATCCAATCCCAATGCGATGGCGCAACGCGCGAAGCAATATCCCGGTGTAGGGCTATAACACTTATAGTTATAGCTGTAACATTGCATTAGATCTCATTGGCCCTGTGGCGCAACGGATAACGCGTCTGACTACGGATCAGAAGATTCCAGGTTCGAATCCTGGCAGGGTCGTTTAAATTTTATGTTTTGGATTTTAAATCAATTTTTACTTTTAAGTGTCATTATATTAAATTACACCATATTAACAGTTATGTGGGGCGTATACAAATTATCTTTCACTTAGAATTCAGTGTTTCTTTCCTAAGGTTTATTCTTGTACATAAAACGCAATGACACGAAGTACACAAAACTCCCCTGCCAAATTGATCAGGAGATGACTACAAATCAGAAGATACCAGATTCAAACCATGCCAATTAATCTACTAATATGGGGCTCTCGCTTTTAAGCCCACTTAAGAACCATCGATCTGGGCTGAGTTTGAACCCGTGAGTTGAGTTTAGAAGGTCAGTGCCTAACCAACTGAACTATTACCAAAACCGACATACAATTCATCATCTACCTACTATATATTGAAAATAACTTTTCTCGGGCTACCAGCCAGGTGAATTCTGGAATAATTTCCAAGCTTTCAATCAATCTCCCCGTCTGTCCGATGTAGGCTCTACCACATTCACATGGAATGCGGTATACCCCAGGAGTCTTGAGGCAGGGGGAGCTTTTGACCTGTATTAACATATTTCGAATTTCATTGGGTGGCTTGTGTATAGTCTTGATGTTGTATTTGCCCATAATTCTACTCAGTTTACCAGACAAATGACCTGTATATGGGAGGTAGGCTTTACGTTGTTTCTTCGTGTCTTGTGACTCATCTAGCTGGGATGCATTACGCTGTGCACAGTTTGTACTGATAGCGGCACGTTTTAGTGCCTTGTTGATGCTGCTCTTGCTATATCCATTTTTTTCTCTAGGCTGGTTCTGAGATACTGAAATTCTTTAGCGAGTTTTTCACTGACTGAGATGGCTACTGCTCTGTGTGCAGGCGTCAATATAACTGTGTTTCGCTGAGCTGGGTGGTGGCAACTGTTTGCGTTTAAAATTAGATCGGTATGTGTGGGCTTCCGGTACACACCATGGCCCAGGGACACATCGGGCTTTCGGCGTATTAATATGTCCAGGAATGGTAACTTCCCTTCCTGTTCAATTTCCATAGTAAACTTGATGTTTGGCTGCTGCCTGTTTAGATGGTTCAAGTAGTCCCGTAGCGTGTCTTCCCCGTGAGGCCAGATGACAAACTTGTCCTCCAGGTATCTGTAGAAGGCAGCCGGCTTTAGAGTTGCTGAATCTAAGGCCTGATGCTCAAATGCTTCTATGTAAAAATTAGCTATGTCTGGTGAGAGAGGAGAGCCCATGGCCACTCCATCTGCTTGCTCGTAATATTGTCCGCGGTAAAGAAAGTAGGTCGACGTGAGCGTGTGCTTGAATAATGTAATGACCTGCTGGGTGAAGTGCGGTTCTAGGAGCTGGAGAGAGTCTAGCAGCTGGTGAACAGAGACACCACATCAAAACAGACCAGTAAATCACTCGGTTTCACCCTTAATGTCTGAATCGTCTTTACGAATGCTGACGAGTTGACCACATGATGAGGGCAGGTTCCTATCAATGGCTGCAGCAACTTGGTGAGGTGTTTTGCAAGGTTGTAAGTGGGGCTCCCAATAGCGCTGACGATTGGCCGAAGTGGCACACCCTCCTTGTGCACCTTGGGCAAGCCATATAGTCTCGGAGGAACAGCTGCAGGTGTGGTTAGAGCCTTGATGGTTTCAGCGGGAAATTGTGTCTTCCTCAGAAGAGCTGAAGTTTTCTTAACGATGGCTGCCGTAGGGTCACGTTTTAGTGGCCGATATGCTGGGTCCTGTAGCAATTGTGAAATTTTGTTATTGTAGTCCTCACAGGAAAGAACCACTGCAGCGTTTCCCTTGTCCGCTGTTAGAATGAGTACATTCTCGTCGTCTCGTAGAGATTTCAGGGCTGTTCTTTCCTCTTTGGTGATGTTGGATTATGGCGGAGCTGCTTTCTTTATTGCAAGCACTGTTTCCTGCCTGATGTCATCTGCAATTTCTTTAGGCAATGTTTGAATTGCCTGTTCTACCCCGCTGATGATGTCGATCACAGGAATTTTCCGTGGAGCCGGTGCGAAGTTCAACCCCTTCGCTAGTACTGCGATCGAGTCCGAGTGCAGTTCCTAGTCTGACAAGTTGATGACGACTCGATGATGCTCTAATGTTGCTGGGGGATCTTGTGTTAGGCTAGGCGCGCAAACTTCCTGGTTTGGCTGGCCGTAGATTTTGATAGCTGTAAGTCTGCGCGTGCTGTTGTCGAAGCATCGATCCAATCCCAATGCGATGGCGCAACGCGCGAAGCAATATCCCGGTGTAGGGCTATAACACTTATAGTTATAGCTGTAACATTGCCTTAGAACTCATTGGCCCTGTGGCGCAACGGATAACGCGTCTGACTACGGATCAGAAGATTCCAGGTTCGAATCCTGGCAGGCTCGTTTAAATTTTATGTTTTGGATTTTAAATCAATTTTTACTTTTAAGTGTCATTATATTAAATTACACCATATTAACAGTTATGTGGCGCGTATACAAATTATTTTTCACTTAGTATTCAGTGTTTCTTTCCTAAGGTTTATTCTTGTACATAAAACGCATTGACTCAAAGTACACAAAACTCCCCTGCCAAATTGATCTGAAGATGACTACAAATCAGAAGATTCCAGATTCAAATAATGGCAGGGTCGCTTAGAATATATATTTTTATTGTTACTATCCCTGGTCAAGTTTCAAGTATCATAGTGGGAATGCTAACAATCACGAGCCATTTTATGTGCAATAGAAGGAATGTATGACTACAAAACCTGATGTGTTCTATTCACATGACTTGCTTCAGCTATTCTGCAAACACGCTTCTTACGAAAGATTATTCTGCTATCTACTTTATGCTAATCGAAAACAACTTAATTCCTTATAAGTAGAATGGAACTAAGGGAATGCAGTAGCTAAAGCGAGAGTCAAATGTTTTAAAAGCTGCCGCTATCGATTTATATTGAAATTCGGTTGTATTTACATAGCCGACAGTGAAACATTAGAAACACGGATAACATTTCCTGAGAAAAGAGTAAGCATTTTAAAATTAAAAGTAATAACAAGAAATATCTCGGAAATGATTAATTCCATAGATTATGTAGCACATACATTTTGTTTTAAAGAGATATATGTTTTCCGTTTTTGCTTTGTTTGTTTCTGTTTTTTTTTTTATCTAGAATGTACAGGTCTTCAGAGGCTCATCCCAGAAAATTCAATACATACATTTCATTTATCATGTAAATATCTTTAATATGCGGTATTTTAATCAAAATCGTTACTATCATCTTTCAAAATCAAAATTTTCCATAACTCTTCCATGAAAAGGATAGTTTAGAGTGGAGACTTTTCTTGAAAACCTTGGAATCAAATTTGGTGTTTAACCGAATTGTTCGTTTTTAGACATACACACGGACCATTTTTATTTGTTATTCAGAGGTCCTCAAAACATCTATTTCCGGTGAAATTAAAGCCAATATCTGGGAATGCCGCGGAAATGGTTAGTTCTGGAAAACAACTCTATCAAATAAATTGTGCTTTTTATGAGCTCTACATCTTTAGTTTCATAACTTTTGTCTATCTCTTACGATTTGCCAACTATCCAAAGAACTTTAGCGGCTATTCCCAATAAATTTAGGAAGTACAGTTTATTTGCCATGTAAATAACTTTAATATACGATATGTTTATAAGAATATTTTGAGTAATTTTAGCGGACCAAAGACATTAAAAGTGTTCAATGCAAAAGAAAGTCTGAGGGAATGTGATTTGCTTGAAAAACTTCCTGTCGCATCTTTGAAGAACTTAAATAGCAAGTTGAGTATTTAACCGACTTTTTGTTTTTGAGTTATGCTGTGCGCAGCAACATGAACCTCTTTCAGATTTTTTGTTAATCGCAAGTTCTCACATCATATATTGCCGGTGAAAGTCTTGGATGGAATACAAGGCCTTTAAAATCCATTCTGTTAGTTAACGACGCTGTCAATTGCCAGGATCGTGTCAGCACCGCCAGTGTGCTGAAATTTTGTCCCGCAGGAGTTCTAAAACATGCCAATTAATCTACTAATATGGGGCTCTCGCTTTTAAGCCCACGTAAGAACCATCGATCTGGGCTGAGTTTGAACCCGTGACTTGAGTTTAGAAGGTCAGTGCCTAACCAACTGAACTATTACCAAAACCGACATACAATTCCTCCTCTACCTACTATATATTGAAGTCGGTCGACGTGAGCGTGTGCTTGAATAATGCAATGACCTGCTGGGTGAAGTGCGGTTCTAGGAGCTGGAGAGAGTCTAGCAGCTGGTGAACAGAGACACCACATCAAAACAGACCAGTAAATCACTCGATTTCACCCTTAATGTCTGAATCGTCTTTACGAATGCTGACGAGTTGACCACATGATGAGGGCAGGTTCCTATCAATGGCTGCAGCAACTTGGTGAGGTGTTTTGCAAGGTTGTAAGTGGGGCTCCCAATAGCGCTGACGATTGGCCGAAGTGGCACACCCTCCTTGTGCACTTTGGGCAAGCCATATAGTCTCGGAGGAACAGCTGCAGGTGTGGTTAGAGCCTTGATGGTTTCAGCGGGAAATTGTGTCTTCCTCAGAAGAGCTGAAGTTTTCTTAACGATGGCTGCCGTAGGGTCACGTTTTAGTGGCCGATATGCTGGGTCCTGTAGCAAATTGTGAAATTTTGTTATTGTAGTCCTCACAGATAGAACCACTGCAAAGTTTCCCTTGTCCGCTGGTAGAATGAGTACATTCTCGTCGTCTCGTAGAGATTTCAGGGCTGTTCTTTCCTCTTTGGTGATGTTGGATTATGGCGGAGCTGCTTTCTTTATTGCAAGCACTGTTTCCTGCCTGATGTCATCTGCAATTTCTTTAGGCAATGTTTGAATTGCCTGTTCTACCCCACTGATGATGTCGATCACAGGAATTTTCCGTGGAGCCGGTGCGAAGTTCAGCCCCTTCGCTAGTACTGCGATCGAGTCCGAGTGCAGTTCCTTGTCTGACAAGTTGATGACGACTCGATGATGCTCTAATGTTGCTGGGGGATCTTGTGTTACGGCTAGGCTCGCAAACTTTCTGGTTTGCCTGGCCGTAGATTTTGATAGCTGTAAGTCTGCGCGTGCTGTTGTCGAAGCATCGATCCAATCCCAATGCGATGGCGCAACGCGCGAAGCAATATCCCGGTGTAGGGCTATAACACTTATAGTTATAGCTGTAACATTGCATTAGATCTCATTGGCCCTGTGGCGCAACGGATAACGCGTCTGACTACGGATCAGAAGATTCCAGGTTCGAATCCTGGCAGGGTCGTTTAAATTTTATGTTTTGGATTTTAAATCAATTTTTACTTTTAAGTGTCATTATATTAAATTACACCATATTAACAGTTATGTGGGGCGTATACAAATTATCTTTCACTTAGAATTCAGTGTTTCTTTCCTAAGGTTTATTCTTGTACATAAAACGCAATGACACGAAGTACACAAAACTCCCCTGCCAAATTGATCAGGAGATGACTACAAATCAGAAGATACCAGATTCAAACCATGCCAATTAATCTACTAATATGGGGCTCTCGCTTTTAAGCCCACTTAAGAACCATCGATCTGGGCTGAGTTTGAACCCGTGAGTTGAGTTTAGAAGGTCAGTGCCTAACCAACTGAACTATTACCAAAACCGACATACAATTCATCATCTACCTACTATATATTGAAAATAACTTTTCTCGGGCTACCAGCCAGGTGAATTCTGGAATAATTTCCAAGCTTTCAATCAATCTCCCCGTCTGTCCGATGTAGGCTCTACCACATTCACATGGAATGCGGTATACCCCAGGAGTCTTGAGGCCGAGGGAGCTTTTGACCTGTATTAACATATTTCGAATTTCATTGGGTGGCTTGTGTATAGTCTTGATGTTGTATTTGCCCATAATTCTACTCAGTTTACCAGACAAATGACCTGTATATGGGAGGTAGGCTTTACGTTGTTTCTTCGTGTATTGTGACTCATCTAGCTGGGATGCATTACGCTGTGCACAGTTTGTACTGATAGCGGCACGTTTTAGTGCCTTGTTGATGCTGCTCTTGCTATATCCATTTTTTTCTCTAGGCTGGTTCTGAGATACTGAAATTCTTTAGCGAGTTTTTCACTGACTGAGATGGCTACTGCTCTGTGTGCAGGCGTCAATATAACTGTGTTTCGCTGAGCTGGGTGGTGGCAACTGTTTGCGTTTAAAATTAGATCGGTATGTGTGGGCTTCCGGTACACACCATGGCCCAGGGACACATCGGGCTTTCGGCGTATTAATATGTCCAGGAATGGTAACTTCCCTTCCTGTTCAATTTCCATAGTAAACTTGATGTTTGGCTGCTGCCTGTTTAGATGGTTCAAGTAGTCCCGTAGCGTGTCTTCCCCGTGAGGCCAGATGACAAACGTGTCCTCCAGGTATCTGTAGAAGGCAGCCGGCTTTAGAGTTGCTGAATCTAAGGCCTGATGCTCAAATGCTTCTATGTAAAAATTAGCTATGTCTGGTGAGAGAGGAGAGCCCATGGCCACTCCATCTGCTTGCTCGTAATATTGTCCGCGGTAAAGAAAGTAGGTCGACGTGAGCGTGTGCTTGAATAATGTAATGACCTGCTGGGTGAAGTGCGGTTCTAGGAGCTGGAGAGAGTCTAGCAACTGGTGAACAGAGACACCACATCAAAACAGACCAGTAAATCACTCGGTTTCACCCTTAATGTCTGAATCGTCTTTACGAATGCTGACGAGTTGACCACATGATGAGGGCAGGTTCCTATCAATGGCTGCAGCAACTTGGTGAGGTGTTTTGCAAGGTTGTAAGTGGGGCTCCCAATAGCGCTGACGATTGGCCGAAGTGGCACACCCTCCTTGTGCACCTTGGGCAAGCCATATAGTCTCGGAGGAACAGCTGCAGGTGTGGTTAGAGCCTTGATGGTTTCAGCGGGAAATTGTGTCTTCCTCAGAAGAGCTGAAGTTTTCTTAACGATGGCTGCCGTAGGGTCACGTTTTAGTGGCCGATATGCTGGGTCCTGTAGCAATTGTGAAATTTTGTTATTGTAGTCCTCACAGGAAAGAACCACTGCAGCGTTTCCCTTGTCCGCTGTTAGAATGAGTACATTCTCGTCGTCTCGTAGAGATTTCAGGGCTGTTCTTTCCTCTTTGGTGATGTTGGATTATGGCGGAGCTGCTTTCTTTATTGCAAGCACTGTTTCCTGCCTGATGTCATCTGCAATTTCTTTAGGCAATGTTTGAATTGCCTGTTCTACCCCGCTGATGATGTCGATCACAGGAATTTTCCGTGGAGCCGGTGCGAAGTTCAACCCCTTCGCTAGTACTGCGATCGAGTCCGAGTGCAGTTCCTAGTCTGACAAGTTGATGACGACTCGATGATGCTCTAATGTTGCTGGGGGATCTTGTGTTAGGCTAGGCGCGCAAACTTCCTGGTTTGGCTGGCCGTAGATTTTGATAGCTGTAAGTCTGCGCGTGCTGTTGTCGAAGCATCGATCCAATCCCAATGCGATGGCGCAACGCGCGAAGCAATATCCCGGTGTAGGGCTATAACACTTATAGTTATAGCTGTAACATTGCCTTAGAACTCATTGGCCCTGTGGCGCAACGGATAACGCGTCTGACTACGGATCAGAAGATTCCAGGTTCGAATCCTGGCAGGGTCGTTTAAATTTTATGTTTTGGATTTTAAATCAATTTTTACTTTTAAGTGTCATTATATTAAATTACACCATATTAACAGTTATGTGGCGCGTATACAAATTATTTTTCACTTAGTATTCAGTGTTTCTTTCCTAAGGTTTATTCTTGTACATAAAACGCATTGACTCAAAGTACACAAAACTCCCCTGCCAAATTGATCTGAAGATGACTACAAATCAGAAGATTCCAGATTCAAATAATGGCAGGGTCGCTTAGAATATATATTTTTATTGTTACTATCCCTGGTCAAGTTTCAAGTATCATAGTGGGAATGCTAACAATCACGAGCCATTTTATGTGCAATAGAAGGAAAGTATGACTACAAAACCTGATGTGTTCTATTCACATGACTTGCTTCAGCTATTCTGCAAACACGCTTCTTACGAAAGATTATTCTGCTATCTACTTTATGCTAATCGAAAACAACTTAATTCCTTATAAGTAGAATGGAACTAAGGGAATGCAGTAGCTAAAGCGAGAGTCAAATGTTTTAAAAGCTGCCGCTATCGATTTATATTGAAATTCGGTTGTATTTACATAGCCGACAGTGAAACATTAGAAACACGGATAACATTTCCTGAGAAAAGAGTAAGCATTTTAAAATTAAAAGTAATAACAAGAAATATCTCGGAAATGATTAATTCCATAGATTATGTAGCACATACATTTTGTTTTAAAGAGATATATGTTTTCCGTTTTTGCTTTGTTTGTTTCTGTTTTTTTTTTTATCTAGAATGTACAGGTCTTCAGAGGCTCATCCCAGAAAATTCAATACATACATTTCATTTATCATGTAAATATCTTTAATATGCGGTATTTTAATCAAAATCGTTACTATCATCTTTCAAAATCAAAATTTTCCATAACTCTTCCATGAAAAGGATAGTTTAGAGTGGAGACTTTTCTTGAAAACCTTGGAATCAAATTTGGTGTTTAACCGAATTGTTCGTTTTTAGACATACACACGGACCATTTTTATTTGTTATTCAGAGGTCCTCAAAACATCTATTTCCGGTGAAATTAAAGCCAATATCTGGGAATGCCGCGGAAATGGTTAGTTCTGGAAAACAACTCTATCAAATAAATTGTGCTTTTTATGAGCTCTACATCTTTAGTTTCATAACTTTTGTCTATCTCTTACGATTTGCCAACTATCCAAAGAACTTTAGCGGCTATTCCCAATAAATTTAGGAAGTACAGTTTATTTGCCATGTAAATAACTTTAATATACGATATGTTTATAAGAATATTTTGAGTAATTTTAGCGGACCAAAGACATTAAAAGTGTTCAATGCAAAAGAAAGTCTGAGGGAATGTGATTTGCTTGAAAAACTTCCTGTCGCATCTTTGAAGAACTTAAATAGCAAGTTGAGTATTTAACCGACTTTTTGTTTTTGAGTTATGCTGTGCGCAGCAACATGAACCTCTTTCAGATTTTTTGTTAATCGCAAGTTCTCACATCATATATTGCCGGTGAAAGTCTTGGATGGAATACAAGGCCTTTAAAATCCATTCTGTTAGTTAACGACGCTGTCAATTGCCAGGATCGTGTCAGCACCGCCAGTGTGCTGAAATTTTGTCCCGCAGGAGTTCTAAAACATGCCAATTAATCTACTAATATGGGGCTCTCGCTTTTAAGCCCACGTAAGAACCATCGATCTGGGCTGAGTTTGAACCCGTGACTTGAGTTTAGAAGGTCAGTGCCTAACCAACTGAACTATTACCAAAACCGACATACAATTCCTCCTCTACCTACTATATATTGAAGTCGGTCGACGTGAGCGTGTGCTTGAATAATGCAATGACCTGCTGGGTGAAGTGCGGTTCTAGGAGCTGGAGAGAGTCTAGCAGCTGGTGAACAGAGACACCACATCAAAACAGACCAGTAAATCACTCGATTTCACCCTTAATGTCTGAATCGTCTTTACGAATGCTGACGAGTTGACCACATGATGAGGGCAGGTTCCTATCAATGGCTGCAGCAACTTGGTGAGGTGTTTTGCAAGGTTGTAAGTGGGGCTCCCAATAGCGCTGACGATTGGCCGAAGTGGCACACCCTCCTTGTGCACTTTGGGCAAGCCATATAGTCTCGGAGGAACAGCTGCAGGTGTGGTTAGAGCCTTGATGGTTTCAGCGGGAAATTGTGTCTTCCTCAGAAGAGCTGAAGTTTTCTTAACGATGGCTGCCGTAGGGTCACGTTTTAGTGGCCGATATGCTGGGTCCTGTAGCAAATTGTGAAATTTTGTTATTGTAGTCCTCACAGATAGAACCACTGCAAAGTTTCCCTTGTCCGCTGGTAGAATGAGTACATTCTCGTCGTCTCGTAGAGATTTCAGGGCTGTTCTTTCCTCTTTGGTGATGTTGGATTATGGCGGAGCTGCTTTCTTTATTGCAAGCACTGTTTCCTGCCTGATGTCATCTGCAATTTCTTTAGGCAATGTTTGAATTGCCTGTTCTACCCCACTGATGATGTCGATCACAGGAATTTTCCGTGGAGCCGGTGCGAAGTTCAGCCCCTTCGCTAGTACTGCGATCGAGTCCGAGTGCAGTTCCTTGTCTGACAAGTTGATGACGACTCGATGATGCTCTAATGTTGCTGGGGGATCTTGTGTTACGGCTAGGCTCGCAAACTTTCTGGTTTGCCTGGCCGTAGATTTTGATAGCTGTAAGTCTGCGCGTGCTGTTGTCGAAGCATCGATCCAATCCCAATGCGATGGCGCAACGCGCGAAGCAATATCCCGGTGTAGGGCTATAACACTTATAGTTATAGCTGTAACATTGCATTAGATCTCATTGGCCCTGTGGCGCAACGGATAACGCGTCTGACTACGGATCAGAAGATTCCAGGTTCGAATCCTGGCAGGGTCGTTTAAATTTTATGTTTTGGATTTTAAATCAATTTTTACTTTTAAGTGTCATTATATTAAATTACACCATATTAACAGTTATGTGGGGCGTATACAAATTATCTTTCACTTAGAATTCAGTGTTTCTTTCCTAAGGTTTATTCTTGTACATAAAACGCAATGACACGAAGTACACAAAACTCCCCTGCCAAATTGATCAGGAGATGACTACAAATCAGAAGATACCAGATTCAAACCATGCCAATTAATCTACTAATATGGGGCTCTCGCTTTTAAGCCCACTTAAGAACCATCGATCTGGGCTGGGTTTGAACCCGTGAGTTGAGTTTAGAAGGTCAGTGCCTAACCAACTGAACTATTACCAAAACCGACATACAATTCATCATCTACCTACTATATATTGAAAATAACTTTTCTCGGGCTACCAGCCAGGTGAATTCTGGAATAATTTCCAAGCTTTCAATCAATCTCCCCGTCTGTCCGATGTAGGCTCTACCACATTCACATGGAATGCGGTATACCCCAGGAGTCTTGAGGCCGAGGGAGCTTTTGACCTGTATTAACATATTTCGAATTTCATTGGGTGGCTTGTGTATAGTCTTGATGTTGTATTTGCCCATAATTCTACTCAGTTTACCAGACAAATGACCTGTATATGGGAGGTAGGCTTTACGTTGTTTCTTCGTGTATTGTGACTCATCTAGCTGGGATGCATTACGCTGTGCACAGTTTGTACTGATAGCGGCACGTTTTAGTGCCTTGTTGATGCTGCTCTTGCTATATCCATTTTTTTCTCTAGGCTGGTTCTGAGATACTGAAATTCTTTAGCGAGTTTTTCACTGACTGAGATGGCTACTGCTCTGTGTGCAGGCGTCAATATAACTGTGTTTCGCTGAGCTGGGTGGTGGCAACTGTTTGCGTTTAAAATTAGATCGGTATGTGTGGGCTTCCGGTACACACCATGGCCCAGGGACACATCGGGCTTTCGGCGTATTAATATGTCCAGGAATGGTAACTTCCCTTCCTGTTCAATTTCCATAGTAAACTTGATGTTTGGCTGCTGCCTGTTTAGATGGTTCAAGTAGTCCCGTAGCGTGTCTTCCCCGTGAGGCCAGATGACAAACGTGTCCTCCAGGTATCTGTAGAAGGCAGCCGGCTTTAGAGTTGCTGAATCTAAGGCCTGATGCTCAAATGCTTCTATGTAAAAATTAGCTATGTCTGGTGAGAGAGGAGAGCCCATGGCCACTCCATCTGCTTGCTCGTAATATTGTCCGCGGTAAAGAAAGTAGGTCGACGTGAGCGTGTGCTTGAATAATGTAATGACCTGCTGGGTGAAGTGCGGTTCTAGGAGCTGGAGAGAGTCTAGCAGCTGGTGAACAGAGACACCACATCAAAACAGACCAGTAAATCACTCGGTTTCACCCTTAATGTCTGAATCGTCTTTACGAATGCTGACGAGTTGACCACATGATGAGGGCAGGTTCCTATCAATGGCTGCAGCAACTTGGTGAGGTGTTTTGCAAGGTTGTAAGTGGGGCTCCCAATAGCGCTGACGATTGGCCGAAGTGGCACACCCTCCTTGTGCACCTTGGGCAAGCCATATAGTCTCGGAGGAACAGCTGCAGGTGTGGTTAGAGCCTTGATGGTTTCAGCGGGAAATTGTGTCTTCCTCAGAAGAGCTGAAGTTTTCTTAACGATGGCTGCCGTAGGGTCACGTTTTAGTGGCCGATATGCTGGGTCCTGTAGCAATTGTGAAATTTTGTTATTGTAGTCCTCACAGGAAAGAACCACTGCAGCGTTTCCCTTGTCCGCTGTTAGAATGAGTACATTCTCGTCGTCTCGTAGAGATTTCAGGGCTGTTCTTTCCTCTTTGGTGATGTTGGATTATGGCGGAGCTGCTTTCTTTATTGCAAGCACTGTTTCCTGCCTGATGTCATCTGCAATTTCTTTAGGCAATGTTTGAATTGCCTGTTCTACCCCGCTGATGATGTCGATCACAGGAATTTTCCGTGGAGCCGGTGCGAAGTTCAACCCCTTCGCTAGTACTGCGATCGAGTCCGAGTGCAGTTCCTAGTCTGACAAGTTGATGACGACTCGATGATGCTCTAATGTTGCTGGGGGATCTTGTGTTAGGCTAGGCGCGCAAACTTCCTGGTTTGGCTGGCCGTAGATTTTGATAGCTGTAAGTCTGCGCGTGCTGTTGTCGAAGCATCGATCCAATCCCAATGCGATGGCGCAACGCGCGAAGCAATATCCCGGTGTAGGGCTATAACACTTATAGTTATAGCTGTAACATTGCCTTAGAACTCATTGGCCCTGTGGCGCAACGGATAACGCGTCTGACTACGGATCAGAAGATTCCAGGTTCGAATCCTGGCAGGCTCGTTTAAATTTTATGTTTTGGATTTTAAATCAATTTTTACTTTTAAGTGTCATTATATTAAATTACACCATATTAACAGTTATGTGGCGCGTATACAAATTATTTTTCACTTAGTATTCAGTGTTTCTTTCCTAAGGTTTATTCTTGTACATAAAACGCATTGACTCAAAGTACACAAAACTCCCCTGCCAAATTGATCTGAAGATGACTACAAATCAGAAGATTCCAGATTCAAATAATGGCAGGGTCGCTTAGAATATATATTTTTATTGTTACTATCCCTGGTCAAGTTTCAAGTATCATAGTGGGAATGCTAACAATCACGAGCCATTTTATGTGCAATAGAAGGAAAGTATGACTACAAAACCTGATGTGTTCTATTCACATGACTTGCTTCAGCTATTCTGCAAACACGCTTCTTACGAAAGATTATTCTGCTATCTACTTTATGCTAATCGAAAACAACTTAATTCCTTATAAGTAGAATGGAACTAAGGGAATGCAGTAGCTAAAGCGAGAGTCAAATGTTTTAAAAGCTGCCGCTATCGATTTATATTGAAATTCGGTTGTATTTACATAGCCGACAGTGAAACATTAGAAACACGGATAACATTTCCTGAGAAAAGAGTAAGCATTTTAAAATTAAAAGTAATAACAAGAAATATCTCGGAAATGATTAATTCCATAGATTATGTAGCACATACATTTTGTTTTAAAGAGATATATGTTTTCCGTTTTTGCTTTGTTTGTTTCTGTTTTTTTTTTTATCTAGAATGTACAGGTCTTCAGAGGCTCATCCCAGAAAATTCAATACATACATTTCATTTATCATGTAAATATCTTTAATATGCGGTATTTTAATCAAAATCGTTACTATCATCTTTCAAAATCAAAATTTTCCATAACTCTTCCATGAAAAGGATAGTTTAGAGTGGAGACTTTTCTTGAAAACCTTGGAATCAAATTTGGTGTTTAACCGAATTGTTCGTTTTTAGACATACACACGGACCATTTTTATTTGTTATTCAGAGGTCCTCAAAACATCTATTTCCGGTGAAATTAAAGCCAATATCTGGGAATGCCGCGGAAATGGTTAGTTCTGGAAAACAACTCTATCAAATAAATTGTGCTTTTTATGAGCTCTACATCTTTAGTTTCATAACTTTTGTCTATCTCTTACGATTTGCCAACTATCCAAAGAACTTTAGCGGCTATTCCCAATAAATTTAGGAAGTACAGTTTATTTGCCATGTAAATAACTTTAATATACGATATGTTTATAAGAATATTTTGAGTAATTTTAGCGGACCAAAGACATTAAAAGTGTTCAATGCAAAAGAAAGTCTGAGGGAATGTGATTTGCTTGAAAAACTTCCTGTCGCATCTTTGAAGAACTTAAATAGCAAGTTGAGTATTTAACCGACTTTTTGTTTTTGAGTTATGCTGTGCGCAGCAACATGAACCTCTTTCAGATTTTTTGTTAATCGCAAGTTCTCACATCATATATTGCCGGTGAAAGTCTTGGATGGAATACAAGGCCTTTAAAATCCATTCTGTTAGTTAACGACGCTGTCAATTGCCAGGATCGTGTCAGCACCGCCAGTGTGCTGAAATTTTGTCCCGCAGGAGTTCTAAAACATGCCAATTAATCTACTAATATGGGGCTCTCGCTTTTAAGCCCACGTAAGAACCATCGATCTGGGCTGAGTTTGAACCCGTGACTTGAGTTTAGAAGGTCAGTGCCTAACCAACTGAACTATTACCAAAACCGACATACAATTCCTCCTCTACCTACTATATATTGAAGTCGGTCGACGTGAGCGTGTGCTTGAATAATGCAATGACCTGCTGGGTGAAGTGCGGTTCTAGGAGCTGGAGAGAGTCTAGCAGCTGGTGAACAGAGACACCACATCAAAACAGACCAGTAAATCACTCGATTTCACCCTTAATGTCTGAATCGTCTTTACGAATGCTGACGAGTTGACCACATGATGAGGGCAGGTTCCTATCAATGGCTGCAGCAACTTGGTGAGGTGTTTTGCAAGGTTGTAAGTGGGGCTCCCAATAGCGCTGACGATTGGCCGAAGTGGCACACCCTCCTTGTGCACTTTGGGCAAGCCATATAGTCTCGGAGGAACAGCTGCAGGTGTGGTTAGAGCCTTGATGGTTTCAGCGGGAAATTGTGTCTTCCTCAGAAGAGCTGAAGTTTTCTTAACGATGGCTGCCGTAGGGTCACGTTTTAGTGGCCGATATGCTGGGTCCTGTAGCAAATTGTGAAATTTTGTTATTGTAGTCCTCACAGATAGAACCACTGCAAAGTTTCCCTTGTCCGCTGGTAGAATGAGTACATTCTCGTCGTCTCGTAGAGATTTCAGGGCTGTTCTTTCCTCTTTGGTGATGTTGGATTATGGCGGAGCTGCTTTCTTTATTGCAAGCACTGTTTCCTGCCTGATGTCATCTGCAATTTCTTTAGGCAATGTTTGAATTGCCTGTTCTACCCCACTGATGATGTCGATCACAGGAATTTTCCGTGGAGCCGGTGCGAAGTTCAGCCCCTTCGCTAGTACTGCGATCGAGTCCGAGTGCAGTTCCTTGTCTGACAAGTTGATGACGACTCGATGATGCTCTAATGTTGCTGGGGGATCTTGTGTTACGGCTAGGCTCGCAAACTTTCTGGTTTGCCTGGCCGTAGATTTTGATAGCTGTAAGTCTGCGCGTGCTGTTGTCGAAGCATCGATCCAATCCCAATGCGATGGCGCAACGCGCGAAGCAATATCCCGGTGTAGGGCTATAACACTTATAGTTATAGCTGTAACATTGCATTAGATCTCATTGCCCCTGTGGCGCAACGGATAACGCGTCTGACTACGGATCAGAAGATTCCAGGTTCGAATCCTGGCAGGGTCGTTTAAATTTTATGTTTTGGATTTTAAATCAATTTTTACTTTTAAGTGTCATTATATTAAATTACACCATATTAACAGTTATGTGGGGCGTATACAAATTATCTTTCACTTAGAATTCAGTGTTTCTTTCCTAAGGTTTATTCTTGTACATAAAACGCAATGACACGAAGTACACAAAACTCCCCTGCCAAATTGATCAGGAGATGACTACAAATCAGAAGATACCAGATTCAAACCATGCCAATTAATCTACTAATATGGGGCTCTCGCTTTTAAGCCCACTTAAGAACCATCGATCTGGGCTGAGTTTGAACCCGTGAGTTGAGTTTAGAAGGTCAGTGCCTAACCAACTGAACTATTACCAAAACCGACATACAATTCATCATCTACCTACTATATATTGAAAATAACTTTTCTCGGGCTACCAGCCAGGTGAATTCTGGAATAATTTCCAAGCTTTCAATCAATCTCCCCGTCTGTCCGATGTAGGCTCTACCACATTCACATGGAATGCGGTATACCCCAGGAGTCTTGAGGCCGAGGGAGCTTTTGACCTGTATTAACATATTTCGAATTTCATTGGGTGGCTTGTGTATAGTCTTGATGTTGTATTTGCCCATAATTCTACTCAGTTTACCAGACAAATGACCTGTATATGGGAGGTAGGCTTTACGTTGTTTCTTCGTGTCTTGTGACTCATCTAGCTGGGATGCATTACGCTGTGCACAGTTTGTACTGATAGCGGCACGTTTTAGTGCCTTGTTGATGCTGCTCTTGCTATATCCATTTTTTTCTCTAGGCTGGTTCTGAGATACTGAAATTCTTTAGCGAGTTTTTCACTGACTGAGATGGCTACTGCTCTGTGTGCAGGCGTCAATATAACTGTGTTTCGCTGAGCTGGGTGGTGGCAACTGTTTGCGTTTAAAATTAGATCGGTATGTGTGGGCTTCCGGTACACACCATGGCCCAGGGACACATCGGGCTTTCGGCGTATTAATATGTCCAGGAATGGTAACTTCCCTTCCTGTTCAATTTCCATAGTAAACTTGATGTTTGGCTGCTGCCTGTTTAGATGGTTCAAGTAGTCCCGTAGCGTGTCTTCCCCGTGAGGCCAGATGACAAACTTGTCCTCCAGGTATCTGTAGAAGGCAGCCGGCTTTAGAGTTGCTGAATCTAAGGCCTGATGCTCAAATGCTTCTATGTAAAAATTAGCTATGTCTGGTGAGAGAGGAGAGCCCATGGCCACTCCATCTGCTTGCTCGTAATATTGTCCGCGGTAAAGAAAGTAGGTCGACGTGAGCGTGTGCTTGAATAATGTAATGACCTGCTGGGTGAAGTGCGGTTCTAGGAGCTGGAGAGAGTCTAGCAGCTGGTGAACAGAGACACCACATCAAAACAGACCAGTAAATCACTCGGTTTCACCCTTAATGTCTGAATCGTCTTTACGAATGCTGACGAGTTGACCACATGATGAGGGCAGGTTCCTATCAATGGCTGCAGCAACTTGGTGAGGTGTTTTGCAAGGTTGTAAGTGGGGCTCCCAATAGCGCTGACGATTGGCCGAAGTGGCACACCCTCCTTGTGCACCTTGGGCAAGCCATATAGTCTCGGAGGAACAGCTGCAGGTGTGGTTAGAGCCTTGATGGTTTCAGCGGGAAATTGTGTCTTCCTCAGAAGAGCTGAAGTTTTCTTAACGATGGCTGCCGTAGGGTCACGTTTTAGTGGCCGATATGCTGGGTCCTGTAGCAATTGTGAAATTTTGTTATTGTAGTCCTCACAGGAAAGAACCACTGCAGCGTTTCCCTTGTCCGCTGTTAGAATGAGTACATTCTCGTCGTCTCGTAGAGATTTCAGGGCTGTTCTTTCCTCTTTGGTGATGTTGGATTATGGCGGAGCTGCTTTCTTTATTGCAAGCACTGTTTCCTGCCTGATGTCATCTGCAATTTCTTTAGGCAATGTTTGAATTGCCTGTTCTACCCCGCTGATGATGTCGATCACAGGAATTTTCCGTGGAGCCGGTGCGAAGTTCAACCCCTTCGCTAGTACTGCGATCGAGTCCGAGTGCAGTTCCTAGTCTGACAAGTTGATGACGACTCGATGATGCTCTAATGTTGCTGGGGGATCTTGTGTTAGGCTAGGCGCGCAAACTTCCTGGTTTGGCTGGCCGTAGATTTTGATAGCTGTAAGTCTGCGCGTGCTGTTGTCGAAGCATCGATCCAATCCCAATGCGATGGCGCAACGCGCGAAGCAATATCCCGGTGTAGGGCTATAACACTTATAGTTATAGCTGTAACATTGCCTTAGAACTCATTGGCCCTGTGGCGCAACGGATAACGCGTCTGACTACGGATCAGAAGATTCCAGGTTCGAATCCTGGCAGGCTCGTTTAAATTTTATGTTTTGGATTTTAAATCAATTTTTACTTTTAAGTGTCATTATATTAAATTACACCATATTAACAGTTAGGTGGGGCGTATACAAATTATCTTTCACTTAGAATTCAGTGTTTCTTTCCTAAGGTTTATTCTTGTACATAAAACGCAATGACACGAAGTACACAAAACTCCCCTGCCAAATTGATCAGGAGATGACTACAAATCAGAAGATTCCAGATTCAAACCATGCCAATTAATCTACTAATATGGGGCTCTCGCTTTTAAGCCCACTTAAGAACCATCGATCTGGGCTGAGTTTGAACCCGTGAGTTGAGTTTAGAAGGTCAGTGCCTAACCAACTGAACTATTACCAAAACCGACATACAATTCATCATCTACCTACTATATATTGAAAATAACTTTTCTCGGGCTATCAGCCAGGTGAATTCTGGAATAATTTCCAAGCTTTCAATCGTTCTCCCCGTCTGTCCGATGTAGGCTCTACCACATTCACATGGAATGCGGTATACCCCAGGAGTCTTGAGGCCGAGGGAGCTTTTGACCTGTATTAACATATTTCGAATTTCATTGGGTGGCTTGTGTATAGTCTTGATGTTGTATTTGCCCATAATTCTACTCAGTTTACCAGACAAATGACCTGTTTATGGGAGGTAGGCTTTACGTTGTTTCTTCGTGTCTTGTGACTCATCTAGCTGGGATGCATTACGCTGTGCACAGTTTGTACTGATAGCGGCACGTTTTAGTGCCTTGTTGATGCTGCTCTTGCTATATCCATTTTTTTCTCTAGGCTGGTTCTGAGATACTGAAATTCTTTAGCGAGTTTTTCACTGACTGAGATGGCTACTGCTCTGTGTGCAGGTGTCAATATAACTGTGTTTCGCTGAGCTGGGTGGTGGCAACTGTTTGCGTTTAAATTTAGATCGGTATGTGTGGGCTTCCGGTACACACCATGGCCCAGGGACACATCGGGCTTTCGGCGTATTAATATGTCCAGGAATGGTAACTTCCCTTCCTGTTCAATTTCCATAGTAAACTTGATGTTTGGCTGCTGCCTGTTTAGATGGTTCAAGTAGTTCCGAAGCGTGTCTTCCCCATGAGGCCAGATGACAAACGTGTCCTCCAGGTATCTGTAGAAGGCAGCCGGCTTTAGAGTTGCTGAATCTAAGGCCTGATGCTCAAATGCTTCTATGTAAAAATTAGCTATGTCTGGTGAGAGAGGAGAGCCCATGGCCACTCCATCTGCTTGCTCGTAATATTGTCCGCGGTAAAGAAAGTAGGTCGACGTGAGCGTGTGCTTGAATAATGTAATGACCTGCTGGGTGAAGTGCGGTTCTAGGAGCTGGAGAGAGTCTAGCAGCTGGTGAACAGAGACACCACATCAAAACAGACCAGTAAATCACTCGGTTTCACCCTTAATGTCTGAATCGTCTTTACGAATGCTGACGAGTTGACCACATGATGAGGGCAGGTTCCTATCAATGGCTGCAGCAACTTGGTGGGGTGTTTTGCAAGGTTGTAAGTGGGGCTCCCAATAGCGCTGACGATTGGCCGAAGTGGCACACCCTCCTTGTGCACCTTGGGCAAGCCATATAGTCTCGGAGGAACAGCTGCAGGTGTGGTTAGAGCCTTGATGGTTTCAGCGGGAAATTGTGTCTTCCTCAGAAGAGCTGAAGTTTTCTTAACGATGGCTGCCGTAGGGTCACGTTTTAGTGGCCGATATGCTGGGTCCTGTAGCAATTGTGAAATTTTGTTATTGTAGTCCTCACAGGAAAGAACCACTGCAGCGTTTCCCTTGTCCGCTGTTAGAATGAGTACATTCTCGTCGTCTCGTAGAGATTTCAGGGCTGTTCTTTCCTCTTTGGTGATGTTGGATTATGGCGGAGCTGCTTTCTTTATTGAAGCACTGTTTCCTTCCTGATGTCATCTGCAATTTCTTTAGGCAATGTTTGAATTGCCTGTTCTACCCCGCTGATGATGTCGATTACAGGAATTTTCCGTGGAGCCGGTGCGAAGTTCAACCCCTTCGCTAGTACTGCGATCGAGTCCGAGTGCAGTTCCTAGTCTGACAAGTTGATGACGACTCGATGATGCTCTAATGTTGCTGGGGGATCTTGTGTTACGGCTAGGCGCGCAAACTTCCTGGTTTGCCTGGCCGTAGATTTTGATAGCTGTAAGTCTGCGCGTGCTGTTGTCGAAGCATCGATCCAATCCCAATGCGATGGCGCAACGCGCGAAGCAATATCCCGGGGTAGGGCTATAACACTTATAGTTATAGCTGTAACATTGCCTTAGAACTCATTGGCCCTGTGGCGCAACGGATTACGCGTCTGACTACGGATCAGAAGATTCCAGGTTCGAATCCTGGCAGGGTCGTTTAAATTTTATGTTTTGGATTTTAAATCAATTTTTACTTTTAAGTGTCAATATATTAAATTACACCATATTAACAGTTATGTGGGGCGTATACAAATTATCTTTCACTTAGAATTCAGTGTTTCTTTCCTAAGGTTTATTCTTGTACATAAAACGCAATGACACGAAGTACACAAAACTCCCCTGCCAAATTGATCAGGAGATGACTACAAATCAGAAGATTCCAGATTCAAACCATGCCAATTAATCTACTAATATGGGGCTCTCGCTTTTAAGCCCACTTAAGAACCATCGATCTGGGCTGAGTTTGAACCCGTGAGTTGAGTTTAGAAGGTCAGTGCCTAACCAACTGAACTATTACCAAAACCGACATACAATTCATCCTCTACCTACTATATATTGAAAATAACTTTTCTCGGGCTATCAGCCAGGTGAATTCTGGAATAATTTCCAAGCTTTCAATCGTTCTCCCCGTCTGTCCGATGTAGGCTCTACCACATTCACATGGAATGCGGTATACCCCAGGAGTCTTGAGGCCGAGGGAGCTTTTGACCTGTATTAACATATTTCGAATTTCATTGGGTGGCTTGTGTATAGTCTTGATGTTGTATTTGCCCATAATTCTACTCAGTTTACCAGACAAATGACCTGTATATGGGAGGTAGGCTTTACGTTGTTTCTTCGTGTCTTGTGACTCATCTAGCTGGGATGCATTACGCTGTGCACAGTTTGTACTGATAGCGGCACGTTTTAGTGCCTTGTTGATGCTGCTCTTGCTATATCCATTTTTTTCTCTAGGCTGGTTCTGTGATACTGAAATTCTTTAGCGAGTTTTTCACTGACTGAGATGGCTACTGCTCTGTGTGCAGGCGTCAATATAACTGTGTTTCGCTGAGCTGGGTGGTGGCAACTGTTTGCGTTTAAATTTAGATCGGTATGTGTGGGCTTCCGGTACACACCATGGCCCAGGGACACATCGGGCTTTCGGCGTATTAATATGTCCAGGAATGGTAACTTCCCTTCCTGTTCAATTTCCATAGTAAACTTGATGTTTGGCTGCTGCCTGTTTAGATGGTTCAAGTAGTCCCGTAGCGTGTCTTCCCCGTGAGGCCAGATGACAAACGTGTCCTCCAGGTATCTGTAGAAGGCAGCCGGCTTTAGAGTTGCTGAATCTAAGGCCTGATGCTCAAATGCTTCTATTTAAAAATTAGCTATGTCTGGTGAGAGAGGAGAGCCCATGGCCACTCCATCTGCTTGCTCGTAATATTGTCCGCGGTAAAGAAAGTAGGTCGACGTGAGCGTGTGCTTGAATAATGCAATGACCTGCTGGGTGAAGTGCGGTTCTAGGAGCTGGAGAGAGTCTAGCAGCTGGTGAACAGAGACACCACATCAAAACAGACCAGTAAATCACTCGGTTTCACCCTTAATGTCTGAATCGTCTTTACGAATGCTGACGAGTTGACCACATGATGAGGGCAGGTTCCTATCAATGGCTGCAGCAACTTGGTGAGGTGTTTTGCAAGGTTGTAAGTGGGGCTCCCAATAGCGCTGACGATTGGCCGAAGTGGCACACCCTCCTTGTGCACCTTGGGCAAGCCATATAGTCTCGCAGGAACAGCTGCAGGTGTGGTTAGAGCCTTGATGGTTTAAGCGGGAAATTGTGTCTTCCTCAGAAGGGCTGAAGTTTTCTTAACGATGGCTGCTATAGGGTCACGTTTTAGTGGCCGATATGCTGGGTCCTGTAGCAATTGTGAAATTTTGTTATTGTAGTCCTCACAGGAAAGAACCACTGCAGCGTTTCCCTTGTCCGCTGTTAGAATGAGTACATTCTCGTCGTCTCGTAGAGATTTCAGGGCTGTTCTTTCCTCTTTGGTGATGTTGGATTATGGCGGAGCTGCTTTCTTTATTGCAAGCACTGTTTCCTGCCTGATGTCATCTGCAATTTCTTTAGGCAATGTTTGAATTGCCTGTTCTACCCCGCTGATGATGTCGATCACAGGAATTTTCCGTGGAGCCGGTGCGAAGTTCAACCCCTTCGCTAGTACTGCGATCGAGTCCGAGTGCAGTTCCTAGTCTGACAAGTTGATGACGACTCGATGATGCTCTAATGTTGCTGGGGGATCTTGTGTTACGGCTAGGCGCGCAAACTTCCTGGTTTGCCTGGCCGTAGATTTTGATAGCTGTAAGTCTGCGCGTGCTGTTGTCGAAGCATCGATCCAATCCCAATGAGATGGCGCAACGCGCGAAGCAATATCCCGGTGTAGGGCTATAACACTTATAGTTATAGCTGTAACATTGCCTTAGAACTCATTGTCCCTGTGGCGCAACGGATAACGCGTCTGACTACGGATCAGAAGATTCCAGGTTCGAATCCTGGCAGGGTCGTTTAAATTTTATGTTTTGGATTTTAAATCAATTTTTACTTTTAAGTGTCATTATTTTAATTACACCATATTAACAGTTATGTGGGGCGTATACAAATTATCTTTCACTTAGAATTCAGTGTTTCTTTCCTAAGGTTTATTCTTGTACATAAAACGCAATGACACGAAGTACACAAAACTCCCCTGCCAAATTGATCAGGAGATGACTACAAATCAGAAGATTCCAGATTCAAACCATGCCAATTAATCTACTAATATGGGGCTCTCGCTTTTAAGCCCACTTAAGAACCATCGATCTGGGCTGAGTTTGAACCCGTGAGTTGAGTTTAGAAGGTCAGTGCCTAACCAACTGAACTATTACCAAAACCGACATACAATTCATCCTCTACCTACTATATATTGAAAATAACTTTTCTCGGGCTATCAGCCAGGTGAATTCTGGAATAATTTCCAAGCTTTCAATCGTTCTCCCCGTCTGTCCGATGTAGGCTCTACCACATTCACATGGAATGCGGTATACCCCAGGAGTCTTGAGGCCGAGGGAGCTTTTGACCTGTATTAACATATTTCGAATTTCATTGGGTGGCTTGTGTATAGTCTTGATGTTGTATTTGCCCATAATTCTACTCAGTTTACCAGACAAATGACCTGTATATGGGAGGTAGGCTTTACGTTGTTTCTTCGTGTCTTGTGACTCATCTAGCTGGGATGCATTACGCTGTGCACAGTTTGTACTGATAGCGGCACGTTTTAGTGCCTTGTTGATGCTGCTCTTGCTATATCCATTTTTTTCTCTAGGCTGGTTCTGAGATACTGAAATTCTTTAGCGAGTTTTTCACTGACTGAGATGGCTACTGCTCTGTGTGCAGGCGTCAATATAACTGTGTTTCGCTGAGCTGGGTGGTGGCAACTGTTTGCGTTTAAATTTAGATCGGAATGTGTGGGCTTCCGGTACACACCATGGCCCAGGGACACATCGGGCTTTCGGCGTATTAATATGTCCAGGAATGGTAACTTCCCTTCCTGTTCAATTTCCATAGTAAACTTGATGTTTGGCTGCTGCCTGTTTAGATGGTTCAAGTAGTCCCGTAGCGTGTCTTCCCCGTGTGGCCAGATGACAAACGTGTCCTCCAGGTATCTGTAGAAGGCAGCCGGCTTTAGAGTTGCTGAATCTAAGGCCTGATGCTCAAATGCTTCTATGTAAAAATTAGCTATGTCTGGTGAGAGCGGAGAGCCCATGGCCACTCCATCTGCTTGCTCGTAATATTGTCCGCGGTAAAGAAAGTAGGTCGACGTGAGCGTGTGCTTGAATAATGTAATGACCTGCTGGGTGAAGTGCGGTTCTAGGAGCTGGAGAGAGTCTAGCAGCTGGTGAACAGAGACACCACATCAAAACAGACCAGTAAATCACTCGGTTTCACCCTTAATGTCTGAATCGTCTTTACGAATGCTGACGAGTTGACCACATGATGAGGGCAGGTTCCTATCAATGGCTGCAGCAACTTGGTGAGGTGTTTTGCAAGGTTGTAAGTGGGGCTCCCAATAGCGCTGACGATTGGCCGAAGTGGCACACCCTCCTTGTGCACCTTGGGCAAGCCATATAGTCTCGGAGGAACAGCTGCAGGTGTGGTTAGAGCCTTGATGGTTTCAGCGGGAAATTGTGTCTTCCTCAGAAGAGCTGAAGTTTTCTTAACGATGGCTGCCGTAGGGTCACGTTTTAGTGGCCGATATGCTGGGTCCTGTAGCAATTGTGAAATTTTGTTATTGTAGTCCTCACAGGAAAGAACCACTGCAGCGTTTCCCTTGTCCGCTGTTAGAATGAGTACATTCTCGTCGTCTCGTAGAGATTTCAGGGCTGTTCTTTCCTCTTTGGTGATGTTGGATTATGGCGGAGCTGCTTTCTTTATTGCAAGCACTGTTTCCTGCCTGATGTCATCTGCAATTTCTTTAGGCAATGTTTGAATTGCCTGTTCTACCCCGCTGATGATGTCGATCACAGGAATTTTCCGTGGAGCCGGTGCGAAGTTCAACCCCTTCGCTAGTACTGCGATCGAGTCCGAGTGCAGTTCCTAGTCTGACAAGTTGATGACGACTCGATGATGCTCTAATGTTGCTGGGGGATCTTGTGTTACGGCTAGGCGCGCAAACTTCCTGGTTTGCCTGGCCGTAGGTTTTGATAGCTGTAAGTCTGCGCGTGCTGTTGTCGAAGCATCGATCCAATCCCAATGCGATGGCGCAACGCGCGAAGCAATATCCCGGTGTAGGGCTATAACACTTATAGTTATAGCTGTAACATTGCCTTAGAACTCATTGGCCCTGTGGCGCAACGGATAACGCGTCTGACTACGGATCAGAAGATTCCAGGTTCGAATCCTGGCAGGGTCGTTTAAATTTTATGTTTTGGATTTTAAATCAATTTTTACTTTTAAGTGTCATTATATTAAATTACACCATATTAACAGTTATGTGGGGCGTATACAAATTATCTTTCACTTAGAATTCAGTGTTTCTTTCCTAAGGTTTATTCTTGTACATAAAACGCAATGACACGAAGTACACAAAACTCCCCTGCAAAATTGATCAGGAGATGACTACAAATCAGAAGATTCCAGATTCAAACCATGCCAATTAATCTACTAATATGGGGCTCTCGCTTTTAAGCCCACTTAAGAACCATCGATCTGGGCTGAGTTTGAACCCGTGAGTTGAGTTTAGAAGGTCAGTGCCTAACCAACTGAACTATTACCAAAACCGACATACAATTCATCCTCTACCTACTATATATTGAAAATAACTTTTCTCGGGCTATCAGCCAGGTGAATTCTGGAATAATTTCCAAGCTTTCAATCGTTCTCCCCGTCTGTCCGATGTAGGCTCTACCACATTCACATGGAATGCGGTATACCCCAGGAGTCTTGAGGCCGAGGGAGCTTTTGACCTGTATTAACATATTTCGAATTTCATTGGGTGGCTTGTGTATAGTCTTGATGTTGTATTTGCCCACAATTCTACTCAGTTTACTAGACAAATGACCTGTATATGGGAGGTAGGCTTTACGTTGTTTCTTCGTGTCTTGTGCTTCATCTAGCTGGGATGCATTACGCTGTGCACAGTTTGTACTGATAGCGGCACGTTTTAGTGCCTTGTTGATGCTGCTCTTGCTATATCCATTTTTTTCTCTAGGCTGGTTCTGAGATACTGAAATTCTTTAGCGAGTTTTTCACTGACTGAGATGGCTACTGCTCTGTGTGCAGGCGTCAATATAACTGTGTTTCGCTGAGCTGGGTGGTGGCAACTGTCTGCGTTTAAATTTAGATCGGTATGTGTGGGCTTCCGGTACACACCATGGCCCAGGGACACATCGGGCTTTCGGCGTATTAATATGTCCAGGAATGGTAACTTCCCTTCCTGTTCAATTTCCATAGTAAACTTGATGTTTGGCTGCTGCCTGTTTAGATGGTTCAAGTAGTCCCGTAGCGTGTCTTCCCCGTGAGGCCAGGAGACAAACGTGTCCTCCAGGTATCTGTAGAAGGCAGCCGGCTTTAGAGTTGCTGAATATAAGGCCTGATGCTCAAATGCTTCTATGTAAAAATTAGCTATGTCTGGTGAGAGAGGAGAGCCCATGGCCACTCCATCTGCTTGCTCGTAATATTGTCCGCGGTAAAGAAAGTAGGTCGACGTGAGCGTGTGCTTTAATAATGCAATGACCTGCTGGGTGAAGTGCGGTTCTAGGAGCTGGAGAGAGTCTAGCAGCTGGTGAACAGAGACACCACATCAAAACAGACCAGTAAATCACTCGGTTTCACCCTTAATGTCTGAATCGTCTTTACGAATGCTGACGAGTTGACCACATGATGAGGGCAGGTTCCTATCAATGGCTGCAGCAACTTGGTGAGGTGTTTTGCAAGGTTGTAAGTGGGGCTCCCAATAGCGCTGACGATTGGCCGAAGTGGCACACCCTCCTTGTGCACCTTGGGCAAGCCATATAGTCTCGGAGGAACAGCTGCAGGTGTGGTTAGAGCCTTGATGGTTTCAGCGGGAAATTGTGTCTTCCTCAGAAGAGCTGAAGTTTTCTTAACGATGGCTGCCGTAGGGTCACGTTTTAGTGGCCGATATGCTGGGTCCTGTAGCAATTGTGAAATTTTGTTATTGTAGTCCTCACAGGAAAGAACCACTGCAGCGTTCCCTTGTCCGCTGTTAGAATGAGTACATACTCGTCGTCTCGTAGAGATTTCAGGGCTGATCTTTCCTCTTCGGTGATGTTGGATTATGGAGGAGCTGCTTTCTTTATTGCAAGCACTGTTTCCTGCCTGATGTCATCTGCAATTTCTTTAGGCAATGTTTGAATTGCCTGTTCTACCCCGCTGATGATGTCGATCACAGGAATTTTCCGTGGAGCCGGTGCGAAGTTCAACCCCTTCGCTAGTACTGCGATCGAGTCCGAGTGCAGTTCCTAGTCTGACAAGTTGATGACGACTCGATGATGCTCTAATGTTGCTGGGGGATCTTGTGTTACGGCTAGGCGCGCAAACTTCCTGGTTTGCCTGGCCGTAGATTTTGATAGCTGTAAGTCTGCGCGTGCTGTTGTCGAAGCATCGATCCAATCCCAATGCGATGGCGCAACGCGCGAAGCAATATCCCGGTGTAGGGCTATAACACTTATAGTTATAGCTGTAACCTTGCCTTAGAACTCATTGGCCCTGTGGCGCAACGGATAACGCGTCTGACTACGGATCAGAAGATTCCAGGTTCGAATCCTGGCAGGGTCGTTTAAATTTTATGTTTTGGATTTTAAATCAATTTTTACTTTTAAGTGTCATTATATTAAATTACACCATATTAACAGTTATGTGGGGCGTATACAAATTATCTTTCACTTAGAATTCAGTGTTTCTTTCCTAAGGTTTATTCTTGTACATAAAACGCAATGACACGAAGTACACAAAACTCCCCTGCCAAATTGATCAGGAGATGACTACAAATCAGAAGATTCCAGATTCAAACCATGCCAATTAATCTACTAATATGGGGCTCTCGCTTTTAAGCCCACTTAAGAACCATCGATCTGGGCTGAGTTTGAACCCGTGAGTTGAGTTTAGAAGGTCAGTGCCTAACCAACTGAACTATTACCAAAACCGACATACAATTCATCCTCTACCTACTATATATTGAAAATAACTTTTCTCGGGCTATCAGCCAGGTGAATTCTGGAATAATTTCCAAGCTTTCAATCGTTCTCCCCGTCTGTCCGATGTAGGCTCTACCACATTCACATGGAATGCGGTATACCCCAGGAGTCTTGAGGCCGAGGGAGCTTTTGACCTGTATTAACATATTTCGAATTTCATTGGGTGGCTTGTGTATAGTCTTGATGTTGTATTTGCCCATAATTCTACTCAGTTTACCAGACAAATGACCTGTATATGGGAGGTAGGCTTTACGTTGTTTCTTCGTGTCTTGTGACTCATCTAGCTGGGATGCATTACGCTGTGCACAGTTTGTACTGATAGCGGCACGTTTTAGTGCCTTGTTGATGCTGCTCTTGCTATATCCATTTTTTTCTCTAGGCTGGTTCTGAGATACTGAAATTCTTTAGCGAGTTTTTCACTGACTGAGATGGCTACTGCTCTGTGTGCAGGCGTCAATATAACTGTGTTTCGCTGAGCTGGGTGGTGGCAACTGTTTGCGTTTAAATTTAGATCGGAATGTGTGGGCTTCCGGTACACACCATGGCCCAGGGACACATCGGGCTTTCGGCGTATTAATATGTCCAGGAATGGTAACTTCCCTTCCTGTTCAATTTCCATAGTAAACTTGATGTTTGGCTGCTGCCTGTTTAGATGGTTCAAGTAGTCCCGTAGCGTGTCTTCCCCGTGTGGCCAGATGACAAACGTGTCCTCCAGGTATCTGTAGAAGGCAGCCGGCTTTAGAGTTGCTGAATCTAAGACCTGATGCTCAAATGCTTCTATGTAAAAATTAGCTATGTCTGGTGAGAGAGGAGAGCCCATGGCCACTCCATCTGCTTGCTCGTAATATTGTCCGCGGTAAAGAAAGTAGGTCGACGTGAGCGTGTGCTTGAATAATGTAATGACCTGCTGGGTGAAGTGCGGTTCTAGGAGCTGGAGAGAGTCTAGCAGCTGGTGAACAGAGACACCACATCAAAACAGACCAGTAAATCACTCGGTTTCACCCTTAATGTCTGAATCGTCTTTACGAATGCTGACGAGTTGACCACATGATGAGGGCAGGTTCCTATCAATGGCTGCAGCAACTTGGTGAGGTGTTTTGCAAGGTTGTAAGTGGGGCTCCCAATAGCGCTGACGATTGGCCGAAGTGCCACACCCTCCTTGTGCACCTTGGGCAAGCCATATAGTCTCGGAGGAACAGCTGCAGGTGTGGTTAGAGCCTTGATGGTTTCAGCGGGAAATTGTGTCTTCCTCAGAAGAGCTGAAGTTTTCTTAACGATGGCTGCCGTAGGGTCACGTTTTAGTGGCCGATATGCTGGGTCCTGTAGCAATTGTGAAATTTTGTTATTGTAGTCCTCACAGGAAAGAACCACTGCAGCGTTTCCCTTGTCCGCTGTTAGAATGAGTACATTTTCGTCGTCTCGTAGAGATTTCAGGGCTGTTCTTTCCTCTTTGGTGATGTTGGATTATGGCGGAGCTGCTTTCTTTATTGCAAGCACTGTTTCCTGCCTGATGTCATCTGCAATTTCTTTAGGCAATGTTTGAATTGCCTGTTCTACCCCGCTGATGATGTCGATCACAGGAATTTTCCGTGGAGCCGGTGCGAAGTTCAACCCCTTCGCTAGTACTGCGATCGAGTCCGAGTGCAGTTCCTAGTCTGACAAGTTGATGACGACTCGATGATGCTCTAATGTTGCTGGGGGATCTTGTGTTACGGCTAGGCGCGCAAACTTCCTGGTTTGCCTGGCCGTAGATTTTGATAGCTGTAAGTCTGCGCGTGCTGTTGTCGAAGCATCGATCCAATCCCAATGCGATGGCGCAACGCGCGAAGCAATATCCCGGTGTAGGGCTATAACACTTATAGTTATAGCTGTAACATTGCCTTAGAACTCATTGGCCCTGTGGCGCAACGGATAACGCGTCTGACTACGGATCAGAAGATTCCAGGTTCGAATCCTGGCAGGGTCGTTTAAATTTTATGTTTTGGATTTTAAATCAATTTTTACTTTTAAGTGTCATTATATTAAATTACACCATATTAACAGTTATGTGGGGCGTATACAAATTATCTTTCACTTAGAATTCAGTGTTTCTTTCATAAGGTTTATTCTTGTACACAAAACGCAATGACACGAAGTACACAAAACTCCCCTGCAAAATTGATCAGGAGATGACTACAAATCAGAAGATTCCAGATTCAAACCATGCCAATTAATCTACTAATATGGGGCTCTCGCTTTTAAGCCCACTTAAGAACCATCGATCTGGGCTGAGTTTGAACCCGTGAGTTGAGTTTAGAAGGTCAGTGCCTAACCAACTGAACTATTACCAAAACCGACATACAATTCATCCTCTACCTACTATATATTGAAAATAACTTTTCTCGGGCTATCAGCCAGGTGAATTCTGGAATAATTTCCAAGCTTTCAATCGTTCTCCCCGTCTGTCCGATGTAGGCTCTACCACATTCACATGGAATGCGGTATACCCCAGGAGTCTTGAGGCCGAGGGAGCTTTTGACCTGTATTAACATATTTCGAATTTCATTGGGTGGCTTGTGTATAGTCTTGATGTTGTATTTGCCCATAATTCTACTCAGTTTACCAGACAAATGACCTGTATATGGGAGGTAGGCTTTACGTTGTTTCTTCGTGTCTTGTGACTCATCTAGCTGGGATGCATTACGCTGTGCACAGTTTGTACTGATAGCGGCACGTTTTAGTGCCTTGTTGATGCTGCTCTTTCTATATCCATTTTTTTCTCTAGGCTGGTTCTGAGATACTGAAATTCTTTAGCGAGTTTTTCACTGACTGAGATGGCTACTGCTCTGTGTGCAGGCGTCAATATAACTGTGTTTCGCTGAGCTGGGTGGTGGCAACTGTTTGCGTTTAAATTTAGATCGGTATGTGTGGGCTTCCGGTACACACCATGGCCCAGGGACACATCGGGCTTTCGGCGTATTAATATGTCCAGGAATGGTAACTTCCCTTCCTGTTCAATTTCCATAGTAAACTTGATGTTTGGCTGCTGCCTGTTTAGATGGTTCAAGTAGTCCCGTAGCGTGTCTTCCCCGTGTGGCCAGATGACAAACGTGTCCTCCAGGTATCTGTAGAAGGCAGCCGGCTTTAGAGTTGCTGAATCTAAGGCCTGATGCTCATATGCTTCTATGTAAAAATTAGCTATGTCTGGTGAGAGCGGAGAGCCCATGGCCACTCCATCTGCTTGCTCGTAATATTGTCCGCGGTAAAGAAAGTAGGTCGACGTGAGCGTGTGCTTGAATAATGTAATGACCTGCTGGGTGAAGTGCGGTTCTAGGAGCTGGAGAGAGTCTAGCAGCTGGTGAACAGAGACACCACATCAAAACAGACCAGTAAATCACTCGGTTTCACCCTTAATGTCTGAATCGTCTTTACGAATGCTGACGAGTTGACCACATGATGAGGGCAGGTTCCTATCAATGGCTGCAGCAACTTGGTGAGGTGTTTTGCAAGGTTGTAAGTGGGGCTCCCAATAGCGCTGACGATTGGCCGAAGTGGCACACCCTCCTTGTGCACCTTGGGCAAGCCATATAGTCTCGGAGGAACAGCTACAGGTGTGGTTAGAGCCTTGATGGTTTCAGCGGGAAATTGTGTCTTCCTCAGAAGAGCTGAAGTTTTCTTAACGATGGCTGATGATGTCGATCACAGGAATTTTCCGTGGAGCCGGTGCGAAGTTCAACCCCTTCGCTAGTACTGCGATCGAGTCCGAGTGCAGTTCCTAGTCTGACAAGTTGATGACGACTCGATGATGCTCTAATGTTGCTGGGGGATCTTGTGTTACGGCTAGGCGCGCAAACTTCCTGGTTTGCCTGGCCGTAGGTTTTGATAGCTGTAAGTCTGCGCGTGCTGTTGTCGAAGCATCGATCCAATCCCAATGCGATGGCGCAACGCGCGAAGCTTTAATAATGCAATGACCTGCTGGGTGAAGTGCGGTTCTAGGAGCTGGAGAGAGTCTAGCAGCTGGTGAACAGAGACACCACATCAAAACAGACCAGTAAATCACTCGGTTTCACCCTTAATGTCTGAATCGTCTTTACGAATGCTGACGAGTTGACCACATGATGAGGGCAGGTTCCTATCAATGGCTGCAGCAACTTGGTGAGGTGTTTTGCAAGGTTGTAGGTGGGGCTCCCAATAGCGCTGACGATTGGCCGAAGTGGCACACCCTCCTTGTGCACCTTGGGCAAGCCATATAGTCTCGGAGGAACAGCTGCAGGTGTGGTTAGAGCCTTGATGGTTTCAGCGGGAAATTGTGTCTTCCTCAGAAGAGCTGAAGTTTTCTTAACGATGGCTGCCGTAGGGTCACGTTTTAGTGGCCGATATGCTGGGTCCTGTAGCAATTGTGAAATTTTGTTATTGTAGTCCTCACAGGAATGAACCACTGCAGCGTTCCCTTGTCCGCTGTTAGAATGAGTACATACTCGTCGTCTCGTAGAGATTTCAGGGCTGATCTTTCCTCTTCGGTGATGTTGGATTATGGCGGAGCTGCTTTCTTTATTGCAAGCACTGTTTCCTGCCTGATGTCATCTGCAATTTCTTTAGGCAATGTTTGAATTGCCTGTTCTACCCCGCTGATGATGTCGATCACAGGAATTTTCCGTGGAGCCGGTGCGAAGTTCAACCCCTTCGCTAGTACTGCGATCGAGTCCGAGTGCAGTTCCTAGTCTGACAAGTTGATGACGACTGGATGATGCTCTAATGTTGCTGGGGGATCTTGTGTTACGGCTAGGCGCGCAAACTTCCTGGTTTGCCTGGCCGTAGATTTTGATAGCTGTAAGTCTGCGCGTGCTGTTGTCGAAGCATCGATCCAATCCCAATGCGATGGCGCAACGCGCGAAGCAATATCCCGGTGTAGGGCTATAACACTTATAGTTATAGCTGTAACATTGCCTTAGAGCTCATTGGCCCTGTGGCGCAACGGATAACGCGTCTGACTACGGATCAGAAGATTCCAGGTTCGAATCCTGGCAGGGTCGTTTAAATTTTATGTTTTGGATTTTAAATCAATTTTTACTTTTAAGTGTCATTATATTAAATTACACCATATTAACAGTTATGTGGGGCGTATACAAATTATCTTTCACTTAGAATTCAGTGTTTCTTTCCTAAGGTTTATTCTTGTACATAAAACGCAATGACACGAAGTACACAAAACTCCCCTGCCAAATTGATCAGGAGATGACTACAAATCAGAAGATTCCAGATTCAAACCATGCCAATTAATCTACTAATATGGGGCTCTCGCTTTTAAGCCCACTTAAGAACCATCGATCTGGGCTGAGTTTGAACCCGTGAGTTGAGTTTAGAAGGTCAGTGCCTAACCAACTGAACTATTACCAAAACCGACATACAATTCATCCTCTACCTACTATATATTGAAAATAACTTTTCTCGGGCTATCAGCCAGGTGAATTCTGGAATAATTTCCAAGCTTTCAATCGTTCTCCCCGTCTGTCCGATGTAGGCTCTACCACATTCACATGGAATGCGGTATACCCCAGGAGTCTTGAGGCCGAGGGAGCTTTTGACCTGTATTAACATATTTCGAATTTCATTGGGTGGCTTGTGTATAGTCTTGATGTTGTATTTGCCCATAATTCTACTCAGTTTACCAGACAAATGACCTGTATATGGGAGGTAGGCTTTACGTTGTTTCTTCGTGTCTTGTGACTCATCTAGCTGGGATGCATTACGCTGTGCACAGTTTGTACTGATAGCGGCACGTTTTAGTGCCTTGTTGATGCTGCTCTTGCTATATCCATTTTTTTCTCTAGGCTGGTTCTGAGATACTGAAATTCTTTAGCGAGTTTTTCACTGACTGAGATGGCTACTGCTCTGTGTGCAGGCGTCAATATAACTGTGTTTCGCTGAGCTGGGTGGTGGCAACTGTTTGCGTTTAAATTTAGATCGGTATGTGTGGGCTTCCGGTACACACCATGGCCCAGGGACACATCGGGCTTTCGGCGTATTAATATGTCCAGGAATGGTAACTTCCCTTCCTGTTCAATTTCCATAGTAAACTTGATGTTTGGCTGCTGCCTGTTTAGATGGTTCAAGTAGTCCCTTAGCGTGTCTTCCCCGTGAGGCCAGATGACAAACGTGTCCTCCAGGTATCTGTAGAAGGCAGCCGGCTTTAGAGTTGCTGAATCTAAGGCCTGATGCTCAAATGCTTCTATGTAAAAATTAGCTATGTCTGGTGAGAGAGGAGAGCCCATGGCCACTCCATCTGCTTGCTCGTAATATTGTCCGCGGTAAAGAAAGTAGGTCGACGTGAGCGTGTGCTTGAATAATGTAATGACCTGCTGGGTGAAGTGCGGTTCTAGGAGCTGGAGAGAGTCTAGCAGCTGGTGAACAGAGACACCACATCAAAACAGACCAGTAAATCACTCGGTTTCACCCTTAATGTCTGAATCGTCTTTACGAATGCTGACGAGTTGACCACATGATGAGGGCAGGTTCCTATCAATGGCTGCAGCAACTTGGTGAGGTGTTTTGCAAGGTTGTAAGTGGGGCTCCCAATAGCGCTGACGATTGGCCGAAGTGGCACACCCTCCTTGTGCACCTTGGGCAAGCCATATAGTCTCGGAGGAACAGCTGCAGGTGTGGTTAGAGCCTTGATGGTTTCAGCGGGAAATTGTGTCTTCCTCAGAAGAGCTGAAGTTTTCTTAACGATGGCTGCCGTAGGGTCACGTTTTAGTGGCCGATATGCTGGGTCCTGTAGCAATTGTGAAATTTTGTTATTGTAGTCCTCACAGGAAAGAACCACTGCAGCGTTTCCCTTGTCCGCTGTTAGAATGAGTACATTCTCGTCGTCTCGTAGAGATTTCAGGGCTGTTCTTTCCTCTTTGGTGATGTTGGATTATGGCGGAGCTGCTTTCTTTATTGCAAGCACTGTTTCCTGCCTGATGTCATCTGCAATTTCTTTAGGCAATGTTTGAATTGCCTGTTCTACCCCGCTGATGATGTCGATCACAGGAATTTTCCGTGGAGCCGGTGCGAAGTTCAACCCCTTCGCTAGTACTGCGATCGAGTCCGAGTGCAGTTCCTAGTCTGACAAGTTGATGACGACTCGATGATGCTCTAATGTTGCTGGGGGATCTTGTGTTACGGCTAGGCGCGCAAACTTCCTGGTTTGCCTGGCCGTAGATTTTGATAGCTGTAAGTCTGCGCGTGCTGTTGTCGAAGCATCGATCCAATCCCAATGCGATGGCGCAACGCGCGAAGCAATATCCCGGTGTAGGGCTATAACACTTATAGTTATAGCTGTAACATTGCCGTAGAACTCATTGGCCCTGTGGCGCAACGGATAACGCGTCTGACTACGGATCAGAAGATTCCAGGTTCGAATCCTGGCAGGGTCGTTTAAATTTTATGTTTTGGATTTTAAATCAATTTTTACTTTTAAGTGTCATTATATTAAATTACACCATATTAACAGTTATGTGGGGCGTATACCAATTATCTTTCACTTAGAATTCAATGTTTCTTTCCTAAGGTTTATTCTTGTACATAAAACGCAATGACACGAAGTACACAAAACTCCCCTGCCAAATTGATCAACCGCCTGCGGTGCCATTAGTAGTTAAAGCGGGCGTTAAACACTACCAAATTGATCAGGAGATGACTACAAATCAGAAGATTCCAGATTCAAACCATGCCAATTAATCTACTAATATGGGGCTCTCGCTTTTAAGCCCACTTAAGAACCATCGATCTGGGCTGAGTTTGAACCCGTGAGTTGAGTTTAGAAGGTCAGTGCCTAACCAACTGAACTATTACCAAAACCGACATACAATTCATCCTCTACCTACTATATATTGAAAATAACTTTTCTCGGGCTATCAGCCAGGTGAATTCTGGAATAATTTCCAAGCTTTCAATCGTTCTCCCCGTCTGTCCGATGTAGGCTCTACCACATTCACATGGAATGCGGTATACCCCAGGAGTCTTGAGGCCGAGGGAGCTTTTGACCTGTATTAACATATTTCGAATTTCATTGGGTGGCTTGTGTATAGTCTTGATGTTGTATTTGCCCACAATTCTACTCAGTTTACTAGACAAATGACCTGTATATGGGAGGTAGGCTTTACGTTGTTTCTTCGTGTCTTGTGCTTCATCTAGCTGGGATGCATTACGCTGTGCACAGTTTGTACTGATAGCGGCACGTTTTAGTGCCTTGTTGATGCTGCTCTTGCTATATCCATTTTTTTCTCTAGGCTGGTTCTGAGATACTGAAATTCTTTAGCGAGTTTTTCACTGACTGAGATGGCTACTGCTCTGTGTGCAGGCGTCAATATAACTGTGTTTCGCTGAGCTGGGTGGTGGCAACTGTTTGCGTTTAAATTTAGATCGGTATGTGTGGGCTTCCGGTACACACCATGGCCCAGGGACACATCGGGCTTTCGGCGTATTAATATGTCCAGGAATGGTAACTTCCCTTCCTGTTCAATTTCCATAGTAAACTTGATGTTTGGCTGCTGCCTGTTTAGATGGTTCAAGTAGTCCCGTAGCGTGTCTTCCCCGTGAGGCCAGGAGACAAACGTGTCCTCCAGGTATCTGTAGAAGGCAGCCGGCTTTAGAGTTGCTGAATATAAGGCCTGATGCTCAAATGCTTCTATGTAAAAATTAGCTATGTCTGGTGAGAGAGGAGAGCCCATGGCCACTCCATCTGCTTGCTCGTAATATTGTCCGCGGTAAAGGAAGTAGGTCGACGTGAGCGTGTGCTTTAATAATGCAATGACCTGCTGGGTGAAGTGCGGTTCTAGGAGCTGGAGAGAGTCTAGCAGCTGGTGAACAGAGACACCACATCAAAACAGACCAGTAAATCACTCGGTTTCACCCTTAATGTCTGAATCGTCTTTACGAATGCTGACGAGTTGACCACATGATGAGGGCAGGTTCCTATCAATGGCTGCAGCAACTTGGTGAGGTGTTTTGCAAGGTTGTAGGTGGGGCTCCCAATAGCGCTGACGATTGCCCGAAGTGGCACACCCTCCTTGTGCACCTTGGGCAAGCCATATAGTCTCGGAGGAACAGCTGCAGGTGTGGTTAGAGCCTTGATGGTTTCAGCGGGAAATTGTGTCTTCCTCAGAAGAGCTGAAGTTTTCTTAACGATGGCTGCCGTAGGGTCACGTTTTAGGGGCCGATATGCTGGGTCCTGTAGCAATTGTGAAATTTTGTTATTGTAGTCCTCACAGGAAAGAACCACTGCAGCGTTCCCTTGTCCGCTGTTAGAATGAGTACATACTCGTCGTGTCGTAGAGATTTCAGGGCTGATCTTTCCTCTTCGGTGATGTTGGATTATGGCGGAGCTGCTTTCTTTATTGCAAGCACTGTTTCCTGCCTGATGTCATCTGCAATTTCTTTAGGCAATGTTTGAATTGCCTGTTCTACCCCGCTGATGATGTCGATCACAGGAATTTTCCGTGGAGCCGGTGCGAAGTTCAACCCCTTCGCTAGTACTGCGATCGAGTCCGAGTGCAGTTCCTAGTCTGACAAGTTGATGACGACTGGATGATGCTCTAATGTTGCTGGGGGATCTTGTGTTACGGCTAGGCGCGCAAACTTCCTGGTTTGCCTGGCCGTAGATTTTGATAGCTGTAAGTCTGCGCGTGCTGTTGTCGAAGCATCGATCCAATCCCAATGCGATGGCGCAACGCGCGAAGCAATATCCCGGTGTAGGGCTATAACACTTATAGTTATAGCTGTAACATTGCCTTAGAACTCATTGGCCCTGTGGCGCAACGGATAACGCGTCTGACTACGGTTCAGAAGATTCCAGGTTCGAATCCTGGCAGGGTCGTTTAAATTTTATGTTTTGGATTTTAAATCAATTTTTACTTTTTCGTGTCATTATATTAAATTACACCATATTAACAGTTATGTGGGGCGTATACAAATTATCTTTCACTTAGAATTCAGTGTTTCTTTCCTAAGGTTTATTCTTGTACATAAAACGCAATGACACGAAGTACACAAAACTCCCCTGCAAAATTGATCAGGAGATGACTACAAATCAGAAGATTCCAGATTCAAACCATGCCAATTAATCTACTAATATGGGGCTCTCGCTTTTAAGCCCACTTAAGAACCATCGATCTGGGCTGAGTTTGAACCCGTGAGTTGAGTTTAGAAGGTCAGTGCCTAACCAACTGAACTATTACCAAAACCGACATACAATTCATCCTCTACCTACTATATATTGAAAATAACTTTTCTCGGGCTATCAGCCAGGTGAATTCTGGAATAATTTCCAAGCTTTCAATCGTTCTCCCCGTCTGTCCGATGTAGGCTCTACCACATTCACATGGAATGCGGTATACCCCAGGAGTCTTGAGGCCGAGGGAGCTTTTGACCTGTATTAACATATTTCGAATTTCATTGGGTGGCTTGTGTATAGTCTTGATGTTGTATTTGCCCACAATTCTACTCAGTTTACTAGACAAATGACCTGTATATGGGAGGTAGGCTTTACGTTGTTTCTTCGTGTCTTGTGCTTCATCTAGCTGGGATGCATTACGCTGTGCACAGTTTGTACTGATAGCGGCACGTTTTAGTGCCTTGTTGATGCTGCTCTTGCTATATCCATTTTTTTCTCTAGGCTGGTTCTGAGATACTGAAATTCTTTAGCGAGTTTTTCACTGACTGAGATGGCTACTGCTCTGTGTGCAGGCGTCAATATAACTGTGTTTCGCTGAGCTGGGTGGTGGCAACTGTTTGCGTTTAAATTTAGATCGGTATGTGTGGGCTTCCGGTACACACCATGGCCCAGGGACACATCGGGCTTTCGGCGTATTAATATGTCCAGGAATGGTAACTTCCCTTCCTGTTCAATTTCCATAGTAAACTTGATGTTTGGCTGCTGCCTGTTTAGATGGTTCAAGTAGTCCCGTAGCGTGTCTTCCCCGTGAGGCCAGGAGACAAACGTGTCCTCCAGGTATCTGTAGAAGGCAGCCGGCTTTAGAGTTGCTGAATATAAGGCCTGATGCTCAAATGCTTCTATGTAAAAATTAGCTATGTCTGGTGAGAGAGGAGAGCCCATGGCCACTCCATCTGCTTGCTCGTAATATTGTCCGCGGTAAAGAAAGTAGGTCGACGTGAGCGTGTGCTTTAATAATGCAATGACCTGCTGGGTGAAGTGCGGTTCTAGGAGCTGGAGAGAGTCTAGCAGCTGGTGAACAGAGACACCACATCAAAACAGACCAGTAAATCACTCGGTTTCACCCTTAATGTCTGAATCGTCTTTACGAATGCTGACGAGTTGACCACATGATGAGGGCAGGTTCCTATCAATGGCTGCAGCAACTTGGTGAGGTGTTTTGCAAGGTTGTAGGTGGGGCTCCCAATAGCGCTGACGATTGGCCGAAGTGGCACACCCTCCTTGTGCACCTTGGGCAAGCCATATAGTCTCGGAGGAACAGCTGCAGGTGTGGTTAGAGCCTTGATGGTTTCAGCGGGAAATTGTGTCTTCCTCAGAAGAGCTGAAGTTTTCTTAACGATGGCTGCCGTAGGGTCACGTTTTAGTGGCCGATATGCTGGGTCCTGTAGCAATTGTGAAATTTTGTTATTGTAGTCCTCACAGGAAAGAACCAGTGCAGCGTTCCCTTGTCCGCTGTTAGAATGAGTACATACTCGTCGTCTCGTAGAGATTTCAGGGCTGATCTTTCCTCTTCGGTGATGTTGGATTATGGCGGAGCTGCTTTCTTTATTGCAAGCACTGTTTCCTGCCTGATGTCATCTGCAATTTCTTTAGGCAATGTTTGAATTGCCTGTTCTACCCCGCTGATGATGTCGATCACAGGAATTTTCCGTGGAGCCGGTGCGAAGTTCAACCCCTTCGCTAGTACTGCGATCGAGTCCGAGTGCAGTTCCTAGTCTGACAAGTTGATGACGACTCGATGATGCTCTAATGTTGCTGGGGGATCTTGTGTTACGGCTAGGCGCGCAAACTTCCTGGTTTGCCTGGCCGTAGGTTTTGATAGCTGTAAGTCTGCGCGTGCTGTTGTCGAAGCATCGATCCAATCCCAATGCGATGGCGCAACGCGCGAAGCAATATCCCGGTGTAGGGCTATAACACTTATAGTTATAGCTGTAACATTGCCTTAGAACTCATTGGCCCTGTGGCGCAACGGATAACGCGTCTGACTACGGATCAGAAGATTCCAGGTTCGAATCCTGGCAGGGTCGTTTAAATTTTATGTTTTGGATTTTAAATCAATTTTTACTTTTAAGTGTCATTATATTAAATTACACCATATTAACAGTTATGTGGGGCGTATACAAATTATCTTTCACTTAGAATTCAGTGTTTCTTTCCTAAGGTTTATTCTTGTACATAAAACGCAATGACACGAAGTACACAAAACTCCCCTGCAAAATTGATCAGGAGATGACTACAAATCAGAAGATTCCAGATTCAAACCATGCCAATTAATCTACTAATATGGGGCTCTCGCTTTTAAGCCCACTTAAGAACCATCGATCTGGGCTGAGTTTGAACCCGTGAGTTGAGTTTAGAAGGTCAGTGCCTAACCAACTGAACTATTACCAAAACCGACATACAATTCATCCTCTACCTACTATATATTGAAAATAACTTTTCTCGGGCTATCAGCCAGGTGAATTCTGGAATAATTTCCAAGCTTCAATCGTTCTCCCCGTCTGTCCGATGTAGGCTCTACCACATTCACATGGAATGCGGTATACCCCAGGAGTCTTGAGGCCGAGGGAGCTTTTGACCTGTATTAACATATTTCGAATTTCATTGGGTGGCTTGTGTATAGTCTTGATGTTGTATTTGCCCATAATTCTACTCAGTTTACTAGACAAATGACCTGTATATGGGAGGTAGGCTTTACGTTGTTTCTTCGTGTCTTGTGACTCATCTAGCTGGGATGCATTACGCTGTGCACAGTTTGTACTGATAGCGGCACGTTTTAGTGCCTTGTTGATGCTGCTCTTGCTATATCCATTTTTTTCTCTAGGCTGGTTCTGAGATACTGGAATTCTTTAGCGAGTTTTTCACTGACTGAGATGGCTACTGCTCTGTGTGCAGGCGTCAATATAACTGTGTTTCGCTGAGCTGGGTGGTGGCAACTGTTTGCGTTTAAATTTAGATCGGTATGTGTGGGCTTCCGGTACACACCATGGCCCAGGGACACATCGGGCTTTCGGCGTATTAATATGTCCAGGAATGGTAACTTCCCTTCCTGTTCAATTTCCATAGTAAACTTGATGTTTGGCTGCTGCCTGTTTAGATGGTTCAAGTAGTCCCGTAGCGTGTCTTCCCCGTGAGGCCAGATGACAAACGTGTCCTCCAGGTATCTGTAGAAGGCAGCCGGCTTTAGAGTTGCTGAATCTAAGGCCTGATGCTCAAATGCTTCTATGTAAAAATTAGCTATGTCTGGTGAGAGAGGAGAGCCCATGGCCACTCCATCTGCTTGCTCGTAATATTGTCCGCGGTAAAGAAAGTAGGTCGACGTGAGCGTGTGCTTGAATAATGCAATGACCTGCTGGGTGAAGTGCGGTTCTAGGAGCTGGAGAGAGTCTAGCAGCTGGTGAACAGAGACACCACATCAAAACAGACCAGTAAATCACTCGGTTTCACCCTTAATGTCTGAATCGTCTTTACGAATGCTGACGAGTTGACCATATGATGAGGGCAGGTTCCTATCAATGGCTGCAGCAACTTGGTGAGGTGTTTTGCAAGGTTGTAAGTGGGGCTCCCAATAGCGCTGACGATTGGCCGAAGTGGCACACCCTCCTTGTGCACCTTGGGCAAGCCATATAGTCTCGGAGGAACAGCTGCAGGTGTGGTTAGAGCCTTGATGGTTTCAGCGGGAAATTGTGTCTTCCTCAGAAGAGCATTTTTTCTCTAGGCTGGTTCTGAGATACTGAAATTCTTTAGCGAGTTTTTCACTGTCTGAGATGGCTACTGCTCTGTGTGCAAGCGTCCCTTCCCTTCCCGGCGGGTCATAAACCGCTACTAGCACTATTTCCGATCCCCCCCCAGGAGATCCTTATGGCGGCCGCCTCCAAGTGCTGTAGCGGAGGAATGGTGATAGGAGTGTGGGTGAGGTGATTTTTAATAAATATGGCCAGCCACCGCCCTGTCAGCCGGGTCGATCCGTCCGATGGACGACGTAACATGGCAGATAGAATGGAATACCAGCGTGCAGATGTGTCTCGCAGATCATTAGGATATCAGTCCCGTGATCACCTATAAACTCCAAGACGCCCGGCCGCTGTTCCCGGACTCCGTTTGCATTCCAGAACGCAACTCGCAAAGATCTACGGGTTCTAAGCGCCGCCATTACGAGCTGGAGTCAGGGAAGAGCAGTCGGGCCGTCTCATGCATGATGGTGACCTTCTGGAGGGCGGGGATGTGGGGGCTTGTCAGTTGATCCCTGCAGCGCTTTAATATGGGGAGGGATCGCGATATGAGGTCGGCAAACCAGGGTGAGAGCTCGGAAAACTCGGTCATATCATCAACAGGCAAGGAGAGGTTCTCCCAAGCAGAAGTGACTGCCTGGGCAGTGGCTGGAGCAGCAGCTTCGCTCTCATTGGTCGAGCCAATAGGAGCTGCTTGCTGCTCTGGAGGGGGTAGCTGCGTGGTCGCTTGGCTGGGCTGGCCGCCCGCGATCAGCGGGGCAGCTGGCTCGGCTGTTGCGGCCTCAGGTGCCGGGGTTGGGTTTGCCGCAGCGGCGGTCTGAGCCACGGGCTTCTTGGGAGTCCGTGCCTGTTTCTTGTTCTTCTGTTTGAGTCTCTGCTCGCTGGGGGGCGCAGGGGGGGTGGTGACCTGAGTTTCCGAGCTCTCGGTCTGGTTTGCTGGTACCGCCAGCGTTGCCTCAGCCTGTCGAAGCACTTCTTCGTGCCTCGACATAGCGTTGGCAAAGCTGGTGCCTGGACGCACAATCGCAGGGTTTTTGATGGCTCTGCCCTGCCTTGCCTGGATTAGCTCCAGTTTTTTGGGGCAACCGCCATAGATGCCAATACGGCGCCCCTCACAATTTGCACACTTTGTAGCCTCTCTGGGGTGAGGGCAGTCTTTTACCTGGTGCTCACCTGCACAGCGCAAGCAAGCGGTCTTCCGCTCACACGCGTGGCTAGAGTGGTGGAAGCGCAGGCATTGATAGCACTGCGCTGGCCCCTCTCTGCCGTGGTGTGGCTCGACTCTCACTCTGGTGCTGTACAGAGTGGTCACTGTGTCAATCTTGGGAATTCCCTCCCCATCTTTTTCTACAATGACCAAAAATAAGGACATCTTGACCTTAGCGGCCCAGTAACCTCGGGTCGGGAGGATTTGGTGAGCTGGATGACGGTCCGCGGATTGATTCCGTGTTCCTCCGCCAGGCCAACACGGATGTCCTCGGGGTCGGTGTCAGTATCAAGTCCTCTGATCACTCGTCGGACTAAGTTTGGTTTCTGGAGGGAATATGTGTGAAACTGAATTTCACACTTCCTCAGAACTTCCCTCGCCTTCTCGTGATCGTCGGGGTGTTTGGTCTGATGACGACCCTTTTGGGGTAGCGGGTGGCCTGGTACTCTTCTGAGAGCGCTGCCCGTAATTCTCTCATGACTTTTACATGGTTGGGAAACGGGTCGGCCACAATTGGCGGTATTCTTCCCACCCGTTGTGAGCGATGGCTCTCAGGGATGGTTGCTGCTGCAGGGGTGGGGGAGACGCGCCCCTCCGGCTTTGAGCCGGAGGTCTTTCGGCGCCTGTGGACCACCGTGATAAAGCCTTCTAGATCTGTTGTGCCCTCAGGCACCAGGGTAGACTGGGCCTGGGAGGGAGCGGAGGGAGCAACTGGTGTGGAAGCGGGCTGTGCCACTTCCGGGGTGAGAGGGACCGCGGTCCCTTGGTTGATAAGGCGGGAGGAAGACTTCTTCTTTCCAGAAGTCTTCTTTGTTTTGCCCTTAAGGGCTAAAACCCGTGGGCCGGGGTTAGATTTTAAGGAGGAGCTTGGGCCGGGAGTGCTCATTTTGTCAGGTATTACCTTAACGTTGGTACTCGGCTTGTCAGTGTCGTGTGCGGGTGCCATCTGGCTCCCCACAGCGGGCCGGACGTCTTGCGACGCGCCGATTGGGGCGAACCCCGGGTCCAAGCCTAAGCCCGGACCCTTGCCTGTGGCCTTGTGAGCCCGCGGTAGCGTCAGGTCGTGAGTCGGTCCCAAGTACGTCTGAAGTACGGAGTGCAGCTCAGGAGGCGAGGGAAGAGAGAGTCGTCGCGCTCTTCCAGGGCAGGTTCCGGCCGGTCATGTTGGTGTCGGCAGCAGTTTAGGGGATGGCGCTGGTGGAGAAGCTCGACGAGCTTCCTCCAGGAGGCACGCTAGAAGGGGGCCAATGCCCACTGCTGTCCTCCCTGAAGCGCAGGTGTTGGTCTCCAGCTGTGGGGAATCTCCGGCGGATACGGCCGGAGGGAGACAAGGCAAGAAGAGGGGCGCTGCCCACTGCCAGTCTCCGCTAGGGGTGAAACTGACAAAAGCTAGCCCTAGTTTTAATACAGGCTCACATCTGGCAACGGGCCAATCAGAGCAGTCCTCCCGGCAACGGAGACCATTGGTTCCTTGTCAACGCCTCCCATGCCGGACCCGGGCCAATCACAGAGCGGCATCTGGCCGGTCCCCCCCACGGACTACTATATATAAGGCGTACCCGGAGCCTCGGGCTGCCCTCAGCCTGCCAATCACACTGGACTGGACTCTACATCATTTCCTGAAGATGAGAGCGACGTTAGCTCTTGAAAGCTTGGAAATTATTCCAGAATTCACCTGGCTGATAGCCCGAGAAAAGTTATTTTCATACCGCCGCCAGGAAAGCTTCAAGTCATGGTTCTACTATATATTTTTTGAACATCCATGTTAGAGAAAATAATAAAAAATATCCCTACACCTGCTGGAATCCAACACAGCACTTTAGAATCTAATATTGCTCAAATTCATTAGATATTTTGTGTGTTATTGGCAGGTGTAAGGAATTTTATAGGGATTATTAAAACAAATATCACACATGCTCGCACATTCCTTGCAAATAACAGTCTCTGTTACCGCCTGGTTGTTCTAGATAAATAATGCGAAATGAATCGAAGAAGTAATCGATTACATTAAGTAAAAATCTTATGTGTTCCATTCACATGACTTGCTCTACATCGCTGTAACAAATTATTGTTAAAAATCAAATTCTTCTATTCACTTTATGATAATCGAGATAGACGTTGGCAGAAATTGTCATTATTACTTTCTTTCTTGTAAGTAGAAGGCAAGTAAGGTAATACACTAGGCTAAAATTATAGTAAAATCCTTTAAAAGCCGGTTGCCATGTGAATGAAATCTCTTTTTTTGCAGGGTCAGAAGTTTACAGCTTTCAGTGTAAAAAAAAAAAAAAGTTTAAGTATTTTAAATCGGAAACAGATAAGAAGGAATATCTCTGAAATGATCAATTCAACGAAAAAAAAAAAAAAAAAAAAAAAAAACGCATATGACAATAATTTTGTGTTTTAACGTGATCTATATTTTTGTGTAGTACGTTTTTGTCTATCTCTTACGGTTTACCAGTTACGAAAACTTCAGCAAAGGTCATTCAGAATAAAGAGGTCTTTAGACGCTATTCCCAGAAAATTCAAGGTATACGTTTATTTTCCATATAAATATCTTTAATATACGGAACTTTAATCAAAACCGTTAGAGCCACTTTTGAGAAAATCAAAACTTTCGAAATGTTTTCCTTGTAAAGAGTAGTTTGCGATAGGGAATTTCTCTCAAAATATTTGTGTCGCATTCCTGAAAGATACTAAACTTAAATACCAAGTTTGGTATTTTACCCACATTTCGTTTTTTATTTATTGTGTTCACAGGCACACTGACACACACGGACTTTTTTTTTTTAAACTTTTTTTTTGGATACAGGGGACCCAAAAACCTTTATTTCTGGTAAAATCCCGGTATCGAATTTTTGGGTGGAATGCAATACCTTCTGTTTACACTATGTACATAGTACATGTAGAGAAATTCAAAATACTGAAGTTGAATACATTAAAGGAAAAAGAATGAACACAACCTAGTAAATATCCCGTTTATAGTTTTAATACGACGGCCGCTTTTTTTTTTTTTTTTTTTTTTTTTTTTTTCAACCTCCGATAGGCAAAAGACAAGTTCAAAGTAAAAAATTATTTTATTACTAAAAGTTTTGTACACTTATGGTTACTTTTCAGCATATTCACCGAAAAGATTGAGACATTTATCCTTCCTGTGCACAAGCTTTGCAATACCTGCTTCAAAAGATGTTGCCGCCAATGATTTCAAACGGTTTTAACGGCTCTTACGAGAAAGTATTAGAGGTTTCAACTTAACAATTGGAGCCTGAAACCGATAATCTAAGAAAAATAATAGAAATAATAATAATAATAATAATAATAATAATAATAATAATATAAATAATAATAAAATGTAAAAAGTAAATTGAACAATTAAATTGAAGTCACCTGTAAAGTATAATAAATGAAATATAAGCGAATCATTCCCTTCTCGGGCTGTTCCCAAACCGGAAAACATTTACAATCAGGTTTTAGTTTTTTGAAATAAAGTGAAAAGCTATGAAATCCTAAGTATTATGGCAAAAACAAAACGTGACTTAAAGAAAAAGGGTAAGAATTAACTATAATTTAAAACCTACTTGCCTTATCTAAATGATCTATCAATACACTTGGGGAGATTTTCAACTGGAGAACATTTGTGCATAATTTAAGGCGTAGGTGGCGATAAGAGTCAAAATCACTCGTAATTAAGACATGAACATTGTTATTTAATCGTAATGAAGGTGATTAGTGGTGAAGGTGGTCTGGGCGGGTTTTCTTTGGGTCCTGCGGTTTTCCCCGCCACTCATTCCATTAATTGCGCCATCATCACTTTTCCAATAATCAATTTCGCTTACATTCCATATCATACACATCCTCCTGTTCATACCTGGCTACGGGCCAACCCCCATCGTAACAGGTTCTCCATTCGGTGGTTTCGTGCCGTTGGCGTCCCAACAGGCTTCTGTCCCCTAGTTATTGGCTTGTAAGTCCTAAGGGGATGTCAGTCCTACAAATATGGGGAGGGTAAGACGAATACGAAACGAAACGAATAAATACATAAAGTTTATGTCTGTGTCAACGCAAATAGATATTCTGAAGAGTCTTACATTGCGCGCCAAGTTATTAGAAAGAATGTAAGAATGTACCTTGGACTCAAAAGGTGCCTTCAAATGTCGCGATTGGCAAATAGTTTTAAAACAAGCTCAAAAACAATGGAATTATTGTAATGTATGGGGGGTCTATGAAAAGAAGATCCATTTGGAAAATAAAAATGAATATTGCGGTTTAGTCAGAAATGTAATTTTTAGTACCTACTTAATTTCAAAGTAGTGTACACCAACCCCGAAAGTAATAGTCTAACTCTACCGAACACAACTTCCTGAGAGCATTTCCTAATTCCCGTCATCCATAATCGAACTCCAAATACCTACGTGTTCGGAGTGAACTATTATCACAGAGGGCAAACCAACACTTCAGTGCCTAGGCAACAAGAATGCAGGACTTTGGCTTTCACAGCGGTGGCTAATGATAAGTGGTTCAACGGCAATCTAGACTGGAGCTGACCAACCTACCAAAATAATCCACTTTAAATCGTTTAACAAGCCGATCCCGGTGGCCGCGCTCGCTAAAGTGACTCGCTTTGGCGCTTCGTGGTGCACAGGGTCGTGGGTTCGAGTCCCGCCTTGGGTGTTTATATGTTTGTGTATGTACGTGTATAAGGAAAACGTTAAGAATAATAAGATCTACTAAGGAAACTGGAAAAAGTGGAGACAAAAGGAATACAGCGCCGGAGTCCTGACAAACCTCCAGAATTGTATTTTTTTAAAAAAAAAAAATGTTGTCATGACTAAGATGTAATTCCTGGTAGAAATGAGCACGAGTTTAAACATGGAGTTCCCACGACTGCACTGAAGTGCAAAGACTTGTACCGATATCACAAATATTCCGGTAGATCCTGATGAACCGGCATTTATTGGTTTGGAGTAAATCTTAAAATATAACCACCTAACTTATGAGTAAAGGTCAGCACTAGCTGATATGTGGAAGAGTTACCTTCTTCTTCTTTTCCTCCTCGTATATACGTTTTAAACACTCCAAGACTTACAAGTCAGTGCCTGAAGTCAGATGTGGTTCCCGAGGTCGCGGGCTCAAACACGACTGAGGGCGATGGCTTTTTTTTCTGGCGTAAGAATCAGTAACATGGCTTCCTTCGGAAGGCAAGAAGAGCTGGTAGTCCTGTGTCGTAAATTTACGGCACGTAAAAGAACCTCCAGACTAATAAACAGGCCTATGTGTAAAATTAAGCGGTCTTTCGGTCCAAAATAGAATGGAATGCTGAAAATTATAGCCCGTAAAATGCGACCATAAATAAAACTCAATTTCATTTTATTTTGGAGTTAGATGCCTGTAGAGAAGTAAAGGATCTGGATCAACGAGAAACTAGGATGGGTGATCAATCTGATGTCTGGTATATAATTGAGGAAAATAATTAAGTTGAAACATTATAACTATGAATACTCTAGTTTAAAACATTTACAATACATATAACAGCGTATGTAATCCTAGTTTATATTTAATTAGAGGTGTATTGATTTCATTATGTGGTAATCCAAGAAGAGGAGCATAAACAGGTTTAAAAATTAATTTACTCTCATTCGAAATAGAGGGATGAAAGGAAATATGATTGTGGAACAATTGGTGGAATGGATGGCGGGAGAAAACACGCCCTGCCGCCGCTTCGATCACCACAAATTCCACACACGGTACCCTGAGATCTTGGTGAGAATAGATCGGTCTAATCACTCGCCTGTGGAACTGTCCTGTATACTAAAAAATATAGAAACTATAAGTTTTTGAAGTGAACATCAACATTGTATAAAAATGTATCCAATTTGCATATGTTAAAGACTTACAGTGGCTGCTGATCACAGAGTGTACCCTCAACTTTAGTTTCCTGTTATTGAATGGGCTTGTGATATTACTAGAAAATGTGCAGCAATGAGCAGGTCAAAATGCAGGGAAATGTGTAGTCAATAGTAGTAGTTCTTATAATCATTCAAATAAAAGAAACCTACTATTCTATGTTTTATGATATTCTTATTTCGCTTCTAAAGAAATTAAGGGAGAAAATGAGAAAACAAGCAACGTACGAGTATAATAGCTCTCAGGAAAACTGATATTCTGAAATAAACCTTACGCACCTTAATTGTTTTATTTTATTTACTGTTGCAAATAAGAGATGATACATTTAGCTTTATGACATATATTGAATCGGTTTTACCGCAAAACCGAAGAAAAGCTATTCACGCTACATTGAAGTGAACGAAAATGACATTTCCTTATTTACGGTCCCTACCCCTGCTGGAAACAAACACTGCACCTCTACACTTAAGAATAAAATATTACTAAAATTCAGTAGTTATTCTGGGCGGCATTGGCAGATATAGGAGACGTTAAACGGACTTGTAAAATAAACAATTCATTGCTCGTACATTCTGCGCAAATACAGTCCCTGTTCCAGCTTCGTTGTTCATAACAAATAAGACGAAATGCTCGATCACATTAAGTAAGCATATTAAAAGTCAAGCAATAAAGGGAAAAACAGACATAAGCTATTAACACTTATAGTTATAGCTGTAACATTTCCTAAGAACCCAGTGGCCCTGTGGCGCAACGGATAACGCGTCTGACTACGGATCAGAAGATTCCAGGTTCGAATCCTGGCAGGGTCGTTTAAATTTTATGTTTTGGATTTTAAATCAATTTTTACTTTTAAGTGTCAGCATATTAAATTACACCGTATTAACAGCTATTTGGAGCGTATACAAATTATTTTTCACTTAGTATTCAGTGTTTCTTTCCTAAGGTTTATTCTTGTACATAAAACGCATTGAGTCAAAGTACAAAAAACTCCCCTGCCAAATTGAAGAGAAGATGACTACAAGTCAGAAGATTCCAGATTCAAATCATGCCAGGGTCGCTTAGAATATATTTTTTATTGTTACTATCCCTGGTCAAGTTTCAAGTATCATAGTGGGAATGCTAACAATCACGAGCCATTTTATGTGCAATAGAAGGAAAGTATGACTACAAAACCTGATGTGTTCTATTCACATGACTTGCTTCAGCTGTTCTGCAAACACGCTTCTTACGAAAGATTATTCTGCTATCTACTTTATGCTAATCGAAAACAACTTAATTCCTTATAAGTAGAATGGAACTAAGGGAGTGCAGTAGCTAAAGCGAGAGTCAAATGATTTAAAAGCTGCCGCTATCGATTTATATTGAAATTCGGTTGTATTTACATAGCCGAGAGTGAAACATTAGAAACACGGACAACATTTCCTGAGAAAAGAGTAAGCATTTTAAAATTAAAAGTAATAACAAGAAATATCTCGGAAATGATTAATTCCATAGATTATGTAGCACATAAATTTTGTTTTAAAGAGATATAGGTTTTCCGTTTTTGCTTTGTTTGTTTCTGTTTTTTTTTTATCTAGAATGTACAGGTCTTCAGAGGCTCGTCCCAGAAAATTCAATACACACATTTCATTTATCATGTAAATATCTTTAATATGCGGTATTTTAATCAAAATCGTTACTTCAAAATCAAAATTTTCCATAACTCTTACATGAAAAGGATAGTTTAGAGTGGAGACTTTTCTTGAAAACCTTGGAATCAAATTTGGTGTTTAACCGAATTGTTCGTTTTTAGACATACACACGGACAATTTTTATCTGTTATTCAGAGGTCCTCAAAACATCTATTTCCGGTGAAATTAAAGCCAATATCTGGGAATGCCGCGGAAATGGTTAGTTCTGGAAAACAACTCTATGAAATAAATTGTGCTTTTTATGAGCTCTACATCTTTAGTTTCATAACTTTTGTCTATCTCTTACGATTTGCCAACTATCCAAAGAACTTTAGCGGCTATTCCCAATAAATTTAGGAAGTACAGTTTATTTGCCATGTAAATAACTTTAATATACGATATGTTTATAAGAATATTTTGAGTAATTTTAGCGGACCAAAGACATTAAAAGTGTTCAATGCAAAAGAAAGTCTGAGGGAATGTGATTTGCTTGAAAAACTTCCTGTCGCATCTTTGAAGAACTTAAATAGCAAGCCGAGTATTTAACCGACTTTTTGTTTTTGAGTTATGCTGTGCGCAGCAACATGAACCTCTTTCAGATTATTTGTTATTCGCAAGTTCTCACATCATATATTGCCGGTGAAGGTCTTGGATGGAATACAAGGCCTTTAAAATCATTCTGTTAGTTAACGACGCTGTCAATTGCCAGGATCGTGTCAGCACCGCCAGTGTGCTGAAATTTTGTCCCGCAGGAGTTCTAAAACATGCCAATTAATCTACTAATATAGGGCTCTCGCTTTTAAGCCCACTTAAGAACCATCGATCTGGGCTGAGTTTGAACCCGTGACTTGAGTTTAGAAGGTCAGTGCCTAACCAACTGAACTATTACCAAAACCGACATACAATTCAAATTTTTAGAAGCTGGTCGCTACGCTGGTGTTATGCGCTTGGCCAGGGTTAAAACAATAGATAACTCCCTGTTTCAGAAAAGTGTAAGTATTTTAAAATTAAATAAAAGCAATAAAAAGCAATACATCGGAAAAGTTAACTCTAGGAGTCGGTACAAAAAAGTGTATAACACAAATTGTGCGTTTCTTCGCGCTGTATAATTTTTGTGTGGTATCGTACGGTTTACCAGTTATGCAAAAGCCATACAGAATGTAAAGTTGTTCGGAAGCTATTAACAGAAAATTTAAGATATACGTTTTGTTTCTCATGAAAATATCTTAAGCACATGGTATTTTAACAAAGATCGGAGAATCATTTTTGGGAAAATTAACATTTTCAAAAAACCTTCCATTTAAAAGGTAGTTATGGGTGAGGGTCTTCCTCAAAATCTTCGTGACATTCTTGGTGCTTAACCGACTTTCGTTTTTGAGTTAAGCTGTCCATAGACACACTCACACAGACAAACATTCGCATACCTTTTTTTCTAAAAAGGCTCATTTTAGATATAGGGGACCCCAAAACATACATTTTCAGTGAAATATCGAATTCTTGGTTGGAATACAACATTTTCTGTATCTATTATATACTTACACTATAAATGCGTGTTAGAGAAAATAACTTTTTTTCTTTGATTTCAGGAGACCTCAAAACATGTATTTAATTGAAATCTTGGTACGCAAATTTTAATGGAAATATAATATTTTATCTGGCTACTTGTATGCACATTTATGGTCCTCGGTAGAGAAATTAAAAATGGAGCTCAGTGCCATCTTAGAGCCAATTATGTTAAAGTTCTGTTCTAGATGTAAAAATATTTTTAAATGAATATACGTATAAATATATTAAAAAGTTATACGCCTGGCCCCGTAGCTCAGTCAGTAGGATATTTCCTGCTGTGAGAAGTCCCTGCTTCGATTTCTGGCTTGGGAATGGGAATTTTTCTCTAGCTCAGATTATTGCAAAACCTCAGCGTCTTGAAATAAATATAAAACAGAAGAATAACACAACAATCTAATGCATACAAGCTAAAAAGTACTGCCAAATGGTAATATGCTCCAAAATTAAAAGCCACTCGTATGTCATTTGTATACTTTCTCTAGCTGATCTGCAAACTTTTTACATAAGATTATTTTTCTTTCCACACGATGCTAATCGAGATAAACATTTGCAGAATGTTGTTATTACTTATTCCTTATAAGTAGAAGGGAACTAAGGGAATGTACTAGGAGAAAGTGGTAGTTAAATGATTTAAAATCGATCGTTATGCGATTGTCATTGCAAATCGCATATTAGCTTGGCCAGAAGTAGAACAAAAGAAACACAGATACTTCTTGTCTGAGAAAAGTATAAAAAATTTGCATTTGAAGCTAATAACAAAGAATATCTCAAAAACGGTAAACTCCATGAAAAAAGTATGCAAAAGCAGTCAGTATGCAGTTTTGTGTATTTTAAGGAGATCTAATTTTTTGTGTGGTAAGTTTTTGTCTATCCCTTACGGTTTACTAGTTATGCAAATTTCAGCAAAATTCATCCAGAATAAACAGGTCTTCAGAAGCTATTCCAAGAAAATTCAAGATATAAAATTTATTTGTAATGGTAAGGTCTTTAAAATGTGGTATTTTAATCAAAATCGTTTCAGCCATTTTTAAGAAAAACCAAATTTTCGAAAACTTTTCCATATAAAGGGTAGTTACGGGTGGGTGGATTGTTTTTGAACATATTCTTGTCGCATCCTTGGAAGATACCAAACTTAAATACCAAGTTAGGTATTTAACCGTATTTTAGCTTTTGAGCTATTCTGTCCACAGGCACAGTCAGACAGACTGACAGACACACACATGCGGACCTTTTTCTGAAAATACTTTTTTTGGACTCAGGGGGCCCTAAAACTTGTATTTCCGGATACATCTCGTTATCGAATTTTTGGTGGAACACAATACCCTTTCTAACCACTATGTACATTGTACATACGGGGCCAGAGTAAGTAAAATATCTGTGATGCGGCAAAGGGAAGCGAAGAGACAAATTACTCCCTACGAGAGACAAGCGGAGGTGTTAATCACTAGAGCATAGTACAGCACTGCAAAGTAATATATATGATATTTTTATACAGAATACTTAGCCACAAACACCAATTGTATGTTTCCAATCACCGTGTTTTGCTTTCATGGATAAACCAGAATAGGAGCACTCGGCGTAACGGGAACGTTTTCCGCTCTCCGGAGTGCGAGAGACCATGCATTGAAAGAGATCAGATAAACTGAACAATTGAGATAACTCTTTTGTATTTCACTATCGCAAGATCCGTTCAATACTGTTTGACATTAATTTGCATGCGGGCAGTCAGCGTGAATTTATACAGGTATTTCAAATGTCACGCCTAACAATGTAACAGTTTTAAAGCTGTTAGACCAAATAAACAAATCAAAGAAATAAAAATTAAAGTATATAATAAAGGCATGATGTCGACGACGACCATGATGATGATAATAATAATATTAATAATGATGATAATAATAATTATAATGATATTAATGATAATAGAGTAATAATAATAGTAATAATACCAATAATAAGATCAACAATAGTAATAATATTTAATAATAATAATAAGAAGAAGAAGGAGGAGGAGGAGGAGGAGGAGGAGGAATACAGTGTGTGATTGGAAGAACCCTAATAAAATTGCAATTTCGCATTTACATACAATCCTCTTATAATAGATTACTGACTGGTCACGTCACTACTCAGAACTAAATTCCTGTGTTTATTATCTATGATGAATTCTTACGTTTATGTAACTAATTCCTATAGAGTTGAAGTATTGTAAAACGGCGCGATGTAACTTTTAAGATATTCTGGATGCAGAAATTCGTGGAGTGCTAGTTAACGTGTTCAACAGGTGCTAGACTTAATAAAAAACGCATGTGGATATTCTTTCGAATGTTCTAAAATCGAAAAGTAAACGTAGCACATTCATAGTTTCCTATTTAGCCTTAACTAGGGGAGAAGCGGCAGGGCGTTCTTAATTCAGGAACGAATATGTACAGCAGTACCGTAAGAGTAGCAGACTCCTTCTCATGTGCGTGATTCACACTGAGTATCAAGAAATACTTCTTGCTTCCAAAAGGAGAAACTAGGTGATTAGTAGAATAAATGTAGGTCCGCCAAAAATGTACATAGTTTAAAAAAAAATATTGTGTGTTTATGTGTGTGTAAGGGTAAGTGTGTGCTGTTTTTGGAGTTGTAATGAATATCCGTAGAATATTGTGCTTTCTCACTAATGTGCCTGTTCAAAGTTGAGAATGTCGCTGAAATTCAACGTGTATGAAGAACATAGAAATTGAGTTTCATTTATGGACGCTCTTCAATTGCTAGTTTTCTGCGTCGCATTCTATACTGGGCGTTAGAAACCGCTTAATTTTTGAGAGGTCTCTTTATCGGGTTTGAGGTTATTTTATGTGCGGTAAAGCTACGGCACGGGACCACCGACTTTGCTTTCTTTTCGATCCACACTAAGAAAATCTCCACCCTCCTCCGGGTTTGAAGCTGCGACTTTGGGAACCAGAAGATAGCGTATTAGCCCTAGACCATGGAGGACGACGTTTGCGAAATGAGAGACAATACGCTTGTCAATGATGTAGTTTTATGATGTGTACAAGGGAAAACCTGGAAGACTTCGTACAGCTACAAGTCCTATTTCTTTGGCTATGGTGTTAAGAAAAGTTTATGCAGCCTCAGTAGAGTATTATGCAATGTGTTCATGAAGCAGCGGTTAGCGACGCATTCTGCAAGCCGTTTTTATTGGTTTTAATTTACTTTATTGACCAATAACCAGCACAATGGTTTACACATACATAAGTGTTAAAATATTATAGGACAATAGCACTTATTGTCCGCCCCATATCTACAGTATGTTGTAAACCAACATTTGATGTAAGTGACAATCATACTTACGGTAAAACAATCACATCAAACACTAGGGTCAGAATCAGAGGCATCACTAAGAAATAGATGCTGTGGTAGTCTCCTCTTTAGGCGTGTTGGTGGCGTGTAAGCACGCTCCAGGAACATCCCTCATGCTGGAAAAGAAATTATGGGCAATCCTGCGAATAAAGCCTTGAGGAGGCAAGAGTCCCAGTTCAAATAGATTGCTGATTACAAATAAACCACGGAGCGCTGGTAGCGGTTCGCAAAATCTGGTTCGGAATAACTTGATGGCTTGTGTGAGCGGCTCCCCACACCTGGAATAAGCGGACGAACGAGAAAACTACAAGGAAGACTAACCCAAAAGTGGTTTGGCGATGACACAAAGGTGAGGGTTTGGAAAGCCGTACGGTGGCCAGGGATATCTGGGGATCAATGTGAGTGCACCAAGTCATGCCGGTCCCCATGGCCGTCTCGCAGGGGATTGTGGGTTCGAGTCCCGCCTTGGGCATGGGTTTGTGTGTTTTTAAATGTATACATGTATGCGTGTTTGTCATAAACCAGAAAACTGAAAACAAAGGACATTTAGGGAAAAAGGAAAAATAAGAAAAATGAATACAGCGCCGGAGTCCCGACCAGACCCTGGAAAAAAAAGTCATTGAGTGTCCAAAAGCACACCAAGATATTGTAGCTGTATTATATATGTTGTTACTTTTGTATATTTAGAGTATTCGTGGGTTGGTTGACTTGTTATCAGTATTCCTTATAAATTTCTTGGAGAGTGGGGATACGCTGACTCTCTCTCATCTTTCGGCCAGTAACCAGCCTCTTTTGGCATGCAAACTTAGAAAATGTGAAATGTTTTAAGTATAGTGGTAATATAAAATAAGACAGCGTGCTGCATCGCCCCAGGATCACATGTAAAGATGTAAGGTTACGTGTTGGAAGTAAAAATAGTTTTTTGTTTCAGTATTTCCTCATGTACAAATTAAGTAGATACCCATTTGATCCCAGTACTCACTCTTTTGCAGCCAGCGAGTAGCATCCCGTCTCATCCCCGTCCTGTTTGCCCCAGAAAGTTATAGCTTAAGTAATAGAAGGATTGCGACAATATTTAAAAGGGGCTGAAAGGCGGTAAATGAAAACTATACATGCTAAGATTATTACACGCATTAAATAATGACGATTCTGAACCTCGAATATAGTTTTTTAGCACTAGACAAACTAAGATGAAGAATTTGTAGCAATGTCTGATTAGACCCCATTCACATTCAACGGATCAGTGAGTTGTGATCATTGTTTTTAGCGGCAATCAGAAAATCCACACGTTCATGTGACCAAGTCAGTCAACATCGCGCTGCGAATATCTGCTGTGGACTGTCATCTGGATATTTAATATGACCCTTTCTTTGAAGGTTTAGCCCCTAGCATCAGCATAGCTTTTATTAGCTATACGTGCATTTTATGGAAACAACGACTTCTAACATCTAGAGGGGATATTCCCACACTAACATTCAATTGCCTGTCCCCGCGGCTGCGCTCGCTAAAGTGCACTTTGGTGCTTCGCGGCGCAGGGGATCATGGGTTCGAGTACCGCCTTGGGCATGGGTGTTTCTATGTTTGTAAATGTGTATATGTCTGTGTATGTATAGGTAAAAGAAAAAACATTAATAGGTCAACTAAGGAAATATAGGAACCTGGAAAAAAAGAGGAAAAAGGAATACAGCACCGGAGTCCTGACAAGCCTCCGGAACTGTATTTTTAATAAAAAAAATTCAGGCTCGGGCTTGACTGCATGATAATTTGTGGGTTCATTGGGCAGGATGAAGAGGTACATTTGAATTTACAGCACGTTCACTAATTTTAACAACCCTGGACTTTTACGTTTGGGAAACCGTGAAGGAGGTCGTTGTCCACAGCAAACCATCGTGCTGTAGGCTCTTCGTCAAAATGAACATTAACATGTGCAGAATTCCCCATGAATACGTTGGCTAAAGGTGTTAATACATTATTCGCCTTTGTGAAATGCGTCTAGTCGCTAAACGGTAACTATTTCAGAAACAGAAAGTATCTGAATAGGTGCAGGAAGCCTGTATTAAACCCAGGTTCAGTACTAAATCTCAATACATCGTTTGTGTATTTATATAGATTATATATGCACACCTGGGTTTAATACAATTTATGTACATGTACACTTTTTTCGACCAACACTGTGGTTAGAAACCACCCTGAAAGTGAAGGTATTTGACAAACAAAACCGCTGTGTTAAAAATCTGATGTGCTACATTGAAATTACTTGCCCTACCCATTCTTTAACACGCTATTCTTAAGAAATCTTATTCCTCCGTCTACTTTACGTTATTACAGTAATACCTATATTTATTTGGGTATACAAAGAAATGAGGGATTACACTGCGCTTAAGTGATAGACAAATATTTTAAGAGTTAATCAATAGGTGATGCCATTGATATTTCGTTATCTTTGCTTGATCAGCAGCAAGAAAAGCAAACAACAACCTCCCATTTGAGGAAAGTATAAGAATTTTAAAATAAAACTGACAAAAGGAATATTTCTGAAATCGTTAGCTACACAAAAATTATATTTGACATAAACTGTATGTTTTATTCAGATCCGCATATTTTGTAGGATTTTGTCTCTCTCCTACGATTTACCAGTTATTTCAAAAGGCATCCAGAATGAAGTGGACTTCAGAGAATACTCTCAGAAAATTCAAAGTGTACATTTTATGTGTATTAATCTTAAACAAATGGAATTGTAATCGCAATTGTTGGAGTCACTTTTGAGAAAATCAAATATGTTAGTAAATGTTGCATATAAAGTGTAGTTTCGGGAGGGAGAAAGTTTTTGAAAATCTTCGTGTTTCATCCTTCGAAGATGTCGAACTTGATATTTAAGTTTGGTATTTAACGGACTTTTCGTTTTTGAGTTATGCTGCTGATCTCTCTCCCTCCCTCTCTCACACATACACACTACCACACACACACACAAACATACACAAACATTTTTATACAAACATTATTTGGATTCAGGTGACCTTAAACATATATTTCCGTAAAGGCTCAACTTAGAATATTTGGGTGGAATAAAATGCTTCTAGATAATTTATATTAACTTAATGTATTTTTGGCTCCCACCTATAACATAGTCAAAGAAGTAAACATAATTTATATACGTTATCTTATCTATCCGTATTAAAATATACATTTCCATTCCTGCACTTCGTACAGTATTGTCAATGAAAGTGCCCCATAAATTTGGGAAAGATCAATATTACTTTATTTTGTTAGTGTTATTTCTCTTAAAAAAGCACAATTTACCTCCTTCCTTGCTAGTTTTTTATCATTGTCAAAGACTAGGTATACAGAGTAACTACTGAAATACTTATGGTTCAACCTCCCTTATTATCTCAAGCGCATTGCGTCTGGGTGAACGTCAAAGCACACGCTTTTGCTTTAATTGTTGAAACGATTTATCCTTAGAACCAGACAAAAGTATGGGATGCGATGATGAATATATTCTAGGCTGATAATTAAAATGGGATAAAACTGATATTATTCAATATGTTCCAAGGAGTCCTCACATGAATCGATAGAAAATGTGTCGGCTGGGATGCAAAGCATGTTGAACAGGTCGTTGTGCAGAGTAACCCTCCTTACAAGTGATGAGCTTTGGGACATGATCCATTAAGAGATGGCAACGCAGCACCACTGGATTACACTGCATGCCTTATCGATTCAAAGCCAAAAGGATGAAATGCTGTAATTCAAATCTCAGATTTATGGAGTAAAATTATATTAACAAGACCGAGACGGTTTATGTAAGTCATAAACCATTAATTTTATGTTTAGACAAACTAAATGACCAAAATTTATTGATACCATATAATCACAAGCTTCTTTATTTAGTTTATTTCTATGATATGCCTACGAATAAGATTTGATTTTCGCATAGCTTACACTGTAACAGTACTGTTTTATGAAATACATTCAGTTTATTTCAATAATTATTATTAAAAGTTCAGACGCAAAAAGTATGTAACTTTTATTCCCCAAAATTAACTACAAGAAGGAGCAGAGCAGGCGGATTCATGTCTTGTACGATAATATAAATAAAAAAGGAATAGTGACGCACCCCTCCAACAGACAGCTTATCGTAATTCTACAGGACGATTATGCAACAAACTTAGTGGAGTGGTAGGTTTCGCAAACAGTATCATTTTTGTGAAACAACAAATGTTGGCCAATGCATTGCTTAGAGAACACATGACAAGTCTATCCGTGTCCTATGACGCTCAGTTTTATGTGTTGCACATCCGATTGACCACTCAACTGGATACAGTGGTTATTCCTGTCTTGCTATCAAAGTTACGGGTGTCCTTGCGTTGTCGATAAGGTTGTATTGTCACCACGTTTAAACTGGACTTTGCACCTCGGAGTTTTTCAATCATTGCCACTGCTCATGGAGAATGTGTCCCTTGCTATGCGAGGGATGTATGGTTCTCCGCAACACTTCCGCCATGTTATAAGAAGGAGTATGCTCCAGATATGTAACAGATTGTTTATTGAGGGGAATTACCCTACCTGCTGGGGAAAGGGCATTATTCATCCCATTTATAAAGGGAAGGGAACTATTGGAAATCCGGATAACTATAGGGGGGTTACTCTGTTGCCAATTATGGAGAAAATTTATTGTAGAGTGTTATATAACCGGATAAAGGACTGGGAATCTAAATTTGGCAAACTTTCAACATTTCAAATGGGTTTCAGAGAAGGACACAGTACCATAGATGCCGCTTTTATATTAGACACTTTAAGGACGAAGCAACTGTTAGTTAAGCGGGGAAAGCTTCATTGTGCTTTTGTGGACTTTAAGAAGGCATTTTACTCTATCAATCGAAATGCATTATGGTACAAACTAGGCAGAAAGGGGTTATCAAGTAAAATGGTTAGAGCATTGCAGGCAATATATCAAAATGTCCAATTCTGTGTGAAGTACGACAGAAACAGAGTGTCCGAGAGCTGCCGAAGCTATAGGGGAGTGAGGCAGGGTTGTATTTTATCTCCCTTGCTATTTAATCTCTTTGTGGATGATATTACTGATACAATGATAGCAGAGAATATTCAAGCACCAGTAGTAGCGGATTTGCAGATCCCAACACTTTTATACGCAGACGATTTAGTATTGTGCTCTACGACAGTAAACGGATTGCAACGAGGACTGGACAAACTTAAGAACTATTGCGATGAATGGCTACTTACAGTTAATGTGAATAAGACTAAGGCAATGACTTTCAAAAAGGGTTGTGTTTATAGCAGGGAGGAGACTTGGACATGTGCAGGACAGATACTGGACAATGTTAAATCCTTTGTGTACTTAGGACTCACATTTACAATGAACGGAAAATGGACAAAACACATTGACATTACGAAACACAAGGCAAGGGTGAAAGCGGCGGAAGCTCTCCGGATACGCTGCAGAATTCCGAATATCTCCATAACCTTAATGGAAACTATATACGGAGCGACAGTTAGATCCACGAGGAGAAATATGGGAGTGGGAACAAACAGGGAATCTGGATCAAGTGAGGACCCAATTTTTGAAAGGAATTCTGGGTGTAGGGAGGGGTACGGCAAACTGCGGAATAATGAGGGAATTCGGGGTACATAGTGAAACGATAGAGTGCAAAATCAGAGCAGTTAAATATTGGATGAGAATCATTCACGGAAACCAATTTCTAATTAGGGCAGTCTGCTACCGTGAACAGTTGCGAATGGAAGGTAATTCGACGTGGGCATCAAAATTAAAGAAAGGGTTGGAAACCATTGGGATGGGAGACATTTGGATGGCGGGGCAGGAAAACAGGCGAAGTATTTGGAGAAAAATTAAGAAACGTCTGTGTGATATTGACAGACAGCAAATAATTGCGCAATGCACAGAGAAGGTGTCATTAGAAGTACAGTCTGGGCTGAAATCGGAGTGGGGTATGGAGCAATACATCAAAACAGGTACCAAACTCATTAGAGAGGGGCTCGCGTGGATTAGACTAGGAGCATGGAGGAGCACGAAAATTTCTGACGAGAATGGTATAAGAATCTGTCGCATTTGCGAGGTGGAAGAGTCGTGGACTCACATCTTGGCAAGATGTAGGGGTACGGAGGAATGGCGGGAAAAATATTTGCCGCGATTTTTTACCACTGCGAATGTAGGGATAGAAGCATGTTGGACGCTATTGGCAGGCACGGAAAACATGGACGGGCTAGGTAAATTTATACTTAAGGCAAGACAGCTGAGATCTGAGGAGGCTGCCAATAGAGAAGGGGGTGGATAAGATCAACTAAACAAAAGTGACTACAATGTTCTACATACATGTATATTATATCATACTTAGGTCACTGTTGTGCTAGGGTTGTATATATTATGTGTATATATGTCTTTTAAGTGTAATTATCTATTATAAGAAGGTGCATTTATGAAGATGTACTCTGTGCTGTAAATTTAAATTGATGTATTTTAATATCTTTGTATCTTTATTTTCGGATTCACTCTTAATTTTTATTGTTGTTTAATATTGCTTTTGACTGTGTATTTCCTTTGTCTTTTTATTTTCGTGTTTACTCTTTTAATTCTTTGTTGTGGTTGTTGTTTTAATATTGCTTGTAATGTGTATTACAAAAGCACGTACGGTCTGTGGACCCGTGCGACTGTTGAAATTCTATGTATCATATTGCTATATTAATAAATACACTTATTCATTCATTCATTCATTCATTCATTCAAGAGGACTTTTCAACGTTTCCTACAAGGAGAAGTGAGCAGAAATAGAAGGACCTGTTGAATGGCCTTCGTGATCACATAAATTAATGCCGCTTGATCCCTTTCTTTGAGGGCATGCGAAGATTGTCACATATACCACCCAGTTGACCAGATAAGAATTGACTGTTCGCATATAGTCGACCTTTGACCACATTCATCAGAGGCCGCACATGTAGGAGAGAATTCGACGACCAGTGGGATGAAGATGTGAATATATCGCAGTCGAAGGTGATCACATTGACGGCCTTCTATGAATTAATTTTTCACTTATTTTTACTTGTTCTTAGAGCAATAAATGATGATATCTAGTCCTCGTTTCCTCAATGATGTGAATCATAAACAATACATCAATCTGCATAATTTGTTTCACAATAAAGATCCTCTGCGTGATTCATTCCATAAAGTGTGTTGGGGGTCTGAATGACCCAGTATTTCCGATAATGCTCCCATATTCTCTCCATCTTGTCTTTGCCATTTCGATAGGAAAGATTACCGCGTTACAAAACTATTATAATTACTGCAGACTAAGTTCTGCAGTACAGTACCTTGGAAATGAATTTTAAGCTTTGAACATTTCCAAACCTTCATAAAAATATTCCGGTTGATATTTCAGTGTACTTAGACAGGAAAATCGCATAAATTAAGCGTATGATTAGTTTGTCGCATATATTTTATATGTTAAATAAACACTTTGATCTGGTCATTATGAGTCAATCTGTAATTATACATTTTATTATATATTTAATTCAGTTCCTATCACGCCATGTCGGCGTATATTAGACCACATTTATAATGGATTCTTGATTATGGAATTTCTAGTTCGCTCAAATGTGCACATAGTGGCGAGGGACTATATCAATGCCCTTAGACGCTACTATACGATAAAATCATAACTTTTTGACGTGAAACAATGTAGATTTAGCACAGAGGCTTTTTCTTTCAAGGCATGGAGTTCTCCTACTTGGAAATAAATATCACACGGGACCAACTGCTTTGCTTTCTTTCGAAAGAAGTCATTCATACTAAAGATTTCTACGCCCAAAAACATCCATCACTCTCTGCCGGGTTTGAACACGTAACCTTGGGCATTAGAGGCTAGCATGGTAACCACTACATCACGGAGAGAGAATAAAGATAGATAAGAGACAAAAGGTGTATTACTATAACAACCTTTAACTAACCGTCTATCATTCCTCTGCAGTTCATAAACCAATAATATGTTCCCGTTCCTGCATAAAAAGCAAGTCTTAAGCTGTATATGATAGTAAAATTTTTATGGAGAATATTTTAGATTGTACTTAAACTTCTTGGTATTTTTAAAATTCTCAATTTACAAAAAAAAAAAAAAAAAAAAAAAAAAAAAATTCTAGTTTAGAATGTAGAAAGCGATGTTATGGTAGTGCTCTGCAAACTTCAAATCGCCATTCTAAAGGAATTCAGAGAAACGTTCACCATAGGCTTTATTTTAATTTCCCAGAGAAATAAAAAAGAACTTTCTTATTCTTCACTCACGAAATGCGACTCTATAACATTTTACCCCTTAGTTACAGAGCAAGCGATATGTGCAACTCGAATTTGGGAGGTTGTGGGTTTGATTCCCGTGGCCGGCCTACCTAGACCATGAGTTTTTTCGGGGTTTCTCGGGTCACCAGGCAAATTCTATTTGAAGGGATACGTTCATTAAATCCCCTGAATTTTCCAGTTGTTAATTTCCTAGTCATCTACTTAGGGTTGAAGGGTCAGGGGCGGTGTTTGGCGGATTGAGGCTGGATGGTAGCTTGCGCACTGTAAAGGGATTATCCTGGCGAGGTTGGTACCGCTCGATCGGGAATCGCCTTTGGGTTTTTCGGGCTAAGACCACTCGGGAAACCACCGGAGGCTGAGGCTCTTGACGACAGCGGAGGCGTTCCATGTGTAACTGTTAGGGACCCCGTCCAAGCTTACTCCCGTCGTCATCCGTATCTGCTCGACCTTCGGATCTCTCACCTCATTCCTCCCTCCCTTCACGACTCTCGCCTTATCAACCTAAGAGTATGGGAAAGAGTATGCCACTGATAATATTTCGAACAACGCATATCGGTTCCTGAATTGATTTGGGATACCATATGTATCTTGATTTAAATGACATATAAAATCCTGCATAAACCAACATTTGAAATGGTGGACGTATTGTTAATTAGGTGGAAATGTATAAAAAATATCCCTGTGTTTACTTCTCTTAGACCTAAAGAAGGGTTTTATAGTCCGGTATATAGCATTTCTGTCATGGCTGCGTTTTTATTGTCTATGTCAGCAATTTATTGTGGTCGTTTCGCGTTTGTATGTGTTGTTTTTACGTCTTGGTTTATTATTATTATTATTATTATTATTATTATTATTATTATTATTATTATTATTATTATTATTATTATTATTATTATTATTATTATTATTATGTAATGGTACATGTGCGCGCGCGTGTGTGCGTGAGAAATAAATAAATGAACAAAATTTCTCTTTCCCATTTCTATAATAAAATCTAAACGAATTTTGACGTTCAGTTCCTAAACTATTCAGGCTAATGAGATGTAATTTTGCCATGATATTCTGTGTAGCTTTTACTATCTATAAATATAATTGAGTTGATATTATTGATTGTGGTTATAGTTACTGATTTTGCCGAACGTAAAACATATTGCATAAAATTTCAAATTTAATATTTTAAAAGCTTAAGTTTTAACTTAATCATGAATTCCTATTATCTAAGAGAAAGAACAATTTAATATCGTTTAATAAAGGTTCTATGTGGAACCGTTTTCATACTGAGTGGACCTGAAGTTATCTCGTCAAAATGGCAAACAGAGAAAACTGGTGTTAATGTAAAATCAACCAGCCAAGAAAAGTTTTGCAGGAATACAAAGAATTGCTTTTACATGACAGTTATATTGGTAGTTCAGAGTTAAATCTTCAGATTTATACTCAAAAAAAAAAGAAGGAAAGAAAGAAAGGAAATAATTTCAGGTGCACAGTTGCTTAACAAAGTTTAGCGTACATACGTAAAATATTACAAAGAGAGAGAGAGAGAGAGAGAGAGAGAGAGAGAGAGAGAGAGAGAGAGAGAGAGAGAGAGAGAGAGAGAGAGAGAGAGAGAGAGAAAGAAATCATAAAATTCCCGAAGAGGATATTGGAAGAAGCTTCGATATGCTTCTGAGGGACTTACTCTAGACTAAGTTATATTATACATGCCCAAATGAAACTAAGTGCGCACGGCGTGGTGCAGTAATACGCGTTATTTCTACAAAGCAAACTGATCCGCTTTTGGTATGCGTACAAGAATTCAATTAAATGATATCCATACAGCCTTCGCAACCGTATAGAAAGGCTTTTGGTCTTGCATCTATACTGATTTGAATAATGATATTCATTAGATTAACCTAAACCATACAAAGTCCAACGCTTCCGTGAATTGTAGTGTTAAGCAAAAATCTAAGCGACATGCATGGCAATCTCAAAGGAATATTTTACAGTGTTTCGACCAAAATAATTCAGCAGAATTGGCACTTTTTGAAAACCACAACCAAAGTACTGTTGTATAATTATACAATTTACCGCCCTAGCAAAGTGTAAGGTTCTGTTTTATTGTTAATTAATACTCCGATTACTGTGCATCAAGAATTACAAAAATACGAGGATTTATTTAACAACTGTGTGTACAATTACAAAGCTTTAGAACCATTACAAATGTTGACAGTTGTTCTCCATATTATACGTTTAAACTCATTTCCAAGTTAATTCTGTATACACATTTTTTTGGGCACACAACAGGTTACAGGAAGCTGAAAAGGTAGACAACTGATCGAAAGGCTTGCTCAGAGATTGTTGTAACATTTCGGTATACCGCTTAATATGCTGTAGCATCTACACAAGGGGCAAGGGGTGTTTAGAACAGTAGACAGGAATTTGGAGAGCATCAGCTCTTAGAGCAACAAAATTACTCAAATTAAAGCCTTACATAATTACAGTATCTCACCTTAGATTTCCAAGGTTTTGTCAAGGTTTTTTTTATTTTTTTTCCAATAAGAACGAGATGGTTTCGTTGCATTTTCTTGTTATTTACAGAATCTGTTACTTTGAACCGGTCTACGAGGTGCAATATTGTGTTGCTAAACGGAAGTGGTCGGTTAGTAAATTTAACTCTATATTTTTGTCTAGTATTCCGCACGAATTCTTCCTCCTGAAAAATGTCTTGAACGTGTACATATGCTCACGTAGTGAATATACAACCATACTGTAGTACGAACACATATAACACCCGCTCACTCCAAGGTCTACTCTTTCACTCTGTGTTTGTGTGTGTGTGTCTGAATTTCGCAAAAGCCGGAAATGCTCACGATAACTACCAAGCGCTCGCGGCGCGCAGGACTGGGAGTTGCGCCGGTCCCCGGCCCGACGACTGATGTTACCTAGGACTCAATGTATTTGAGCAGGTGGTTAATGACAGGAAACATATAAACTATATGTATAGCTTAAAATTCTTGTTCTAATTTTTCAGCTTTACCAGTTACATATCATTCAATACGATTGGAAACTACCACAGTATTTGCAGACATTTCAGTACATGCACTGTGTACTTAATGAGAATACTTCATCCATATGATACAGTTATCAAAAATATATGCTTGCTATTTTTCAAAAAAATAGAAATATTATCAAGAGATTTTCACATTAAAAATTTGTGTTGGAAATGCCTTGGAAAACCTCGTGCCGCATTTTTAAAAGTTATCGCGCATAAGTATGAAACTTTGCATATCACACTTTTCGTTTTGGCTCAAGCACACACATACACACACACCTCTGTTCCTTTCCTTTGCTTTCCTTTTCTTTTCTTTTTCCTTTCCTTTGCTTTCCATTAATTTTCTGTCCTTTCCTTTCTACTCATGCTACAACGCTATACATAATTACCTTTTTCTTTTGAGTCTCCTTTAATTTGTTTAGGGAACGTTAATACATGAAATTTCCAAAATCCAGCTTTTAGGCTCTTTAGTACTTGCTATTTCATAAACAAGCGGCAAAGAAAATAACATATAATAGCTCTAAGATATTTACCCTGCGAGAATCGTTGATGCTGATACTCAAATGTTTTTCTGTGGGCCGCACCTTAATTCTCAAAGCTTGCACATCATATAATCTAGGAATGAGAAGACCGAACTTGGAGTTAATACTTTCAATGAGCTGCAAGTCATTTCAGTACGTTAGAGCCAATGCAATCCAATTTATTGGGTGTTGATAAAAGGCAACGGATGAAATGAGGTGGCATGTAACATTATCAGTATACCGATTTTAAACAACAGCGGTTTTAAGTAATGATGGGTAGGTAAGCACAGTCTACTGCTAGATGGTCCAACTCAAATCAGCTGAGTTCGGAGTACTCGCGCATACTGAACAACAGACCTCGGAACCCGGCTGGAGGGAGAGCAAGATAGGCAATATGACACTGGACGAAGGTCATAGCATAAGTGCTTGGTCTTCCTGTCGCTCCACTCTAATACTTCATTCTGGCTTGACGACAGGTTGTACTCAATTCTGAGCTGCACTGAGTACATGTACACTCCTGTGTCTTGAGTAACTCAATGTTCCTTGGCGCGCAACCAAACTGGAAGAGCCTGGACAAGTGAATGTGTCCGGAAACGCGGAGTGTAAGGGATAAATGTGGATCTGAGATGTCACTGCATAAATACCAGTAACAATTATTCCTTATGTGCTTAGATACGTTTTAATGCTTAGAAATTCCTATAACTTGTAATAAAATACGTTGTTAGTTAATTAAAACCCATGTGAATTTGTGTGTGTGAAAGAATTAATTTGATTTACTTTTCCAATTGAATCACTCGTAAATAAATGCTATTGATTTAGAAATTTCCAGTTTTTGAATAGGTTTGCAAAATAGGATAAATTGCGCTTCAATAAAATGATTTAACTGCTTTAGCATGTAGATGTTTTATATGCGTGCTAAATTTTCCAGAATGGAATTAAACAATGACTAGCATTTGAATTTCAATATTTAACTACGAGGGTGCATCAGATAGGAAACTTCACTAATTTTTAATAGGTAGGTAAAAAGAAGCCACAAACACTTACTTGGCTACCGTTCCTTTATTACTTTCTCTACACAGTAGGTAGAGAAGATATTATATTGCACCTAGACATTGGAAACCGAGATTTTACCAAAATTATAATGCACTTCTTGAAAAGATCCCTACGCGCGCCCGAGTGTGTGTGTATGTGTGTGTGTGTGTGTGTGTGTGGACAGAAAATTCAAACAACGAAAAGTCAATCAAATACCAAACTTGGTACTTAAGCTCAGTATTTCTGAAGGGTACGACCGCAAGAACTTTTGTAAAATCCCACCCATCCCCAGCTGTCCCTCACATGGGATGATTTTTGAACATTTTGATTTTCTCAAAAATGACTGACGGTTTTGATTAAAATACCATATAATTAAAATATCTTTATGACAAAACGAAACTATATCTTGAATATCCTGGGAATATCCTCTGAGGACCTCTTTATTCTTGATGAAATTTGCATAACAGATAAAACGTAAGAGAGAGAGAGAGAGAGAGGGGGGGGGAGAGAAAGAGACGAAAACTACACAAAAAGTTTGGTTTTTTTTTAAAACACACAATTTATGTCACGTACATTTCTTTTTAGAGTTAACCATTTCCTAGATGTTCCCTGTTATTGGTTTCAATTTTAAACTACTGACACTTTTCTCAAATGGAAGCTATCTTAAGTTTTATCTCTCTTTTGTTTTACTTCTGGCCATAATACAAAGAGAAAGGAATTTCAATCGTATTACATAACGACGAGCCTTTAAATCATTTGGCTATCGCTTTAACCTAGTGCATTCTCTTATTTCCCTTCTGCTTGGAAGGAAGCATGTAATGGGACAATATACATAGTGGATAGAGAAGGTATTGTATTCCACCCAAAATTCGATACCGAGATTTTACCGCAAATACATGTTTTAGGATCCCCTGAATCCAAAAAGGCATTTTCAGTAAAAGGTCCGCGCGCGTGTGTGTGGACAGCGTAGCTCAAAATCGAAAAGACGGTTAAATACCAAGTTTGGTATTCAAATATGGTATCTTCCAAGGATCTAACTAGCCTTTACATGGAAAATGTTTCGAAAATTTTGTTTTTCTTAACAATGGCTCTAGTGATTTTATTTAAAATACCACACATTACAGCCATTTCCATCACAGATAAAATGCATATCTTGAATTTTTTTGGGAATAGTTTTTGAAGACCTGTTTATTCTGGATTAATTTTGCTTAGTTTTGCATAACTAGTAAACCGTAAGATATAGACAAGAACTTACAACACAAAAATGTAGCTGTCGTTAAAATACACTGTTTATGTCATACACTTTTTTTCCGTGGAGTTTACCGCTGTAGAGATATTCTTTGTTATTAGTTTCAGTTGTAAAGTACTTATACTTTTCTCAGATACGAAGTGTCCGTTTTTCTCTCCTTCTAAGCCTGGCCAAGCAAATAAGCGAATTATAATGACAATCGCACAACAACAGCTTTTAAATATGTATTTGACTATAACTTTAGCAGAGCGCATTCCTTTAGTTCCCTTCTATTTATAAGGAACTAAGTAATAAGAACATAATGCTAATGTTTATCTCGATTAGTATTATGTAGAAAGAAGAATAATCTTTTGTAAGAAGTTTGTTAGCAGAACAACTGGAGAAAGGCATGTGGGTGTAACACATACGATTTTTTATGACACATTACCAGTAGTATTTCAGCAGTTCGCATAATATACAACTTGGTTACCTATTCTCTGATGATAGAACTGGTTCATAAACGTAGCAAATAAGGTTTATTCAAATTACTTCAAATTTGAAAACTAATCGAAGTCCGAGGCCAAGTATGGACTGAACACTGAACGCCAATGTGAAACACACAGGAAATCTGTGACAGTGCCGGCGATGTAGTGAGACAGCTGCAATCCGCGTGTAACAAGATATTCGATTTGCGAGCAATGTAGTTAAATTATGTCATTCTATGAGCCTGAAATTAAACAAAACAAAATAGTTTGGGACAGTTTTCTTAATCCTTTTGTCACATCTTTGGAAGATATTGGTCTAAACATCAAACTTGGTTTTATCCAACAATTCGTTCTTCGTTATACTGTTCATTCGTAAATTGGGACCTTTTCCCCGAAATTCTATTTTTTGTTTCTGGAGATCAAAACATATATTTACTTTCTCTACACGTACTATGTAAGTAGTGTATAGAGAGCATTCCACCCAAAAATTTGATACAACGATTTCACCGGAAATATATGTTTTAAGGTCCCCTGTATAAAAAAACAAGCATTTTCAGAAAAAAGGTCCGTGTGTATGTCCGTGTGTCTGTATATCTGTCAACCAGATAACTCAAAAACGAAAAGTCGGTAAAATACCAAACTTGGTATTTAAGTTTAGTATCTTCCAGGGATGCGACACGAAATTTTTGAGAAAAATCTCCTCACCTCAAACTCTCCTTTACGTAACACTTTTTTTTCGAAAATTTTCATTTTCTCAAAAGTGGATCTTACGAATTTGATTAAAATATCGTATATTAAAGATATTTAGTTGACAAATAAACTGTATATTTTGAATGTTCTGGGAATAGCCTCTGAAAACTACTATACTCTGGATGAATTTTACTGAATTTTTCATAACTGCTAAACCGTAACAGATGGACAAAAACCTACACCACAAAAAATGTTGAACACGTTAAAACACACAATTTATGTTACATACATTTTTTTCGTGGAGTTGATCGTTTTTGAGATATTCCATGTGTTTGGCTTCAGCTTTAAAAAAATATGTACTTTCCTCATACAGGAATTTATCAACTCCTGCCCATATAAACAAAGGAATTTCAATCGGATAATAACCAGCTTTTGACTATCACTTTAACCATGGTAGTCCCTTATTACGTTTCTACTTACAAAGAAGCAAGTAATAAGATTATTCCTGCTAATTTTTCTCGATTATGTAAATAGAAGCATAGGCTTTTTAACAATAATTTGTGCAGAGATGTAGAGAAAGTCACCTGAATGGAGCACATCAGATCTATTTATGGAACCTTGACCTTGAACATTTTGGTGGAATAACAGTATTTCCTCTAGTTACTGCAGATATCTAGTAGGTAAAATAAGAATTAGTCACTCTGAAACCAGATTCCATACATCTTTCTCTTTAAGTGTTTTATTTTAGAAATGCTCATAGATGCAGGAACATGAAAATCCTCTTTATGGGCTGGCCATGCTACTTCATTTCTTGAAAAAGAGGGAAAGCTGGCTTAATTGAGAGAAGCATTCATTTGCCGGCTGAAAAGCCTCGGGGTTACAGTGAAGGAAATGCGGTTCCCAGTTAATTAAAACGCTGGCATACCTTTAATGCGATGGATCAGAACGGATTGGTTATCATGTATGAAACAGATCGTTTATCTTTGTCTTCGTGTGCTTTTGGTCTTTGTGATGCTGGAAATAGATTTAAAACGTCATCATGAGGTACATAATTGTTTTCTTGCAGAAGTGAATAGCTGCAAATTCCATCGCGCCAAAACGATATCGAAATATTATTTGTGATAACACAGTTTTGGTTGCGCAAAAACTGATGTCGCAGGCGGAATTGAAATGGAATGCTGAGGTAAAAAAGCTTCCACGTTGATAATAGAACTGGAATTAGGAAAGGGGAGTTTATATTTTGACACAAAGAAATTCGACGAATTGTATCTACACTGTAGCAAATTAATGAAATTGCGTTTGCTACTGTATAAAATCCCGTTGTTGAGGAGTAGTGTGTTTTACTTCTCCTTTGCTTAAAATGAGAGAGGCACACCATTCTACACTCTAAGTGGATATAGTTATATTAAGTGTGTGTCTATAACATTTGCTGAATGCAAAAATATAATTCTTAGTGCTTGTATGCGCCCGACTAAATCATACGAAGTTCAGTAACGATTTTATTATATCCTAAAATCGCCTTTTTTACTTTTCTTGCCAACATGCAATTTTTCATATTGACCTAGAAAACATTATTAGTATGTTTTGAACCGGCTATAAAATATACCTATCTGAAATTCTCCACGTTCGAGATTTTAATAACTCTGAGTCCATAATTACTGTATAAAACTCACAGATATGATAAAAGTATATTTTTTTTAACAATTATTTACTAAATAACAGTTGTAATTATATTATTTGTACGTTAACGTACGAGGTGTTTGAGGAAGGTAAGTACAGGTTTGGGGGGGAAAAAAAAAGAAGCATGTCTTTCTTTTTCCTCATAACAACATTTGTTTGTACATGAAGGAGCATTGTTTAACTTATTTTTCGACATAGTTCAGCAGAGAATAAACTCTTGTATGCGCTTTTCAAAGAAAGCTGTCACCAGTTAAGAACGTCATTGCTGAACACCGTGTTATGTGGAAACAAATAATAATATATTCCTATTGTGAACCGTCTGTTTTCACGAATTGCCTCATTCACTTTTTGAGCAAAACCATCAGTGACAACAGAAGGCCGCCCACTCCGTGCTTCATCAGGAACATTAGATCGTCCATCACTGAATTGCCTAACCCACATCTCTGTTATATTTTCACCGTAAATCTGTATAAGTTTACTATGAATTTCAGCTGCCTTAATATTCCTTGCGTATAAAAACTGTGTTACAGAACGTAGCTCACAGTCGGTGGGATCAGATGTTGTCCTAAACATTTTGAACAACCACTAACATTTGTAAATAAAGACGATCCGGCGTCAGTGGACAGACAATGAACCAAAGACACGAATGCGCACGAGTAGATCTGCGACGCTGTCGTTACGATAGCGGTAGAAAGAAATGACACGCCTCATATATGTGAAGTTTATTTACGCTACAAGGTATTTGAAACTGAATTAGGATTTATTTTCCATAACCTTGCGGTTTGCATACATTGTCCACATTTTATGATGAATACTGTGATGTCTAACTATGACCCTATCTGTATAGATACAGCTCACGATCAACAAATTGGATAAACGTGAATGTTGTAGTAAACTGGTACTTAAAACCTATTAATTGTAGGCAGGGAGGCATGAGCTGTTGTAGACATCCTCCGGGGCTAACTACATCATACAATTTGTCATTTTAAAACTACAAATACAAACTCCATGGCACGACACCTCACAAGGAACCTTGGCCTACCGCCCGGCCGCTGGGTCCCCCATTTCGGTATCGGAGGGTGAGACGTGATCAGCGCCTCGAACCCCCCCCCCCCGGCCGGTTAATGCGGTCCTCATGATCTGGAGCCGCTACATCTCCACCAAGTAGCTCCAGACCAGATCTTCCAGTGCGGGAAAAATCCCCACGCCAGTACCGGAAATCGAACCCAGGTCTCCCGTTTGGTAAGCAGCTGCGCTACCACCGTGCTAAGGAGACGACCCAGAACTACATATCTAATTAGAAAATGAGAACGGACGTATTACAGTTTTAGCAATAGCATAAATGTGACAGGATTTCTTTCTCCCTAAGCATTAAAAATTCTAATTTTCTTTAAATTAGTGTCTTATTCATTACATTAGTTACTCCAAAACAGGTTTATAATATTATTAGCTCTATGACGTCAGAGTGTCTTGTAGAACGTGGTGATTTGCTGAGGTACAGGAAAAGAATTACAGATAAGCAGGGCCCGAAATTTGATAACCTGAATATATATTATACATGTTGTATCAATAGCTAGTAGAGATAGCCAGGTGAATAGAACACCTCTACCTACCTACCTACCTACCTACCTACCTACTCTTTGTGTGCCGGGAAGAAAACATAAAGAATATGAAACGAAAGATGACTTCCCGTTTCAGAAAAACTTAAGTAGTTTAAGACTGAAACCAGAATAACAGATTATAGCAGAGATATTTCTCGGAAATGGTTAATTATACTAAAAACTGTGTGTGACATAAATTGTGATCTACAGTTTTTGTAGTTTTGGTCTGTCTCTTACGGTTTAACATTTATTCAAAAGTAATACAAAATTAAAAGGTCTTGAGAGATTGCTCTTTGGAAATTCAAGATGTACATTTTGTTTATCATGAAAATATTTTAAACATACCTATTTTATTTTAATCAAACCTGATGGAGCATTTTTGAGAAGCCCAAAATTTTTAGAAAATGTTCCATGTAAAAGGAAGGTGGTGGTGTGGAATTTCCCTGAATATATTAGAGTCGCATTCTTGGAAGATGCTGAATTTAAGTACCTAGTTTGGCATTTAACTGTCGGTTCGTTTTTGAGTATGCTGTCCACACACATGGATCCTTTTAAAATGTTTTATTCAGAGGTCCTCAAAACACGTATTTCCAATGAAATCTTGATATACACTTTTTGTAAGGAATAAAATACCTTCCGTATCTGCTATATGTATTGTACATATGTGCTAGAGAAAATAATACGTATAAAATGAAAAAAAATGCTTAAAAACTGGAATTTCAACAAAGAAACTCTGAACGTGATATTCATTTACATTAAAAACAGCTCGCTTTATAGAAAATTATACATTAATTTATACATAGGTATCACTACTATACAAGCAGGAAATGAAGGTATATAAACGAAATAGTTTAGATACTAATTGAAACGTTTATTTTTTCGTGTTCCTGTTTGTAGGGTCTGAAAAGAAGATTTAAGAAAAATGTTTCTTTAGCAGTTGTTACAGAACTATGAATAGCATTTACTCTTTTGAGTTATTGGATTATACAAAACCGATAATGAATGACGTCTTTACAGCATCCGTCTAATTTGCCAAACGACTGCGGAAATCAACGTCGTGCTGGAATTTGGCTCTGATATTCCATTTGGTTAGAACAACCGTAAGGAAACTGGAAGATGCGTGGTTCAAATCCCAGCTATCGCATTGGATTTTCATTATTATTCTACCTTTCCTATCTTGTCCTACACATGAAAGAACACGTTGGAGTTCTATGACTATTGGCGTAAAGTTGAATATAGTTGAATAACCTATAACGTGCTAATCACAAGGAAAACGGACAGAAGGCATAACTAAAGCTGTAAGGTAAAAAGAATAAATAACTAAAGAAATAGTACATTAAATATTAATTTTAATGTACACGTGTCTTTGGCTGCTGTCACCACAAACAAATAATTATAATTGAACTTTATTTTAATAAGTTATTTTAAAGTTACCTAACAAGGTAAGACACCGAAGACTGATCTGCTTCAAAAGTGACCATATGAGCAAGGAAGGGTTTAAGGCCATATGCCTACCTTCATTTAACGACTTGCTAGCCTTTTAAAGTTAACAAGCAGGATACTTGTTAGCAATTTAGTATTTATGTCTTTAGCATTGTTGCTGTGGTGTCCAACGTCCCTGGACAATACGTGCATCAGCAGCTCCTTAATACCTTTAACTCTGTTTTTTCTTCTCTTTTTTCGTGCATGCGCATTCGGAAATGGGGACAAGAAAGAACCGGGTCATAAATTCCTTGATGTCCTTCAGTATTACTTACCCACGACCTGCTAAACAATTTGAATGGTGGTCCAAAAGTTCATTTTGTCTCCTGCTTACAGAAGAAAAGTTACGCAATTAAATGTTCAGTTTCCTTGCAATTCTATAAAGCGGGTCACTGTCATTACATCACCTAATTCCTATACTGACACCAGTAGACGAGGTCGCTAAGGCTTGGTCTGGTGAACAGATTCAAATCTCGCCCTTGGTCGTCCCCCCTTATCGAGTTTTTTCATTTTTTTTTCTCAATTTTGTTAGTGTTTAACGCCCACTTTTAATACTGTGGCACTGCAGGTGATTATAATGATGATACATGGAATGAAGATGGAGCACCGTTGGAATGCGCTGGTGCGGTAAGCTGGAGAACCGGAGAAAATCCGCCCCTTTTCCGCTTTGTTCACCACAAGTTGCACATGCGGTGCTGGGATTGAAGCCGGGCAGCCTTGGGAGAGGCGAGTGGTCAAACCACGGCACGGCCAGTTTTTTCTCAGACTTCTTAGCTCGCAAACACTAGAAAGGGTGTTGCCATTTTCCTTCCACAGGATGGTGATGAAGAGGACACACACCCTGTAAAGTACTCCCAGGGAGGCGAAGATCCCCACGCTGGTACCGGGAATCGAACCAGGATCCACTACCACTCTACAAACGTGAGGTGCATGTAGTAAGAGCGGGCTTTAAACATATTAACAACACTTTCCTTTACGGAGGGACAGAAGTGCTCTTTTCGGTAATTTTTATCAAGTAGCACAGATATTGGTATCCCTTCTACAGCGTTTCGCTGGCTAAATGCCTATCTATGTCAAACTTTAAAGTAATTTTTCTGAGTTTAAAATTTGTTATTTTCCGATATTCAAAATCTAGCTTCTCCCACAAAATATAGCTAGAGCTCTGTAATATTTCCCAAAGTACTACAGTATGTGTGTAATAAAATGTTTGATTGGAATTTTGATATTGGTTATAGATTGGTTTAAAGAATAAATTAGTATACATATGCGATTTCTTTTTTGGAGTTTTTCCACTTTGTGATGTATTTGTTTTAATACTATCCACTTTAGGAAAATTTCAAATGGATAATTTATTACAAAGATATTAAGGAATTTAATTTTTAAAAGAAGTGCGTTTAGTTCAATATCTATGGAACTGAATAGATTGTGACTTTAGCTAATTAAATCGAATAAATTAATTAATATATCCAGGTTGAAAATACATTTGAATGAAGCTTGATATTAGTGTTTCCTTTTTACCGGTGTTGTCTTTACAAACTGTAAGGCTCTAGCTTTAACATTTTAGAATATCACTTTTATCTCTCTTCGGTGTCCCCTTGACGGAACAGGCTTAAGTCTGCTCTTGCTAATTTCTTCTCCGTGTAAGAATCGTTGATACTTCCTTTCAAATCAATGTTAACTTAAAACAGAAGTGTAGCTAGAAAGCTTATTTCTCTTATGAGATTATAAATTCTGGATGACTTTATTAGATTTTAAACTAATGAAGGCATTCTATATACATAAGAAATGTCGTATTTGTTTAGTTGACCTGAAGACTTTAACAGCTTTACGTTCTCTGGACACTCATATAAATACATGCATACAGAGTGTCCCAGAATTCAACCGCACAAATTGGAAGGACTGTAGAATGTTCCTAGATAAGCACTTTAAGATAGCGAGATACTGTCCATGTTGCTAAATGTTAAAGGTATGGCATGTTTTTCGGATCGCACATGAGTGGCTGTAATTCAAAAGAACGTGGATGTGTGTGTGTGTCCTATTTTAATTCGGAATGCTCATTTGTATGCCGGTAGTCAAAGGAATGCAGTATTGGTGCACAATCAATACGACATTTAAATCTATTCAACTTGCAATTTTGGTAAAATTGCTTCTTCTTTGAGGGTGTGCACGGCATTGATAACCACTTTGTTGTTGTTGTTTTTAACTTTTCCCCTTTTTACCATTTTCCCTACCTTACCTTTGTTTGTTATTTTCTATTTGGTTACTGTTTTGCTTTTTATACATACACATGTACACATTTTCAAACACACAAACACCCATGCCTAAGGTGGGACTCGAACCCACGATCCCCCACGCCACGAAGCACCAAAGCGAGGTACATTAGTGAGCGTAGCCATGAGGACCAGCTCCGTTGGGTAGGTTTCAGATTATTCATAGTTACCTAGAGCGCTCCGCTTTAACATATTGTTGAGGGAGTCAGTTGAATCTCGCGACAGTAAGATCGCACCGCTCTCTGAAGTTTCCATTGTAAATGTAAATGCACTAATACGTTTAGTTTATATTTTTCAACTCAAGACGATAAATTCTCCAGGACAAATTACTTTCAAACGGCTGAATGAAATCTACGTAGCGCTCAATATTCAATGCAGTAATTGTTTGTCAAGTAGATTAGATTAGATAAAGGGGGCACAAAGTGCAGTTTGTTGACCTCCTGTACGTCAGCCTAAAAGACTTGTACAGCCCCAGTTTGTCAAGTAACTGGCGTATATTAATTTAATAAAACAATTAGGTTTGTTGAAATCATTTATTTCATGTGTGGTTTGAAAGGTAGAAACCAAACAATGATTTTAGTGCTGTAAAACAGCAACAATAGCACTGTTATGCTAGAATTCAAACAGCAGCACTTTGGATCTGTCTATGTAGGTATTATGGCGTTTTAACCATTTCAGTTACTCTAGTCCTACGACTCTGTGCTTCGTAGGTCTCTGCAGAGATTTCGCAGGTCTTCACATCCAACAGTTCCTCTGATTGCCTGTTTTATTGTAAATTTCAGATATTGTATTAGTTCTCAAAGTCCCTTTTTATTTGCCTTTCATGCAGAGATAAAAAGGTAGAATGCACTTTCCTTTATGGTACACAGTTCGTAACTAGTTTTATGCGGGTACTTGTTATACTATGGAGCTGGTTGTTCATTTTGTATTTCTTTGGAAATTCATTTGACACAATGATAATATTTGAACTGTATCTCCAATAATGTGTACGTATGTAACACGTCAGTTTGTGACAAACAGTATTTTAGAAACACCTTCGGCAACCACGGAGAGGTGTACCCTTCAGATGTTTAATGCAATTTTTATTGAAAGTTCTCTCTTACACCTAGATACTTATCGTACATTATATTTAATTTTATTTGTCAGTACGAATAAATCATATTGAATTATGCAGTAAAATGTGAACGATTCATTATAAAATTCAAACAGAAGACACAACATAAAAACAAAGATACCTAAGGAGATTTGAAAGTCTAATTCCTTCAACATCTTAGCCGATGTGCGTACGCTAACCAGAGCGGTAAATAATGCTGCTATCTCTATGTTCTCCGTAATTCGAAGTCCAGGTCAGAGTCTATAGCAGTTTCATTGGCGGCTTGCTAACACTTGATACATTTTATGCAGTAAATAATTTAGAATCCATAAATCATAGGTCCCTTTTACCTATTTATGTGGACTTATGATAATCCTGACAATTTGTGCGGTTGAATTCTGAGACCCCCCCCTCTCTCTCTCTCTCTCTCTCTCTCTCTCTATGGTGCTCCAGTCTGGAGGTTTTCCTAGAAAGTAAAGTAACGGTACCACAGAAGCTTCTGAAGTTGGTATATTAAATAGGAGGAAGAATCGGGCTCCATTTGATGGACATGAGAGTGAGGAATATTGCTGCTATTTGTGTTTTCTAGTTACGTGTCAGCGATTGTTAACTATAACCAAATGAAATAATTGCATGTTGAGAATGATTCACGATTTTAATACTGAGGAGTACTTTTACAGTATCGTCCAAAAAGCATCTGGGAAGTGTGGATATTAAACTATCACTCAACCTAGTATAATACTAAACGTATTTGACTTTGATAAATTTGTTTTTACTGTTACAATTTCAAGAGTCATTCCTCTTAAGTATTGCTCACTGTTGTATCTCGATCCCCATGTACTCGCGTGGAAGTCGGGGACGCTGATCATCAGAGCACCAGCACTGCAGATACTAGAACGCATATTAATGGATAAGTTTTTAAATTCAAAAAAGATCAGCTTAAATGAGGATTAATAGCAAATATAGCTATTTATTTTGTACATGGATAAGCCTCCCCAAGTTGAGGCAAAGCTGGTAGCAAACATTATGCCCCATCATGCCACCTTTAAGACTATACTCGTACATATAATTAGATACATTTTTCCCTGGACTAGTTATTGCTTTTACGCTCGAAGTGTTGATTTTAGCTTTAGTGAATATTACTAAGAAGCAATTTCATCCCGGATATTATTACGTTAGAAAAGCAGGGTCAGACTGAAAAATACAATGCTATTGTCGGGACTTGTACCAGGGATCTACGGGCTCCGCCCAGTTTCTCTAACCACTGAACTACCATGACAATGTGCCGACACGTCACTGAACTTTCCAACTGATTCTTTCCAGTAAATCCCAAGGATCTCTGTACTACCAAATCAGTTTCTATAGCCTTTGCAAAGCATTATTTATATTTTAATTGAAGACAAAAGTATACACCTCCATTTTGTAGTTTCTATCATGAGGTAATACTCAGAAGAGAAGAGTAATGTGCAATAATTTGTCAGTAGTTTTAATATAATGTTGATATGGGTGTGAGAAGTCGTATTTTGTAACACAGAAATAGCTTGCACGAGTAACCAACGGATTTTCAGAAAAACTTATGAATACGGGGAATTAAGAAGTTAAAAACAGAGTCACATGGTAAGAAGTTGTGACTAATGAGATAAAAGCGTAAAAGACGCTTATTTGATATATAAGTGACGCTTCGATGGTAATAAATAAGACATTTCTGTGGAAAGTTCTAGAAACCGGTAGGCTATGTAAAGATGCAAACGCGGAAACAAGTCAGTGGGCGATGTAGACTATCAGAGGGCGAGCCTACAAAGGTTCATGTAATACTTTTGCCCCCAAAATCATGTGAAATCTGATCCATTGATATTGCTACCGTGGGTGTAATTAATTCTAGCTGAACAAGTTTAAAGAGGTACTTTTTAACGAATTCGCGTCATCATATATGTAAAGTGAAGGAAATTTGTAAAACGTTATGTACTTTACCAGTGCCAATGTAAGTGTAGTTAACCGTGACTTGACATCGCAATATTATTATTTAAAGACACGGATATCAAATGTTTCATTCCTTACCGTATCCAATTTCAAATAGCAAACCAAGGACCCAAATAATAATTAATATTTAACGATAGCCGATCCAAGGAATAATACACTGCAGGATACAAAAGAAGAAAGACAAAGAAGGCCGCAATATGCAGAAAAATATCCTTAACTACCTCAGAAAGTGCAAAAACGGAAATGTACATAATACTATCCATGAACTTCCGTTAAGTGTAGATTATATATAAACCAGCCTTTTGTTTAAAATATGTAATTAACCGATATTAATTTATATGAACATTTCATTATATTTCCGCATAATTACCTATCTTATCTATCAATTTGTTCCAAAAGATAACGCCCTTTTTAAAGTCAGTTTCAGAAGGCACTTGGATACATATGCTCAGATTGCACAAGAAGTATTTCTCCTCCTCGTTACATGAAAAGTGCTGCCCACCAAGAGCTTCTAAGAATGGAAGGGCAGTTCAATGCATATCGTATAATTTTTGCGAAATGCTGCTGAGGCGTGTGCTCGGGTATTGTATTTCAGATTCAACACATTTCTAATTGAGCTATTGCGCTTTTTGGCTGGAAGATGGCGCGAATTTGATTGAAAATGGCAATAATAGGCAGCATTAATGGCCCATCATTGTTGTAGCAAATAAACCAGCAGTACACGATTCGAGTACCTGAAAATCATGGCCAATCCCCACCGGTTACTGGGAAAAGGGATTTTTCGGGGTTTTCCCTTATCCTGAGAAGACGAATGTCGAGAGTAACTTAAAGCTCCGTGCATCCCGAATCATTTGAGCATAATTTCACCGATTTCATTCATCATCCGCTATAGCCAATTAGGTTAAAGGACGTTAACACTACAAAAAAAAAGAGGAGAAAAAACTTATCCATTACGTTCTGGCTCTCTTACGCTGATGGTTGCAAAAGTGCCACCAAGTCTCATTACACATTATGGCTTTATCCACAAAGAAATAAAGGAAGATACGAAGAAAGGGCGGGAGGGAAAGATGATCTTCCTTTTCATAACGCGTGAGAAGTGTACGAGAAATTTGACTTGTACAGCTGACACTTAGCGTAATCTTAACTCTCTCCGAAGAATTGACCGGAAATTCACATAAGTTATCTGAAGTTTTTTAGAAGAATGTGTAATGTGGAGATCCGTTTAAATGACGTCACGAAGAGATTGGATGTAATGCAGCGTGGTGGTGGTGGTGGTGAGCGAGTGTCGTGGATGGTTCATGTGTTTAATATGTTCACATTCTTCCTTAAACTAGCAGAACGAATGTTTCTCCCGGGCCCATGAAAAAGCCCTTTGTCGAAACAATGAAGGTAACCGACGGCGAATTGCGCTGTATTATTATTCTCGTTGACTAGAAACTTTATTATTACGCGTTGCGCAACGGCAGAATGTGCTTCGCTCTCGCCCATCGCGATAGCAATCGACTGACGGAATGAAATAAGAGTTTCTACATTCACCGCTCCTCTCCAGAGACTTCTGTAGACGTGCTGCAAAAGCCTTGAACCTCAACAGGACTCCACAGCCGCACAGTAAGAAAAGCCTTGCTTATAAATACCCAACTAAATAAATGTTTTAAATTGAAGTCGCATAAGCAGCTTTAAAGGAAATGTAGGCTTTGTAAATACATGGCGAACCGGTCGAGTGTCCCTAAGTTCAATTGTAAATGTTTGGGGATAGAATCTTATAGGAACGTTAATATCAAAGAAAAAACTCACCAAGATTTGATATGCTTATCACCCATCTATATGTGAGCACCAGCAGTCTCTGGATGGTGTCAAGGCGATGAACAATATATTCTGAACGCTCTTTTTTTAATTAAAAAATACAGTTCTAGAGGCTTGTCAGGACTCTGGAGCTGTGTTCCCTTTTTCTCCATTTTTTAAAGTTTCCTATATTTCCTTAGTAGACCTTGTTATTCTTTTCCTTTTACACACACAAACATAGACAAATTTACAAACACAGAAACACCTATGCCCAAGGTGGGACCCAAACACACGATCCTCTGCACCACGAAGCGCCAAAGAGAGACACTTTACCGAGCGCGGCATCAGCATTCTCGATAGCTTTTATGAGGCGCTCCCGAAGATCACGGAAGCCTCTGACTGCGGTGGCGTAAACTTTATATTTGAGGTTGCACCAGAAAAAAAAAATCGAGCGGTGCTAAATCATAGGATTTAGGGGCGACGCGATCAATCCTTCCTAAACAATGCAATGGCCAGGAGAAATGTAGTATAAAGTTGTACGAAGTTCATCGAACACGTGCGGGGAACGTCGGACAGGGCAAGGGGGCGGTAGCCTCCCTTTACCCTGTGCTGGCCTCCCAGATGCCGGTTCACTTAAAGTTACGCCTTTTCAAGGCGCTTATAGTCCCCCTGATGCTCTATGCCTGCGAAGTGTGGGGTATGGCAGCAGACTCCTGGTTTCTCTGGTTACAGCGGGTGCAGAATAGAGGACTCCGGTCCATATATTCTGTATGTCGACGTTTCCCTTTGAGGCTACTACATGAAGCTTCGGCCCTCCCATATGTGGAAGATGTTATTAGGCGCCGGGCTCAAAAATTCTACGCCAGATTGGGCGAACATGAGAACGCTCTTGTCAGATCACTGGGGGAATACTTACCCTCTGAAAGCCGAAAAAGGCGGTTCCGGGTTCCCCGCATGGCTTGTGGGCACCCCCGGTAACAACGGCTTTAAACCAGCCAACAGCGTAATAGCTGAACAAAGCACTCCCCCTCCCATAGGGACAGGTCTATGAAAATTCACCACCATATTTAAATAAATAAATAAACACCAGCGGAGCAGAGGAAAGGATGCTGCTCCTGAAAATGCAACCGCTCGAGGAGCCTACCAGCGCTACCTCCTTAACACCAACATTCGAAACCTCAAACAAAACCTTAACCATCACCTCATTCCTGTGGTTAAACCCTTACCAGGGTAGGTACACAGCAACAACACCCAGGCTCACCACGAGCCTACTAGACACGCACGCACGCGAATCAGTGTTGATGAGCTCATCTTGTTGTAAAAGGATGTTAGACTGCTGTTGTTCATTTTGTGGAAAGATTAACTGCTCCAGTGTGGTAACTTGGGCAGTTTTCTCGGCGGAAAAAACACGGCCCAATGAGTTTGTTCTATGGAAAACTGCACCACATTGAGCTTGGGACTATCATGAACATGCTTTTGTGTAGCGTGAAAATGCGGCAGGTTATTATTTGCGACGCCATCTTCACTGCAACGGCAGTGCTTACAGAATTCCGGTAGTTGTAAATTTATACAAAAATGCGTTACAGATCATAGCATTTTACCTGATAGTATTATGGAGAAATTATATTCCAAAAATCTTTGTATGGAGGGTATGTGCCGCTGTGCCCCTTAACGCTTGCCGCCACTGCTATTACTGTTACCTCAGGTTTTGGTGGATACAAACGGAGGTAACTGAATTATCGGCGTGGTGATAACACCGTTGGTGTACTAAATTCCTAGATTTAGTGGCGTTTAGTCGATGGTTATTGTGAAACTATTTTAGACTCCAATAGGAGTTTCTTTCTGTTGCAACCGTGTTAATATAGAGTTTATTAAGGCAATACATTACTATTAACGGAATTATCAAAAAATATGAACATTTACGCACATCATTAGCGTATCTCGTTCGGCAGCATCAATAAATAGTTTTAGTAACAGAGAACTTTATTTAATCATCAGTTAATTATCTCAGCTAGGATAGGCGTGAAGTTAAATCTCCTCATAGAAATGCCAATTATTTTGGTGACGTTTCAGAGATTTATTTCACAAAAGCATAATTCCAATCAGCCACCATCGCTTAGAAAAAAAAATATAAAGCATAATTTCATATTGGACAAATAAGAACTTGATAAATCCTGAAACATATACTACAGAAAACAGTCTACATAAATCAGGTCATACGTCGAAAAATTACAATGTGATAGTTTGAGTTTGGTCCATTAACGTAATGTCCTGTATAAAAATAATGGCAAACACGTCCATAGAAACACTTACCCTTCACTGTAACTGACTGTATCGAGGAAATGAAGTATGTGATTATTATCTGGCATCAAGCAATCTACTCACTCTGTCAGGTAGCAACTCCACCACAAAAATTCAAGAGGACATCTGATACCTTATTAAAAACTTCCATAATTACCACGCGATTGAAGTTCACTTTATTTATATGAGTTCTCTCGCGGGAAGCCCCGCAAGTTATCTTTCATAATTAACTAAGACAAAATATAAGTTAATTAGTAGGTCTCAGCTGCGGTGAAACCTTTCAAATAATCTTCAAAGAAGTTTCTTACAATATTGGAGAAATACACCACATGGAGATTAAAAATTATCAAATTCATTTATTTCTGTACTGAAATTAAGGTTCTTATCCCTGATGTATTTAATGAGAATACGAGTAGATAATAAGTAAGGGCGGTGCCGTGGACAAGTGGTTAGATCGCTGACCTCTCACCTTAGTGCCCGGGTTTGAAACCATGGGACCGCATGTAGGATTTTTGGTGGACAAAGTGCGTCTGGGTGGGCTTTCTCGGATTTTCCCCGCCATTCATTCTACAACTTCCTCCACCGTCACGTTTCCTTTCATCAATTTCGCCTCATTTCATATCATCTGCTTCTTCACTCTCATGCCTGGTTAAGAGCCCATCCTACGGCATATAAATGAACCTTAAGCGTGATAAAGAGGCCTCTGAGCAAAACCAATCTGCCTTTCACGCCCAATAGAGAATGGGACGAATTGTAAAAGTTTAAGAGCGTCCATAAATAAAATTCAGTTTAATTTTTTCCTCATTCCGGGTTCTTCATTATATGATTAAATGTCGTTGGTGCTCCAACAGGCTCTGACTTTGGGCATGCAATGTAAGCGCTAGGGTAGGCGTTTCTATCTTGGATGCGCGCCTAAAAAGCTGCGAGTAACTCGCGATTCACAGAGGTGTACCTATAACTTGAAATACGGTGTAGCAGCGAGGGCAACCAATCGTCATGGCTGAACCAAGGTTTGAAAATGAAGTGATAGGACGCAAGTATAATGATATGAACTTTGCCGAGTGACGTATTGGCTACCGTGGTTGCCCTCAACTTTGCTCCGAGTTTTGCGGCTGACTTCTCGCGTGTACTCTGGCTCAGATGAGTCGAGTTGGAATAGCCTGTTCTAGGGGATGTAAGTCCTCCATACGAGGAGGGTAAAGCGACTAAGTAAGTAACTGAGTAACTCTTAAGAATCACTTACTTACTTCCCTTGCTATAATTTACACATTTTATGGTTTACAATACACATGGCCAAAACATTTAAGTCCTGAAATTAACTTAAAAACTTGTTCTAAAGCTGTTAAATAAGACAGTAGATTATATACAGACAATGATTGCAGAAACAGATGGTAAATTCAGTGTTTCAGCCAAATTGCTTAAAAATGTTCGTATTTATTTACCAGTTTTGCAGATTAACAGCCAGCAGTGTTACTCACAAATTCAAGTAACCATAATGTTTAATTTATCTCTTAGTTTAAGTATGCATTATTTCTAGCAAGTAGATTTGTATACAATGCATTTCAAGGAGAAAAAAAGAAGAAGGCTCGCTAAGAAAAATGAGCGACCTCTCAGAGAGAGAGAGAGAGATAGATAGATAGATAGATAGATAGATAGAGAGAGAGAGAGAGAGAGAGAGAGAGAGAGAGAGAGAGAGAGAGAGAGAGAGAGTAACCGAATTGAGGTTCAGCCTGTGAATAGATGCCAGAAAGGTTGTATTGGAATTTATTTACATTTTCAATCTTTAATGGAGATTTACGACTACACTAACTACTTCACTATATGAAATAAATGTAATTTACAGCCATAAGGAATCGACTTGGTCATTACGTAACATGGCCGCGCCTCTCGCCACTCGCCTCTCACCTAGACAGGGTTCGATCTCAAGCGACCGCATGTGAGATTTGTGGTGGACAAAGCGCTAGGGCGGGTTTTCTCCGGGTTCTCCGGTTTCCCCCGCCATCGCATTCCACCGGTTCTTCATTCATGTTTCATCAGTGTCACCGCCTGCGGTGCCGTACGTAGTTAACACTACAAAAAGAAACATGACGTAAACTTGCTTCTTTCACCGAGCATCTACAAAGGGGGAGAAGAGAGTGAGGGAGAGGGAGAGAGAGAGCGAGGTAATAGGAGAAGTAGACACCATCCTCTCATCAGGCACAAGAAATTAATTCGTGCATCAGGAGAGTTTTATAACCGGAAATAGGAATCCTTTTACAGTTGGCTTCAAGTTAAATATTCTCAAAAATCATTATACCGCAAACAATCCTATTGTGATAATGCGAAGAGTAGACAAGGGTCATCGACAGACAGTTAAAAACCGTTCGAATTAATGTCAGCAAATGTAAGAAGACAAAGAGGGAGTGGGGATAGTTTTTTTCCAACATCCTTTCCTATGCTCCATTGACAAATGAAATATATTTCCTCCCGTCCTGGCTTTAATGGTTAGAAATTTCTATACCTGCTTATAGCATTGGCCTAACAAAAGTACTATACAACATACAAGGAGAGGTAGGAAGATGCATATATAGCAGATATGAGGAAAATTGACTCAAAATGGCCACTGAGCTGTAAACCTCCTTGCCTCCCTCCACCACTCACTCCTCTCACCCCACCCCCCAACCATGTCATTCACCTGTGCTTTGTATCACTTCATTCGGTGAAGGATAGGCTTCGAGTTTGTGACGCCAGTGTCATGAATTGTGGCAGAGAGAATGTTATGTGGCTCATATAAACGAAAAACACAATATGCGACATTCTATTTGCATATATAAAACGCTTCGATATCAAACGCTATTATAATAGGAGGCTTAAAACGGACTTTGGTGATTTTACAATATTTATTTACAATCTTAAATGGCACTTTCTTAATGTTATAAAAATATAAAAAACAAGATATAATTCTGTTGTTTGCCGATTTAGTTAATTATTAGTGATTACTTTATTAACATTTAGGTATTGAACTTACTTGCCTTAAAAGTGCACATTATACCTATTTGATGTGATTTACTATATATGTATAATGTTTATTTAAAATATTTATGAAGTATATATACGAGACAAGGCGGTTCACCTGTCCCTTATTCTCTGGTTTTATGCAACCCGCATATTACAGTCTAACCTGTAAACATCGTTCCCGAGACTCATCTTCTGCACACTAACTTATAGACTTTGGGCCTCCAAGTTATAGCTAAACAGTAGCGTATTGGTTAACGCTCGCTGTCACTTTCTGTTCCGAGATGCTCAATTCAGGTTCGAATCTTACCAAAACGTTCACAGTTATTTTCTGCCGCTTTCTTTCTTGCTGATTTGGCACAAAGCTAGATGGATATTAGAACATTTGTTAAGCTGCTTGTTTGTTTCTTTTATTGTTGTTCTCTTTATTTATGTTTATTCTAATTTAATCAGTCCAGTATTATTTAAAGTCTTAGCGAAGTTTTTTTTTTTTCAAAACAATTAGAATGAAAATTATGAATCGAAAGCTGAAGAACACGTAAAATTAACTGTCGTTTGTTCTTAATTCGTATACCTTTTAGTTAACAACTAAATTTATTAGTGTGACAAACACTGAATTAACTTTGCACCTTGATGGATAACAAATAAAGAAGGAAAAAAGTGTACAGAGATTAGGACCCAAACCGCTGACACGCTGGAGGTGATGGGGGAACATGAAATTAACCAGCTGAGCTACAACCATTGCGCCCGCTTTACCCGTCACAACGTGTAGGTTAGTATCACACATGTCTCCCTCTCCGCTTCTGATCTCTTTATAACTGTTTTGTAGCTTAAGCCGTTCGTTTAACCTTCGTTCATTATAATTTACGTTGCGGTACTTATGACAGCGATCCTATTGGGATTACATGTACTGTAACAGGAGTTATTAGACGCAAGTTTTTGGAATGGATGCAACTAAGGTCTGCTTAGGTCCATTTTCCTGTGAAAAGCAGGCTAGGTTTGCGTGGTTAGCAAAAGGTCAACAAGCACGGTAATTTCGACCTTATTGCTTTCAGAGTATGAAATGTTGCCTATCTACAAAAACAACAGGGGACAGGTGAACCACCTGGAATATATAAATCTACTTCTCTCAAGGGTGGAGAGAGAACGTAAGCTTAACGAACTCCAATTTAAGTCGAACGTACCCAAGTTGGAAACATCCAGAGGGAAACAATTACATGCAGGTTATCGGATGTCCCAGCTTACAGCGAAAAGAAACCACCATTTTCCAGGGCTAAGAATATCACTGTAAGAATTTTGTGTACAGAGGATAAATGAATAGTTATGTTACAATCTTGAAGAATGTATAATTTGTCTAACTACTGCTCGTGAATTTTACCAAAAAATCTTATGTGTCACACTCACATGACTTTCTCTAGCTGCTCTACAAACAAACTTCTTACAAAAAGATTATTCTTCCTTCTACACCATGCTAATCGAGAGAAACATTAGAAACTGCCATTGCAAATCGATTCTTTGCTTGGGCAGGAGTAGAACAAAAGAAAAACGGACACATCCTCTCTGAGAAATGTATAAGTACTTTCCAGCTGAAACCGATAACAAGGAATATCTCGGAAACGGTTACCTTCACAATACAGACGGAAAGGACATAAATTGTGTGTTTTAACGAGATCTAAACTTTTTGTGTAGTAAGTTTTTCTCTATTTCTTACAAAAAGAGCAATGTTGGGCAAAATTTATCCGAAATAAAACGGTCTTCAGAGATTATTCCCAGAAAATTCTAGAAATATATTTTATTTCGGATGTAAATATTTTTAATCAAAATCGCTAGAGCCATTTTTGAAAAATCAGCATTTTCGAAAATTTCTCTATGTAAAGGGTAGTTGTTGAAAATCTTCGTGTCACATCCTTAGAGGATAATACAATAATAACTCCATGGCACGATATCTCACAAGTAGCTTGGCCTACCACCCGGCCGCTGCATCCCCCATCTTGGTCCATGACAGACGTCATGGATGGTGTGCGTATTGGAGGGTAAGACGTAGTCAGCGCATTGACCACCCGGCCGGTTAATGCGGTCCTCATGACCCGGAGCCACTATTTCTCAATCAAGTGGCCCCCCAGGGATCTCACGGGGCTTAGTGCACCCCGGACCAGGTCTCCCAGGGGGGGAAAAATCCCCACGTCGGTATTGGGAATCGAACGCAGGTCTCCCGCTTGGTAAATAGCCGTGCTACCACCGCGCTAAGCAGATGACCATCCTTCAAACCCAAATACCAAATTTGGTGCTTAACGGTCTTTTGCGTTTGAGCTATGCTGTCCACAGACACATAAATACACTCGGACCTTTTTCTAAAATGCTTCTTTCTGATTCAGGAGATCCCAAAACATATATTTCAGGTGAAATCTCGACTTCGAATTTTTTGGTGAAATTCAATACTTTCTCTATTCACCATGTACATCGTACATGCAGGCTAGAGAAAGTAAAAGAGTACGTTATCCTTTGCACTAGCCAACAGAATGTGAGCTTGTCCCCAAGCCTGGTTTATAGGCTACACTACATTGGCGCCACGTTTGAGTCTGGATAGAGCTATTAACAAATCAGTTTTCGAATTGTGTGTGCTACGTAAAAATGAGCTGAGAAAAAACATGAGAACCTCGCCTTGCCTATATTTGGACACTTGACTATGCAGATGAATTGCAGTGCCTCAATGCTGCTTTATTACTGCAGAATTCCCTTGCGATAGCTCAACGGCTAATGAAATCAGCATCTCAAAGAGATTTGATGATGTGGTCGAAAGCTGAGAGTGCTAATGCCAGCGGGTAGCCGTCATCAGGTGTACGTATCTTTGACTCCCAATACTCGCGTTTTGGTCACGGTTTCTCACAAACGCTGGCTGCCGTATCAGATTGTGGCTTTAGGGAAATGCAAAGAGTATATGTATCGCGTTGCAGTGTACACTACCGACGGCTTATAACTGACGCAACGGATTCGATAAGGTGCACTAAACACAATTTTTTTATTGTTATTATTAATATTATTATTATTATTAACATTATCATTATTCTTGTTATTATTGTTATTATTATTAACAACATTATCATTATTCTTGTTATTATTGTTGTTATTGTTATTATTATTATTACTATACATCGTTACATCAATGATGACCATTTTTATTTTCTCTAGCAAGTATGTACAATGTAAATAGAAGATACAGAAGGTATTGTATTCCACCCAAAATCTCGAGATTTCACTAGAAATACATGTTTTGAGGTCCCTAAACTTCTTAGAAACATGTCCGTGTGTGTCTGTTGGTGGCATAGCTCAAAAACGAAAAGTTGGTTTAATACCAAGCTTGGCATTTAAGTTCAGTATCTTCCAAGGATACAACAGATCATTTTCAAGAAAATTCCCTCACTCCAACTACTCTATACATGGAACATTTTTCGAATATTTTGATTTTTTCAAAAATGGCTCCAACGATTTTGATTAAAATGCCATATGTTTAAGCTATTTTAATGATAAACGAAATGTATATCTTGAATTTTCTGGGAAAAGCCTATGAAGACCTCTTCATTTTGGATGACTTTTCTTTGCTCGTAAACCTAAGAAACAGACAAAACCTTACTACACAAAAAATGTAGGTCTCATTAAAATACACAATATGCCATACATATTTTTGTAGAGTTAACTGTTTCCTAGATATTCCTTGTTAATAGTGGTTTCCATTTTAAACTTCTTAAACTTTTCTCATGCGGGAACACAGCTTTCGTTTCATCTGTTTTGTTATACTCCCGGGAATGCAAAAGAAAGTCCAATTGCAATTGTTTCATATAGTGGTAGCTTTTAAAAGATTTGACTATCGCTTTTGCCTAGTGTATTCCCTTATTTCCCTTCTATTTACAAGGAAGCAAATAATAAGATAATTTATCTCGATTAGCAGGACGTAGATAAAGTAATATTTTTTAAGGGAAAGTTTGTTTGTGGAACAGCTAGAGAACGTCATGTGAATGGAACACGTCAGGTTTGTTATCCTAAAGTTGCACCAAGTTTATAAAAGAAAAATGTGTGTAAGTACTTTTCACTAATCGATAGCTCAATGTAGGAGTGTAAAATAGTTATTATTGCATTTCTCAGCATCTCAAGTACAATTAAGAACTTTATGTGTTACATTCATAATAATGATGGTTCATGTTTAGGGAGATCTAGTAAGTAATCTAGTTACGTTAAAATATCTTGACATACATTTTGATGTAAAAACGAATAGGGTACATGTTAGGAAAATGGCAGCAAAAGGCAGTATCGGCAATAGCATATCTTAATTGATTAGTGTCTAATACCGAAGAACGCACACGTCGTATACTATGTATGAATTGTGAGGACCTCTATATAACAATCTGGAGTGGGGCATCGGAAAAGAAAATATAGAAGAAAATCCTTTTATGAGTACAAAGAAGCATAGCAATCAGGACCATAAGCGTCTACATCAACTAACGCATAACTGTTGCTGGCATGAGTTCACTGTTCACCAATTTGACTGAACAACGAAAGAAGATGGAATCTAATGCAAATGGGGCATATATTTCTGAGGAATTGTATGCTGCATGGCAGGAGATATGGGATGCTGATGAATTAAAACTAAAGATTATTTCCTAAAATAATAATGTTGCTCAATTCCGTAAAAATAGAAACTTCGTTTCTAAGCTGGTATGAATTAGAGTATTCATGAGTTTTATTTGTGTCAAAATTTTAGACCTCGGACATTATTTCTTGTGTTGCATGTTTTCTGTGGTTTATTATTTTTTTCAGTCACTAATTTTACAAATCAAGTTGTGAGAAATCTTCGATTTTTTTTTAATTTAAACTAGTTAGCAGTCAACGATTTTTAAGTCAGCACGATAGCCTAGCCGTTTAAAAGTCACTGAAAATTTCATGTCCATTAATTAGGATACTTTTTTGCCCACGCTTTTCAATAAAAACCCTCTGATTTAATTTCGTCCATAATAACGGAAGTCATGACAAATTATAACAAATATATGGTAGTTTGAATTACAGTCCTAAAATCTGTTGATTTACTATTTCATTCTACCTATTCATTATGTTTTAGTGTCTGAAGTTGTGCAGCTTCTTAAAGAAATATGGCCAATTCGATATTTGCCAATAAGCTGACATTTCTCTTTATTTAACAATTGATCTTTATATTTGAATTTTTTTATTAGTTACTTAAGTCAGACGTCTTTTTTGCACCACTCTAAACATTTTTCACCGAAGTTGAAGATAACTTAGCAATACATTCTGTTGTTTCAAAACTGCCTGTCAGCCTGGAGATCCTATAATACCATGAAGATTGAAATTGGCGGGTTTGCTGTTTGTCAACCTTCCTAATGTTCAATTTTGGGTAGTCCGCTTCGCTTTCAACCCACGTCCTTCTTCATATAAATATCCGCAATATATAACAAGTTTGATGTTTCAGGTATGCTATCCATTGTTGTGAAAAGAAACACACTGTACTTGATGTAGTTCACTACTCACGTTAATAAAATAAATAATAGATATTATATTGGTAATATTATATTAACGCCCTACCAACGGTTTGTGTTTTACTGTTAGAAGTAGCTGAAAAATTCAATGTCTCAACCGGCGGGCAGCAGAACCGTGTTCAAATCCCAGCTGTGGCATTGAATATTTCGGCTGTGTTTATCAGAAAAATAATACACAGTTTGAATTTTATTCGCCAAGGGACACAGTTGACAGCAGCACTCCCAGTCAGAACAATACCAGCGCACGGCTGAACGCAGGCGTATACACGATGGCTAGTCAGAGGTTTGCGGAGGTAAGAGGCGCTGACAACTGATTGTTGAGGGGATTGAAGTGAAACGCTGAGACATCTCAGCATAAGCGCTGTACATCCATCCATACCGAGCCAGGTGACTTAGGCGTTTCGACTCAGACTGGATATTCGGGAGGATTCCCGCGACCGACCTCTCTGACCCTGTAGGATTTTCGGGATTTTCGGGTCACTAGGTAAATGCTGGACAGGTTTATTCATTCCCCCGAGCTTCCTTCCCTTCATTTCATCCCCATTTCATCCAACCGGTCTCTTTCAGGATTGCAAGCATTGGCGAGGACTGCAGTGGTGTCACCCTTCTGTGATGGTGACTGCACTCTGGAAAAGAAATCCCTGCGGCGGGATGGCGTTGGCAGTCGCCTGAAAAACCAGACTGGGGTCAGCCTGGGTTGCGGGCTCCTAGCACTCCCCGCTTTGAGATAAAGAACTGCTTGGAATACGTTAGGGACTCTCCATGGTGGCTCTTCCCCGCAGTCCGGTTTCGGCCACCCGTTGATATTACTCTCATCTCATCCCATCCACTTGGGGTCTGACGTACAATAATTCAATGGCTAGTGTGGAATCCCCTGAGCAACCATACACCCAACACACTCACACACCCATCAATCTTTATATTTTAATAGGTTTGGTGGTAATTGGTAGCCGTAGCATAAATGTTTGAAAAAAACTACTACTACTACTACTACTACTACTACTACTACTACTACTACTACTTCTACTACTACTACTACTACTACTACTACTACTACTTCTACTACTACTACTACTACTACTACTACTACTACTACTACTACTAATAATAATAATAGTAATAATAATAATAATAATAATGTCAGTTATAGTATTAACATAATAAAAAAATAAGCACTTAATTTAGTTTATACCATTGTAATCGTATTGAATTGCCAACAGAATGCGAATTAGTTTGTAACGAAACCTCTTTCACATTTATAGCAGTGAATATGAATAGGCACCTGGGAAATTAATTAGAATCGAAAGAAACGTTGTTCTCTTTAGTAACTGTCGTATTCAGCTGCATGCGTTGTGAATGACTAATGATGCAGAAAATTAAATTCTCTTAGTGCAAAACATTGTCGCAAACTAAACACTTACTACGCCAATTTCTATAAATAAGAAGAAATCCTCTAAGGCAGGCACACAGGTACGTGTCGATGACTTGCATATTGGATAAATTTCTGTTCCCGTTATTAAAAACTAAACCGCTACACAAAAGAGACAATCCCTATGTCTTGTGTTTATCCACTACATGAATGGAACGAGCCTATTTTCTGCGACACAAATTAAGCGAGTTCGGGACGCCTACTCTAAAGAGTGATTTGCGACCCTTTATTAAAGGAATGTAATATAATAGACTTATTTATGTATTATACTGCTATTTATTATTATTGATATCAGCAAACTGTTAAATTTCGAAAATGTTTAATCTCAGAATATATACCTTTTATATCGTTGGTTATCATATGTATAGGTATCCTTAGTTGCTATGTATTTTTTTCAGAAGCACTGAAAATTCTAAAATTCATTATCTTTCATTTGTATTGCAAGCAATTTAGCCGCTAGCGTGCGGAGAGGGGCTGAGAGCTCTTCCTATGTTTGCGTAGAAAGGCTGTTAGGATTTGAAGGAAACGGAGGATGGTTACATTCGGTAGATTTCCTCGCCTGATGCAATTTTCATGACGCAAATCATCTGTCTCTGAGAGGGGATCGAAAGAAATGGAATTGTCTTCCTGAAAGAAATTTTCGCGTTAGAACTTTCTCAAGTTTCAGCAGACACCTCAACGCCAGCAACTGTCGGAATTAATGTGAACTATGGGTACAAGTGCGCATTTTGTGTGCATAAAGGAACATTTATCTCTTCGCTGCAGAGATTAAATTATAGCCAAACTACAATTAATCTTTTCCAGGGCTTTCTCCATGTTGATATGCTTTTGCTTGCAGTAAAACGTCTTTTGCAATAGGGTAAGGTGGTACAATTTCCATCAATTCCGAAAATTGTATTGTAACAGGAAGGATATTCAGGAAATGAAGTTTGAAGTTTAATGAATTTGTAAAAAAAAATGTATTATACGTTTACGAGTTTTCGTTAAACACAAGAGGTTACAGAATTTAGTAAAGTTGATCGAAAATGTACCACGTTAGATACAACTATGACCACGTCATGGTAAAGTTCTGATTATCATATCTTCCACATAAAATGCACTTCTTCCCAAAACTACAAACCTTTAAATGTTTTGCAACAAACCCAGGCACCTTCCCCATCCACAATCTTCTTCGTTTTTTAGTTGTGATCTGATGCTTTTAACACTTCTCTCATCATTACCCATAGACTTGTATTACTATTTGTTATTTTTGTTACTTTTATTTATTTCTTTGTTCTCTGTTGAAAAAGAGATATTTTGTTGTGGAACATTTTCAGGATTCCTACTTATCATACAGATCATACTCCTTTAACATTTCTTTCAAATTTTACAAATATTTACCTACTTCCGCGGAAGAGCAAGAAAAATATCCCTAAATATACCTTTTTGCAGTAATGGTGTCTAGTACGTCTATTTGTAACCATTTATAACTGACTGGACCAAACAAATGCAATGATCGAAATTTTACTAGGGTGTCGAGATTGTATAATTTTTCTGATCGAAAATGTACTGTTTGTAGGAGTGCAATCACGAGTAGATATTGCTGAACTGTTTTTCCCTAAGGCTGTTTCAGAACACGCAGGAACGAAAAGCTAGTCTCTAACCTCACTAGTATACTATTTGCAAGCACATGAAAACCAGGCAATTTTATAAGAGCGCAAACACAAAGTATATTAATTATCTCTTAACAAGAAAAACTTAATATCTCTGCAGAACAGACAGATATATTCGTGGTAAAGACAGGAGGAAGTGCAGAGACCTTCAGCATTGCAATGTCACAGTATGAAAATTACTACCAACACTATGAAACTAAAAATGGTGCAAAACATTATGTTGATCGGAATTGTACCTATATCGAATTGTACCCATGTTTTTTTTTTATTTTTATCCATGTCATTTTTACTCATCCTTTTGAGTGTTGAATCCAGTCGTTCTTGCTACTTGTGATTTGTATGGTTGGTTGACATGCGTTAATATAGAGTTTTATCTAAAATTTTCATAACTCATTGAGCATTCCTTTCCAAAGTTTCGCTCTAAAGTAGTAAGATTAATATATCAAATTTCGGAGAGTTGACTGCAGCGCCTGTATTGGCATCCATTCTAAACACTTCTAGCCGAATAGTTAATTCTATAAGGGGGGGGGACTAAATAGCGAAAATGTCCAAAGTTACTCTTTAGATTTTTATTCTCTGTTATGAATTAAATTTTCCTTTAAATTTTGTATATCATCGTTGTAGACAAAATGCTTATTTCTAGTATTCTTTTGAAAACGATACCGCAGCCTTCAGTTTGAATGTGAATTCTGTATAATATAATAGGAAAAAACCATTACTCCTACACACACACACACACACACACACACACATTACACACACAGGCGTAGAGAGGTATATTTTAATACATCTTTCGTTCAAAGAATTGCTATTAAACTTCAGTATGGTGTATTCTGAAACTTCATGCATTGTGGTTTCTTTATTTGCAAATATTTATGTGTGTGTAAACTTGTTTTACAAATTGTTTTAGAGGGTTTTCTGTGAATAAAAATTATGATATAAATCACCTGTTTTATTATAAATTATTTAAGATAACCGGTCATTGGTACACTGACATGAGCAACCTTAGTTTTATCCTTCTCAATGAGCGCGAACCGCTCACCGTCTCCGCGGATAAGCAAGATGGTTATAACAAAGATGGCTCTCGTCAGTTCCCCACTGATCGGTTTAGTTTTAAGTAGCCCCGTTGAGTTCCTCAACTACTTTAGCCTACCTGTACGCGTCAAATACGGGGCAGTTGAGGCAGCTGCTAATACATTATCCAGAGGAGTACATATGTGTGTGAGGGGCTGCCTTAGGACACAAGAGTAGAGTAATAAATGAGCAGAAGATATAATAACTTTATCTACTATGTGTAGTTAGTAGGGTAAACGTTGTATTCCACCCAAGAATTTCGATACCGAGATTTCATGGAAAGTACAGCTTTTGAGGCCTGTAATGCTCTTGTAATGTTTTAGTAGGTTTGGCTTTTGATGACTCAAAAGACGCTGCCTCTTTTAGAAGAGTTCTGTGGCAGTAGACTTACCAATTTATTGTTGTTGGGATAGCAGTTGTTTAGGTGCAAAGCTAAGATTTCCACATGATGAACAGGAAGTGGTGATGTGTCTTCAGGTAATTAACCACAATTTAATGAAATATAAAATGTGTTACACCTGAGGATATGTATAACATGGAGAAAAGAAGAAAGATAAGCAAATAATATTAGGAAGTAATTTATTAAAGATAGAAAAGGAATCGGGTATCTACTGGACAGGGAGAAGAAAGAAGAGAAACGATGTTCAAGCGAGCATAACTTCTGCCAGTAAAAAATCACTCTAGGGCACTATCCTACTAGACCTTTTATACATCTTAAATTAGACTATTTCTAAGTATCATGCACCCTTGTACTTGGGTCTGAGTAACCTAAGTTGACTCAGATCATGTGTGTCGTTGTCAGCCGCGTGAGTAAAGATCACATACTCATTTTTCATTCTGCGATAAGCAAACTGAACTTTTCCCATATTTACACATTTATTATAATTTCTTATTAAACTCCACAATAATGTGAGCTTGCAACAGGAATTCATTATTTACTTAAGATAGGCCCGTGGATACCAAACCTACTGCTTAAAATCCTTTAATGAATTTCAACTCTATCTAATCTATTACCAACAATATTCTTATTCTCCCTTATTTGATCATCCTATATTTTTCCTCGTTTAAGAATCGCTGAATCCAAAAATAAATAGAAACGAATGTATGTATGTATGTATGTATGTATGTATGTATGTATGTATGTATGTATGTATGTATGTATGTATGTATGTATGTATGTATGTATGTATGTATGTATGTGTGTATGTGTGTATGTATGTATGTGTGTATGTATGTATGTATGTATGTATGTATGTATGTATGTATGTATGTATGTATGTGTATTTATGTATGTATGTGTGTATGTATGTATGTATGTAGGTATGTGTGTATGTATGTGTGTATGCATGCCTGTATGTATGCATGCCTGTATGTATGTATGTGTGTATGTATGTATGTGTGTATGTATGTATGTATTTATGTATGTATGTATTAATGTATGTGTGTATGTATGTATGTATGTATGTATGTATGTATGTGTGTATGTATGTGTGTATGCATGCCTGTATGTATGTATGTATGTATGTATGTATGTATGTATGTATGTATGTAGTATGTATGCATGCATGCATGTATGTATGTATGTATGTATGTATGTATGTATGCATGCATGCATGTGTGTATGTATGTATGTATGTATGTATGTATGTATGTATGTATGTATGTATGTGTGTATGTGTTTGTGTATGTATGTATGTATGTATGTATGTATGTATGTATGTATGTATGTATGTATGTATGTATGTGCGTCTGTCAAAAGCATAACTCCAAAACGCAAAATTCGTTAAATACCAAATTTGGTAGTTAAGTTTCAACTATCTCCCAAGGATGCGAAACGAAGATTTTAAGGAAAATCACCTCCCCAAAAATACCCTTTACATGAAAGATTTTTCGAAATTATTGATTTTCTCAAAAATGGCTCCAACAATTTTGCTTAAAATACATATAATATAAATTTATTCCTTAAAAATAGAATGTCCTGAATTTTATGGGAATATTGCATACCTGGGAAACCACAACCACTAACAAAACCTTATTATATAAAAACATGCAGATGCAGTTTAGGTCAAAAACAATTTTTTGTGGAGTTAGCCATATTCATTTTATTGGTTTCAATTTTCGAATACTTATATATACTTTCCTCAAATGGAATTCAACATTCATTTTTCTTTCTGCAGGTCAAACAAAGACAACGGACCTTCAAAACATTATATTGCGACCAGTTATTAAAAGGTTTTACTAGCGTATAATACTGGTATTTTCCTCCTTTAGAGATGTTTATACAAGGAAATATTTTGCAACAGATTTATACAAACATTTATCTTGTTTAGCATGAAGTGTATAATTGAATAGGGTATTTTAAGCACTGTTTGTTGAAATGGATAGAAAAAGTAATGTGAATGTAACGATCCTCATTATTTTTCCTTGAAATCCTGATACTTGCAAATACTTTCAAAACTAGCCTTTGTCGATTAAATAGTCAAGCTATTTCAGCTGCTCTTATCTATCTAAACTATAGGACAAATATAAATGAAATAATGCATGTGGTATAAAAGACATGTGCATGAGGCACCACATGCTCTAGATGGCTTAACTTCATGGTTTGAATACAGAAGGTGGGCAATATAATACTAAAAATATAAAGGAAAATGAAGAGGAAATATTATTTTAGATACCAGGTTTGCTTGCACGCATTTGTCATAAATCTTGAAGGTATTGTAGGGTTTTACGAGCGAGTATTTCATTACTTGGCTTTGGTGGCACCGTAAAAAGAGAGAGAGAGAGAGAGAGAGAGAGAGAGAGAGAGAGAGAGAGAGAGAGAGAGAGAGAGAGAGAGAGAGAGAACGTAGGCAATAACCTAGCTATTCGAGGCAACGTATTAGGTTAACACGGTAGTAGTGGTTGCGGGCTTTGTCATGAAATATGCAAATGGAACAAACAAGAGTCAAGAGCAGCTCGTTTGTAATGATCGGTACAACGGATTTTAGGCACTGTAAATTGACTTGCCTACTTCACAATAAGTGTTAGTCATTAGTCAGTGTTTAACCAACACTTTCTGAGGTGCATTACAGCTCTGCGCAATCGGACCATAGGATCCCACAGTGTCGAAACAAACACTACGCTCAATGGGAAATGGAGGTTCTAATTCAGCTTCCGCACAAGAAATAATAGCAAAGCAACAATATAAAACAGTAATTCTAAACAGCCAATGCTTCCTGGGATGCAAGCTCATAATAAATTAATATACAGGGTTACTACAAAAGAAATAGACAACTTCAACTGCCTGTAAAACAAAAACTATTAGAGATAGCAACCTAATTATTTTGGAGGTATGTTGAGAAACTCTCAAAGTTTCGTTTGTTACTATTGGTAACGCTGTAGTGTTTTGTTTGTTGTTGCAGAAGCTGAAATCCTGTGGAAAAGGCATATTGCGTGTTGGAATTTGCTAGAACGCAATCAGCAACTGTTGTCCAACGACATTTTAGAACACGTTACCAGAAAAATGAAATGATGCGCTCACAAAAACCAGCATCGTCTTCATCATGTCGCAACATGTCGATGCAAAAGTCACGCCGTATGACCTTATCTTCTTCACTCAGAAACTGCAACATCTGTAATCTGTAAGGCATCATGTGCAGTCGCTTCCTCAAGATTTTCCATACAGTTTTCTGTGGAATTTGTAATTGCGTGCTTGCCCTAGATGTCGATTTCTGTGGGCTTTATGTAGGCAGAACGAACACGTTCAACGTTTTCTTCCGAAACTCTTGGTCTTCCCGAGCTCTTCCCTTTGCACAAACATCCCGTTGTCTCGAATTTTCTATACCAGTCGTAGATTGACTGTCTAGTCGGTGGCGTTTTGTGGTAACGTGTTCTAAAATGTCCTTGGACAACAGTTGCTGATTGCGTTCTAGCAAATTCCAACACGCAATATGCCTTTTCCACAGGATTTTCCGCCATTTCAGCTTCTGCAACAACAAACAAAACACTACAGCGTTACCAATAGTAACAAACGAAACTTTGAGAGTTTCTCAACATACGTCCAAAATAATTAGGTTGCTACCTCTAATAGTTTTTGTTTTACAGGCAGTTGAAGCTGTCTATTTCTTTTGTAGTAACCCTGTATAAATGAACGCAGTTTCTAAAGCTCCCGCTTTCCGTGACGTTCGCGGAAACCTGGTCCCTACAGGCGATTACTTGAACCATTTATCAGCTGAAGACATCCAGGGACATTCTTTACCTCCAATGATAAGGTGAAAATGAAGATAACCAAGAACGAAGGGATATGTGGCTTTAACTATGTATTGCAACTCACGTTGAGCCTTGCGGATTATGCAGCTGATCTAATCTGTGGTGAAGGCTTGGGTGGAGCGACTTAAAACCACCACTACACAATCAGAGCTTCTGTAGGAGAACCGATAACTCTAACAACTCCTTTTGAATTTCAAAGAGTCTGGTGGGAAGAATGTGAGTGTGAATGACCCTGTAATTAATTATGTAAAAATGATTAACCTATTGTTCTAAAACCTACCATAATATGAGTTGTTTCACAACTCAAAGCCCCCAATATGACCCTGAAGTTAAAGGTCCATACAAATGAAACAATAATAATAAATCCGAAACAGTTCTCTATTCCTGACCAGAAGAGTAACGTAATGATTCACAGTTAAGTTCTGGAAAAAAACAAACATACATTTCGCATTGTTATAAAGGCATAAATATCTTATTGGAACATATACGAAGCAGAGATTCCCCCACCCCTGTCTCTCCCTCACCACTGTATCGATCTATTTGGAATTGAACAAGTGTTCATCAAAAAATACATAATCATTCAAAAGAATAAGTTCCCTGCAGCAAAATTTGATCATGGTTATTCATTTCAAATGCTCATTTAATTTAGAGGTGGTAGCATTACCTAAACGTATCATCACGGTCAATAGGTAAAGGTTTACTACAAAGGAGTTTGCCGTTTGTGCTTATAAATGCCCTATTCGCAATAAACACCTGACTTGCGTTTCTAGTTGAAAATATATGATTAAATAATGGGATGTGGGCAATAAATCATCTGCATGTGTTACTGAACGGAGATATCAATTTCACAACTCAGTTATCAATTTATATGAATAATAAAAAAAAACTTAGGTACTGGCATTATTGTTATAACTATATTAGTTTATAAACCGTTTTAGATAAAAATACCCAGGCCGATGGTTTGTAAGTGTACTTAAAGGCGATAGCAGCATGTTAGTAGATTTAGAACACTTACGGGATGAAATTCCGGCACATCGGCAATTCTGATATGATCCTGGTAATTGATAGCCTCGTTTAATAAACAAATTATTTTTATTTTGAATGGAAATCAGCTGAATTGTTACACGGGGAGAGCAAATTATGAGGTTATGCAGCTTATTTCGAAATATTGAGGAAAGAGATATGAATCTGGGACATGATATGTTCCAGTAATTGAAATACTGACTGGTAAATTTTGGAATACGTTATGGTTGCGTTAGGATGCAATGCAAAACCTACATTTTAATTGTTTCCATTTCCTTGTGTGGCCCACTTAATGATGTCCACTGGCTTGCTTAATGAACTGTTGTTCAACATGGTTCTTGACTGCAGTTCGCCTGAGTTTGCCTTATCTGGTTCTCAAGTGTCTAACGTAGCTATGCCGTTATCTTTGGCGCTTAAGAACTTAGAAATTCGTACGTGATGTACGCATGGTTAAGTTTTTGTCTCGTATTTATAAAACGTCAAACATGACTAATGGATGACTCAGAGCATCGTAAGATGGTATACCTTAGGATAACTTTGATAATTGTACGCTAATTTGTAATTTAAATGTGTATTGATCACACTACCATCCATTCCCTTGCTTTTCTTTTGAGCCAGTTCCTGGTAACGTTTCAAGCAGGGTGTTCTAACAAACTTGCTCACTAGTGAGCAGATAATACCTCCCTCGCAGAAGGCAGCTTACAACTTGCAATACAGCTCGACAGTGGGGAAAGCTGTCATCAAATGCTCAAAAAGTGTTGTATAATAACATACGTTGCACTTTATCTTCGCAATCAACATCTTTTAATATAAACGATATTGCGGGAATCTGTAATTTTCGGTAAACAGAAATTGTTCCTTCCACAAAATAGTCAGTGAACTATCCCAGCTTAACAATGACATATATTATGAAATGTTACAATCTCAGGACTGATAAGAGCAGCAGGAGCTTGTGCTGTAACCTCTGCACAGTGACATATTGGTCATCAGGCTTCCCCTACAATCGGGCCTCGAATTGTTGCTGCATACACGCGATTATTCGAAATCAGGCAAGCAATGTTGGAACAGTCTGATTTAAGATGCTAGTTATTTTTGAGCTAGGGCCCGTCTCACTTATAATCACACCTCCACTTTTCCCTCCCCTTTTTTAACTTAAGAATGTTCATAAAATGTTCATAATGGCATTGCTAATAAATACTAGAGATCCTTGCTCGAACTTCCAAGCTCACTCCATCTCATTTTCTTTGCCAATCCTCGACACCCACTATTTTAGATCCAATTTTCTCTTCTAACGGTGGGACCAAAAAAGGCTCTAAATTCTGTGATCTCCTTAAGTAGATATAAACAATATTTAAAGTCTGTAATTTGCTAGGAATAGCGCTTCCAAACCAAAGTATCCCATAAGTGCTTGCTCTATTCTGCAGCTTACCCGTTCCTATATAGAATAGTTCTCTGCATTTCATTTCAGACGATTTAGTATTTCATTATCTCAGTTCCACAGCTAAGACAATCATTCAACTTTACTTTTAGTAAAATATTTTCTTTGCATCTCCCACAGTTTTACTTCCAGCCTAAGAGTTAAATATAAATGGAGATAGAAATATGAAAACCTGCATTTTATAAACAATTCACACATTGCCGTTTGAATTAGACGATGAAATATACATTTTACTTAGATCCGCTCAGCTCTAAGCAAACTATAATTTCGAATTATGAAGTAAATAATTTTTGTACATTATCGTTTCGTGTGTAAGCGTAGGCTTTAGGTTTTAGTGACTTTTTCATGGCAAACTATTTTGAACGGCTATGCTATAAAATGCATTTTAAGCGATATTCCCCTGTAATATGACATTTATTGTTAGATACCGGTATTCACAGACATCCAGGAAAGCTTAAAATACGATACTTATAATGCAAGCAATATATCAGCTCGTGCCTACAATTAACGTGCTAAACTTATTTAGAAAAAAAAAAGTCATTAGTGTAGCGGGTCCCTGCCACATCACAAGAACATGTTTCCCACAGAACGCCTAGTTTACGCCTAGTTCTGACGAGTGCCACAGGGGCACTAATGTATACAATGTAAATAGTTCAACTCAAGAAAAAGAGATGGCGCCACGGATATTTAGCACAATAACGCAGACTTACAGTCTACGAATTTAAACATAAAGTAACCAATGGTAGGTAAAGTAGTTGGTTTTCCCTTTGAGGCTACTAGATGAAGCTTTGGCCCTCCCATATGTGGAAGATGTTATTAGGCGCCGGGGTCAAAAATTCTACGCCAGATTGGGCGAACATGAGAACGCACTTGTCAGATCTCTGGGGGAGTACTTACCCTCTGAACGCCGAAGGAGGCGGTTCCGGGTTCCCCGCATGGCTTGTGGGCACCCCCGGCAACAACGACTATAAACCAGCCAACAGCGTAATAGCTGACCAAAGCACTCCCCCCTCCTATTGGGAGAGGTCTATCAAAATTCACCACCATATTTAAACAAAATAAACACCAGCGGAGCAGAGGAAAGGATGCTTCTCCTGAAATGCAACCGCTCGAGGAGCCTACCAGCGCTACCTCCTTAACACCAACACTCGAAACCTCAAAATAAAACCTCAACCTTCACCTCATTCCTGTGGTTAAATCCTTACCAGGGTAGGTACACAGCAATAGCACCCAGGCTCACCACGAGCCTACAAGACACGCACGCGCGCACGAGTAGTTAGTCTATACTACGCCAGTGAGAAACGAAACTGGGGGAATCCTATAGCAATTCGTAAGTCAGCGTGCCGTCTCAGCTGATAAGAAGTCTGAGTATATCTCTACTAGTAGATTCTTGTTACGTAAGCGCAATGATGTCATCTTTGTTGCTGCATAAACATACATTCCTCAGTGCAGTTTAAGTTGGCGCCGAATAATCCTAGTGTAATTTTTAAAATAAGGAATGATAATTACATTGGCAGTGACTTTGGTTTTATAAGCAACGATGGAGATGGTTTAAGACAAGAGCATCTGCCAAGCAACTGAGAGGTTTGGTGCTGTGGATGGGATGAATTGGCAACTGTCAGGGATAACTATGGATCTCACTTTAGCGAGAGAAACTTTCGTTTTACCCCTCTCAATGAACGATCCGCCACACCGACTTCGCTGATAAGCAAGCGGTGTAAAACAAAGATAACTCAGCCAGTTCCTCACTTCCCAGTTTTATCTTGAAGTAGCCCCGTTGAGTTTTGAAGCTCTTTTAACACACTCAGGAATATCTGCAAACGTCAAATAGGGGACAGTTGGGCCACCCGGTACTTGCGAAAGTAATTCTAGGAATGAAAGGTTTCAGGCCCATCTTTAGTGAAGACCCCCGTCATTGTCAGTTATGAGGACTTAAGGAAACCTGGAAGAAACCTGACGGTCCAGGTGGGAAATCACAGGTTCTTGAAACTGTATAAATCTGAAGCGTTTTTAAAGCAGATGAACTGTGTTCATTGTAGTTTTTCCGGAATATGTAGGTATATATGCACATTTAGTACATATCTCTGTATAAGTATTTTGCTATGTAAAGGCGGTTGTAGGTGAATTAATCATATTTCCTCTTCATTTTCAGAATACAACACAGCTAAAAAGCATTTAAACGCCTCAATGTAAAACACAAAGAAAATCCCCCAGTTTTAAGCTATGGATTTCACAAATTTTCATAGAGTGATTCAAATCTGGAAGCTGATGGGAGTAAATTGCACACTCTTTAATACTATCTACTCTCTTATGGTTTCTGCAACGATATTATACAGTAGAATAAATTCTGGTAAATTCAATATAAGTGGAGAGCGAGATCATCTTCTATTTCATTCAAAATACGGTCAGTGCACCGTGCTGGGAGAGGACCACAGTTTAAGATGTAAGATACTATTTTTAAAGTTTCCATCGCTCCTAAGGTTACCTATAATGTTTGCTGTTTTCTACTCAGAAACAGATGTTTAACAGTTATACACTCAATTGTAATTACTGGAAAGTATAAATATGCAGAAGTTATTGTGTAATCTTAAACACATACGTTAATATTCCAATGGAGCCAGCGTATCTTTCTACAAATGCTTATGGCCCGAGTTCCAATCTTAGTTTTGGCGAGTTTCTTCCGTGGCTTTTCTTGTCCTCGGAAGATAAACGTCGTATAACTTTAATCTCTGTGGAGCCCTGAGTCATTTGAAGATCCATTAATCATCTTCATTGTTTCTGTAGGACTATGCGATTATAGCGGACACTGAACTCTTCAAAAGAAGAAACAAAATAAAGAGAAATCTCCTCTAAGTTTCAAATTACTCGTGCCGGGATTAGCAACCGTATAACTTTTATTTATTTATTTTAGCCTGTGTCATCCCTTAAGGGTTAAGAAAATCATATTAGGGAAGCTAATCACAAGGAGTACATTTCAGTCTTGGGTACACATTAGTTTATATTAACATGAACATTAAATCCATTTTTACATTAACACTTTTTAAAGTTCTTCCGCATTACTCTGTCTCTGTTCCATCTACATCGCACTTCTCAGTCGCTTGGATGTCTCGAAAGCAGATGTCACGCTTTCTGCTTATAGATTCGTCCATCTGGTCCATTGCCTACCTAGGCATGTTTTTCTTGTTCTGGCGTTTCATATGATTGTTCTGTAAGTTTGTATGTTGTTACACTTCCTCGCAACGTGGCCTCACCATTTCCATTTGAGACACTCTGCAATGATAATTGCGTATCTACTACCCTTTTCCTCCTGATCTCGTTGCGTATTCTGTCCTTGAATGTTTTTTTTTTTATAAATACAGTTCCGGAGTCTTGTCGGGACTCCGGTGCTGTATACCCTACTTTTTATTTACCTAATTTTGTTTACTTTGATTACTGTATGGTTACTGAATTTCTGTTTTTTACTTTTTACACACACATATACACACACATATAACACCCATGCCCAAGGCGGGACTCGAACCCACGATCCCCTGCGCTGCGAAACACCAAAGCGAGACGCTTTGGCGAGCGCGGCCATGGGGACCGGCAGTGTTGACTGCAGTAGTTTCGTTTTTATTTTTCGTTGGCATTCAACCCAGATCATTCAACTTGATATACCAATACCCTAATCATATTTCTTGTAAAAGCGCCCACGTGGGGCTGTGTTTATTTACTTGGAGTAGCTATAGCCCCACAGAAAAGACATTATTAAATCATACTTGTATTATTTTTAATGTGAATTAAAACCGAGTTTAATAGAGACGTAACTTACTCAGTATTTGTGGCAAAAAAAAAAAAAAAAATTAAAACTTTTTACCTCATAGTCTTTCTGATTCAATATACATGTATTAATCAATTTTAATTTCTTTACGTATGTTATATTTTCTTAAAACACACAAAGATAAAGCACGGTATGAGATAATTGTGACACTTTAATATAGTCACCGATGCTTGTAGTCTAGGTACCAGCGTTCTCTTGTTATTCTCACAGACAACATGATTATTTCACACTCCATGTCCTTTTTCGTTTTTTACTCCATTCCTTTTGTATACACCGAGGTAATTGAATTCTGTTGCTGCCGTGTGCCTTTACCTAGTAGAGCGTCAAAACGTTATGCATCACAGATGTAATATCACATATCCCACAATTCATGATATGTGGAATAACTGCCAGCGATATAGCAAGGATATCATCTGAATTAAAATAGTGACAACCAATGAAGCGAAATGTTGCAAACCTGTTCATTTTTATGACATATTTAGAAAAAGGGGTCCATATTTAAATGCGTGAGAAGCAGTTTTACGTAGCTCAGCATAAACACTAAGGGTGACATGGGGTATTTTTTCCCCCCACGTACTAGGGAGGACATAGCACCACACACCAATAATCAAGGACACCTTTCCGCTAGTAAGCGCATTCAAACCATGTTTCTGTTCGGAACAGTTATTAATCACTATATATACCGTGTACAGGCGATAAGAATGAAACTCCAGGGTGGGTGAGTTCTATTACCAACCGTAGCGAAATTACACTAGTCCAAATGAATTTGAGACGCTCCTGTTAGCGTTAACAGTTTGTGTACTTCTGCGTGCATGCAATTCCCTCGTAGATTTGGCTCCTTTGTTGGCAAATGTGTGTAAATCTCCATTAAAGCGAGCAGCCAGCTTTTACACAGCGTATTCCTGTGGAATATACTGAGCTTTAATCATTGCTACGGTCCAAATATTTAATATTTTCTAAATAATACATTATTTTGCAGATACGCAATGCGGTGCAGAATTTTGAAGAACGCTTGTTGGTGTTTGTATACCCGATCTCACTCATCTCAACAGCGATCAGCCTTGCGTAGAATAAAGTAAAATATATACTGTATAAGATTTTAAATGTAAGCAAACATTCGCAGCTCGAACTTGTAGGATAAATTAGGAAAATGGTAAGATAAACAAGGTAATATCCATACCGTCTCTCTAATGCATAAAAAATAATAAACTAAAATCTGTGTTTGCGTCTTATTTAAGGCAAAAACGGTACAATTTTGGGTCTAGAGAACACTGTCAAATAATAGGTGTAACTTCTGAAACAATAGCTAAGCTCTAGTATATAATGGGTAACATTTAGGTCTGCAACTTACATTAGTTGAACCCATACAAATAACGTATAATTAATGCTTCATTCACAATTAGATGTAATTGCAGACGCAGCGAAAGCGCAAAAGCTTTTACCTACGTTCCTCACTGTAAGTATTCACATAGACACACGCAATGCAAGAGCTTGCGAACTCCAAACTTTATCCTTGCGTTAGGTACATAAGGAAGGATTCTGTATTCTTCCTTCTACGCGTTACCTTCTGTTATACTGCACACGATGGCAATGCGAAATTTTATAGCAATACCGCAAACTACTCTTTACATGGAAATATTTTTGAAAATTAGGTTTTTCTCAAAAATAGCTTTAACGATTTTGATTAAAATATCTGAGACTTGAAGTGCTACGACATTGTAAATCGCCATTGAGATATGTCATCTCAAAATAATAATTTGAGATCACCTCGTGGTTTACCGGGAAACATGCGAGTCAGTTGAGAAATTTAATTCCATTTCGCTACGTTGCCACGGTAGTTCAGTGGTAGAGCAACCGGCTAGAGGCCGGGAGTTCCGTGTTTTAAATCCCGGGTATGGCATTGAATTTTTCTGTCTGACTCTACCTATCCAATTTCTGTCCTACATACACACGGCTTGTGTGGAAAATAAACTATTAAATCAATACGTATATTAAACATACTTGTAACACAAATAAACTGTATAATTCGAATTCTCTGGGAATAGCCTCTGAAGACCTATTTATTCTGGATGAGTTTTGCAGAATTTTGCATAACGTTTAACCTATAGACAAAAACTTACTATATAAAAATGTAGACGGCGTTAGAACACATAATTTATGTTATATACGTTTTTATGTGAAATTGACCGGTTCTGAAATATTCTTTGTAATTGGATTCAATTTTAAACTAGTTAAACTTTTCTCAAACGGGAAGTGACGTTTCGTTTCATCTCTGCTGTTTTACTGCAGTTCATTCAAAGCGAGCCGAACTTCAGTTGTTTAACATAGAACCAGATTTTAAAAGATTTGACAATCGATTTAGCCTAATATATTTCCCTATGTCCTTTATACTTACAAGGAAACAAGTAATAGGACACTTTCTGCTAATGTTTACCTTGATTAGCATGTCGTAGATAAAAGAATAATCCTTTGTAAGGAAAGTTGTTTGTGTAACAGGTAGAGAAAGTCATGTGAATGGAACATATCAGATTTTAATTGTCATGTAAATATTGTTACTACGCTCTGCAGCCGTAATCACCAAACATATGTGTACGGCTTGCTTTGTAAGTCATAGTTGATTGTTGGCTTCCATTGCCGCGGTAAGTTCTTTTGCAATCGAAGCTGTGATTGTTACACACGCGGAGTGGACACGTGTTCTTTCGGAAAGTTCTTTGACGTCGAAGCCTCATATTGTTAAGCTTGAGTGAGTTTTAAATATCGGCGGTGTATTGCATGTGCGGCGGCATCTGGAAGTATCCAGTCTCGTAACTAACACATATAAAAAAGGGAACAAAGCCTAGCCCGGTGTGCAGTTTTCACCGGGAATGCATCGCATACAACAGTAGGGTGAATTCGACGGGAATTATTGTAGCGAGCTACACTACCACCGCCGCCGCCGCGAACATCGAAAAGCAACTATACCTACGGCAAAATTGATACGAAAGACAGACTTACTTGTAAGCAGATTGTAGCCAATTTGTGGAAAAATAAAGAGTTATGTTGTTGTGGAAGGAGAGCTTTTACACTATCCTTAAATTACGGTATTTTAATCAAAATTATTGGAGCCATTTTTGAGAGAAGCAATATTTAAAAAAAAAATAAATGTAGCGGGTATTTGAGGTGGGGAATTTTATTCAAAACCTTGGTGTCATATCCTTGGCTGGTACCAAACTTAAACAACAAATTTTGTATTTAACAGGTTTTTCGTTTTTGAGCTATGCTGTTTACAGACGCGCACAAATATACATGCACGCAGAAACAGACCTTTTTTAAAAATGCTTTTTTTGGATTAACGGGTCCTCAAAACATGAACCTCTGATGAAATATCGGTATCGAATTTCTGGGTGTGATACAATACCTGCTTTTTACACTATGTACATGTAGAAAAAGAGACAAAGGGAGACTTGGGTGCTGAGAAATGAAAATGCCACATTATTCCATGTTCCAAACAAATTTATCGACGACTTAAGGAAGTTACACAGAAATCTCACTTTCCTTTGTGTCCCTAGGTTACATTGCCCATCTAGCTTTGAGAATTTTGCTGCACAAATGTTATTAAACATTTGACAATATATCTGTGCGTGCGTGCGTGTGTACCTGTATAAGCGCATTGTGTATGTATAATGTTACTTGGTGTTCTCGTATAAATCTGCTTACAGCTTAATTCAGTATTCAAAGACACGAATCTCTATGCATATTAAAAACTAAGCAAGCTACTTTAATTTAATTGCACATAAAAACTACAACAATTAAGGAATATAAGTTTGCGAAAGGTACATGATATAACAACGTCCTTAGTTTAATTACACTTTTCTGTATGCTGTCAACAGTGCAAATTAAAATGTGCATTATTAGAAGCGTGCAATGGAAATGTTAATGTCTGCTTTATATATGTATAAAATGAACCTCCAGACGTGTTCAGTACACTTGTTGGTTTCAGAGAAATGCTTGCCGACTCATACAGTGTGTGCTAAATATATGATTTACATATTTAGGATAGGGACATTTTCCTCTTTGCAGATGCTTGACTAAATCTTCCTCTTAAAGCGCTTTGGATTTAAACCCAGTGATGTAAACAGTGTATCAGATACACATTAAAATTAAATCAGCTATACCTTCATATTTTACAACTAGTCACGTGGGTTGCTCGTTGTTAGGATACACGCTTAGAGTCTCAAGCAGTATCCGCTAATATGGAGGAGCTTTAATGCATATGTAATGTTATTTAGGCCTTAAAGCAGTGAATCTGTGAATAGTGCAAAGAAATATAAACAGGAAGTGTACCACATATTTTCTAAATGAAATCTTTCATACCGGATCACGTAGCGTAAAGCTTTTGCATTTTTGTGAACAGCAGATGATAATATATTATATGCGCACCTTTACTTGGACACTGACTTTACGGGAAAGCGAGCCCGAGAGGGAAGAAGAGAGAGAGTCCAGCCGCCTGTCTTTCCGCAGTGTTGTCAACCAAAGGCATTTTCTTTTTTGAGAACCTTAGTCATTATGGTGAATAGGTTATTTAATTTTCCGCGAATTAGATGAATTATTAAAAGAAACACGGATCACGTGCAAGTGAGCTTAGCACTGAAGCCACTATTTATCATGGTGTATAGCGTGTCTCATGTCTCAATGTAATCACCTTGCTCTTTTTCTGAAATTGCGCAAAACCTATCGAATTAAGACTGGGCATCCAAGCGCCCAATAAAACGTGCGTCCATAGAAATGATTTGATTGGGGTGGGGGCTGCT